>JAODXP020000035.1:3070103-3072603 GCA_027497455.2 Sardinella longiceps | reverse complement strand
CCAGGCAATTGCCTGAGGCCCCAGTCTGCAAGCAAGGGGCCTCCAAGATTGACTTTTTTAATCTATCTACATACTGGGGGTGCCGTGGCTCAGTGGCTAGAGTGTCAGACCATTACTCTGGGGACCTGGGCTCGATTCTGACCCGAGGTCATTTCCCGATCCCACCCCATCTCTCTCTCCCACTTGTTTCCTGTCCATCTCCATACTGTCCTATCTGATTAAAGGCAAAAAAGATCATCTATCTACATACTAATCATTTTAGTATGAAGGAATGAATTCAGGTCTCAGTACAGTCATATAGGCCTCACTCAAAGCCGTACAGAAGAGATCCCTAGAGGAGCACACAGGTCTTAGAGCAGTCAGATGGATGGGATGCAGATTCAGTGTCTCATGGGGCAAAGACAGAAGACACACACACATGCACACACACACACACAGACACACACACACACACACACAAATAGAAACACAGCGCAGTGTGTCCCATACCTCTGCTCCATACCCCAATACTCCTAAGAAAAGACACACACACACACACACACACACACACACACTGTACCCCCACCACCCCCACCCCTACCAATTGAGACACAGGCCTCAGATGCCACTACTCTCCTTGGTTCTACCGTGAAGGTTCTATCATAACAGTTCTGCCACTAAGGTTCTACTATAACAGTTCTACCAAGAAAGTTCTATCATAGCAGTTCTACTCTGAAGGTTCTACTATGGCAGTTGTGGCGTGACAGCTCTGCTCCAGTGGAGGCTGTGGATGAGTGAGTGGGTGGGTGATGCGTGTGCCGTATCCATGGCAACTGAGCAGAGAGGAACTTGCTCTTTCAGTCATGCAGCATTTCCTTTATGGGATGTCATAACAGTACACACTCACACACACACACACGCACGCACACACACACACACACACACACAAACACAGCCAGATACACACAGACATGGATAAACACATGTAGGTACACACATACACATGTGTCACACACACACACACACACACACACACACACACACACACACACACACACACACACACACACACCCCTTCAGTATGATAACCAGGGTCTGTAAGAACAAAACTGATTGTAACCAAAATCATGCTATTATCTTGTCAGTTAAAATAAGTCTTCCAAGATGATAATCGTTGGACACACACACACACACACACACACACACACACACACACACACACACACACACACACACACACACACACACACACACACACACACACTAGGAGAGTCAGAGAGAGGACTCGACTCAGTCACCAGTCAAAACAGATCTCTTCAGAAACAAAGAACTGGGGTACTAGATCACTTTGAAGAGAGAAGAGAAGAGAGAGGGAGGGAAAAGGGGAAGATGGAAGAGAGAAGAGGAAAGGAGAGAAGAGAGAGATGAGAGAGGAGGGGAGGAGAGAGATGGAGTGAAGAGAAAAGGGGAGGAGAGATGGAGAGAAAAGGAAATGAGAGGAAAGATGAAGAGATGAAGAGAAGAGGAAAGAGATGGAGAGAAGAGAAAAGGGGAGGAGAGATGGAGAGAAGAGGCAATGAGAGGAGAGATGAAGAGATGAAGAGAAGAGGAAAGAGATGGAGAGAAGAGGGGAGGAGAGAGAAGCAGAGAGAAGAGAAGAGGAGAGAGGCATGACATCAATCTAAAGAGCTAAACTGACACAAATGTAAACATGTGAGCCCGCTGTCCACCCACTGTGTGTGTGTGTGTGTGTGTGTGTGTGTGTGTGTGTGTGTGTGTGTGTGTGTGTGTGTGTGTGTGTGTGTGTGTGTGTGTGTGTGTATGTGTGTGTGTGTGTGTGTGTGTGTGTGTGTGTGTGTGTGTGTGTGTGTGTGTGTGTGTGTGTGTGTGTGTGTCTGTGTGTGTGTGTGTGTGTGTGTGTGTGTGTGTGTGTGTGTGTGTGTGTGAGGAAGGCATCTATCAGGGTTTATGCCATATAAGGACTGCTCTCTCACCCTCTGCCCTGCCAAAGCCTTGTGTGTGTGTGTGTGTGTGTGTGTGTGTGTGTGTGTGTGTGTGTGTGTGTGTGTGTGTGTGTGTGTGTGTGTGTGTTATATAAAAAGCTTAGGCCTGCTTGTGTGGGTGCCTGTTTTGTGTGTATGTGTGTGTGTGTGTGTGTGTGTGTGTGTGTGTGTGTGTGTGTGTGTGTGTGTGTGTGTGTGTGTGTGTGTGTGTGTGTGTGTGTGTGTGGGAGCCTGCTTTCAAAGCATAGAAGCTGATTAGCAACACAAGCTTACCAAAAAACAGATTGATGCTCTTCACACACACACTCTCTCTCTCACACACACACTCTCTCTCTCTCTCTCTCACACACACACACACACACACACACACACACACACACACACACACACACTCAGATTGGCTCACACGTTGTTTACATTTGTGTGAATTTAGCTCTTTTAAATGGGTGTGTTCCATCTCTTCCATCTCAAACAGATTCAAGCTCTTCACAGGCAACACACACACACACACACACACA
>JAODXP020000035.1:3045103-3047603 GCA_027497455.2 Sardinella longiceps | reverse complement strand
TAATAAGGGAACTGCACTTACCTTCCAAGGTGAAATCGCGTTATGCGGCGAACAGATCCTGAGAGAGACATAGGTGGGAATGGGATTGGGATTGCGGTTGTCAAGGTCTGCACCACACCACCAACCACATTCTCACGGCTGCTATCCGTCCCCCAGCAGTTACATCCACCACTGTCAACGCACAACGCACAGTGTTGTATTGGCGCGCAAGTCCTACGTGTCCACTTTGATCTCTGGATAGTCCCCTGTTTTATGAACAAGCCTGTTTGGGAAAGCAGTCCGCTGCGCCACAGAGCGCATTCGCAAGTGATGTCGAATACGTGGGCTATTCCACTCCCGCTCTCTGTTGGTGTGGTGTACTAGTGGCGTAGGCTATCCAACCACGCTGCACATAGCAAACGAAACGATACACTGGTCGTGCACGCGTATTTGTGCGCGCGCACATCACGAGAAGGGCGAACTACCCTCGCGCGTGGGGTCTTTGAGGCCATTGTTTACACTGGTGTGCGTAAAATATTGTGGCGCTGTCAGTTTCCAGGATCCTTGTCAGCACTCCATTTTCATACCGCCTCACGCCATTTACACACAGATACATGCAGCTTACGCCTTCCGTTACGGAGACTTAATCAGTTGCGGGTTTGCAATGCAGTTCACCTTCAGCTGAATGAAAAAATCTTCCTGTCTTAATTCTGTCATGCTGGTCGAACAGACACCTCACAACTTTAGTTCTGAAAGCTTTTAGCCTCCACGAATGTTAAGAGTTCGTTTTATGCCACACACACAGAGAGAGAGAGAGAGAGAGAGAGAGAGAGAGAGAGAGAGAGAGAGAGAGAGAGAGAGAGAGAGAGCGCTTCATTTGGGTCAAACAGACTGCGCGGGGGGGTTGCCGCTGCAAGACACGGTGCACAACTGGTGTAATACTGGCCCCGTGTGTGCAATATGATATAACGTCAGAGTGCTGATTCGAGTCGAGGCACCGCAGGTATAGAGACGAGGACAAAACTGCTTGCTGTTTCCCCTGTGGTTGATTGTGGGCTATTGAATAGGCCTATACTGTTAAGCATTCTCGTCAAGTCGAAACATGCTCAAAAAATAAATAAATAAATAAATAAAATTCAAAAATGCTCCGCAGGATGGATTAAAATACCATGGGATGGGACGGTCTGCACCAGGGGTCTCCTACAGGTAGCTCGGGACCTGCTTCTGAGTAAGGGTCAAAGGAAATGTAGACACATTTCGTAACATAGTCACAACATGTATTAACCCAATTGAAATCTATATGAAAGCAGATTCAAATGTCCTGGTGTGTTGATAGAGTGCAGATTTGGCTATAGCTACACAAAGATACTACAAATGAAGATGACACCAAATTTACAGATGTTAGTTGGCACTGTGCTAAGTGGATCAGATGGTAAAGGATGTTAACATTTCTTCATCATGTGTCAGTAATATATGAGTAGAAGAGAAGTAGCTCTCAGAAAAAAAAGGTTGAAGACCCCTGGTCTCTTGTTTACCCACCACTGCTTCAGACTACTGAAGTAGCAGACTATCACATTCACATCAGGCCAAGAGTTTATATAAGCTTATATCAACAGGGCACATGTTTACCCCATCTTATTTTATTGGAAAAAATATCCATCTAAACTTTCACAAATTTGTCATGTTGTGGCTATAGACCTACCTGTATATCCATCCAATCCTACACAAAACTGTCTCTTTATGATGTGGTATTACAGAGAGTTTGTTGGCCAACTCCGACATGTTGTAACCCAACAGACTGTCCTGTTTTACTTCTGCATTGTGTAGCTCCAGGACCGCCTTGTAAGATTTTAGACCAGGGGTGGCAGCCTAAGGGCCATTCACGGCCCCCTGCTCTCTCATGCAGCCCGCCATGCAGTCAGAAAGTAGAATGTAATGTGTAAGTAAGCAGGGCCGTCACAACAGGACAGGCAAACCAGGCAATTGCCTGGGGCCCCAGGGCTGAAAGGGGCCCCCCCAGATTAACTGTTTAATCATTTTAGTTTAGTTTCAGTTTAGTTTTGTGGTGTTTTGAATAAAATATTACTTTAGGCTGAAGTTTTTCCAACTGTAAGTCTAATGCAAATAATTATTTAAATGAGAAAGAGGCCGGAAGATTATAACAATGTGGTTCATGTAGGTGTTAATGCGAATGAAGGGCCCCTGTGTCCTGTTTGCTTGGGGCCCCCTATGTACAGTACCTTGAAACGGCCCTGTAAGTAAGTAAGTAAGTAAGTAAGTAAGTAAAATGTATTTATATAGCGCTTTTCACAGACACGGGTCACAAAGTGCTTTACATGGCAGGTAAAAAGAAAAGGTGAATAAGTAAAAAAAATAAAATAAAAAAAAATCAAGGGAATGCAGCAATGTGTCCCATTGTTACATTCATGTAATATCATATACGTCACACATCTCACTTTCAGTACTGGTGCGACATGTTTGTCATTAGTGTCATAAACAGCGTAGTTTCACATGGCCTGTG
>JAODXP020000035.1:3035404-3037904 GCA_027497455.2 Sardinella longiceps | reverse complement strand
GACAGGTGAAACACTCGTCTCTAAATGCTGCGCTTGGAGAGGGAAGCAGCAGTGTTAGCAGCAGCAGTGTTAGCAGCAGCAGTGATAGCGACAGCAGCAACAGCAGTGTTAGCGGTGGACAGGTGAAACACTCGTCTCTAAATGCTGCGCTTGGAGAGGGAAGCAGCAGTGTTAGCAGCAGCAGTGATAGCGACAGCAGCAGCAGCAGTGTTAGCGGTGGACAGGTGAAACACTCGTCTGTAATAAATGCTGCGCTTGGAGAGGGAAGCAGCAGTGTTAGCAGCAGCAGCAGTGATAGCGACAGCAGCAGCAGCAGTGTTAGCGGTGGACAGGTGAAACACTCGTCTCTAAATGCTGCGCTTGGAGAGGGAAGCAGCAGTGTTAGCAGCAGCAGTGATAGCGACAGCAGCAGTGTTAGCAGCAGCAGTGTTAGCAGCAGCAGCAGTGTTAGCGACAGCAGCAGTGTTAGCAGCAGCAGTGATAGCGACAGCAGCAGCAGCAGTGTTAGCGACAACAGTGTTAGCAGTGGTCAGGTGAAACACTCGTCTGTAATAAACGCAACGCTTGGAGAGGGAGGCAGCAGTGTTAGCAGCAACAGTGATAGCGAGGCAGGGTTCAGCCTCAGGCCTTAATATTCCTCAAGGGTCAGAGTGGGGTGGTGTGTGTGTGTGTGTGTGTGTGTGTGTGTGTGTGTGTGTGTGTGCGCGCATGTTTGGTGCTGGTGTGTGTGTGTGTGGGGTGACTTTCTTAGGAGCCTTCCCCCCCTTCCTTTCATATCACTGCCCTCACCAGCCAGTATGTGTTTGTGTGTGTGTGTGTGTGTGTGTGTGTGTGTGTGTGTGTGAACCCTGCCTTTCACAACCCTCGCCAGCCAGGCCACTTGACTTGACCCCTTGGGAAAACACACACACACACAGACACACACACACACACCACTGAGCCCAGCCAAAGCCCACTCAGACACAGCTGCAGGCTATGCAGGGATTTCAGGATGACCTTTCAACTTGACTCTGATGAACTTTGACCCCTATTGTAATGCCTCAGGATGAACAACATTAAGATGCATTAACCGCATGTATGGAATCAATGAAATAAACAAATAACACACTTTAATTAATAATAATGATCCTTCTTGCTAAGAGGATCAGGAGGGTTTTTATCCCTTCTCTCTGTGTTAAGTTCTATTACTTCTGTTCCATCGACGGCAATAAACACTCACTTCCATAGACAGCAGTCATCTATGATTCCCATCTAGTGCTAATATCTATGATTCCCACTCACACCCATAGACAGCAGTAGCCTATGCCACATGTAGTGTAATATCTATGTGTTAATATCTGTGATTCCCATCTAGTGCTAATATCTATGATTCCCACTGACACCCATAGACAGCAGTAGCCTATGTCACATGTAGTGTAATATCTATGTGTTAATATCTGTGATTCCCATCTAGTGTTAATATCTATGATTCACACTCATGCCCATAGCAATCTGTGCCACATCTAGTGTTAATATCTATGTGTAAATAACTGTGATTCCCATCTAGTGTCAGGCCCTGTCCCAATACCTCCGCTAACCCTAAATTTTTGCCCTAACCTTAGATTTTGCGCGTTCACGTCTAGGGCTAAAGTGTCCCATTACTGTAGGGAGTATGTGGAAGTGATAGCAGCCCCTTAGAATCTCCCTTCAAATGTAGTGAGGGTCGATGCTGACTTAAAACGAATGGAAGATGAAATTACTCATGATGCTCTGTAAAGTCAGCGCCATCTGATTGGTTTTTGCAAATAATCATGTAAAAAACTCGAAATATGCTGAATACACAAAGAACCGTTGCATTTAGAACACTGTCAGAAAAAAAAAATATATGATGCATTAGCCGCCTAGCAGCTAGCTAGCCGCTATCTGTCAAACGCTTCAGGGATTTTTACGTAAGGGATAACGGCCGCCGAAGTGTCCCGATATAAGAAAATAATGGACGAGGCGAAGAATAGCCCGACCACACACACACACAGACACACTTGTTCTAGTTCTTTCCATACTAGTACACACAAGAAACAAGAAGTTTCCCTTCAGATGCCAGTTCTCATGTAGCGAATCACAACACTTCCCTTCTGACACGAGCGAGCACTGATGTCACACACATGCACACATACTTCTAACACGAGTGAGCACTAATGGCTTCAGTGTTGAAGAAGCAGGCCAAGGCGGTACACACACACACACACACACACACACACACACACACACACACACACACACTTAGCACAGCAGGCCGAGGCGGTCAGGTGCTCGGGTACGAGAGTCTCAATCCGCTGTGCTGTAATTGGTTCCACTCTGCACCGCTGTGCTGTGCTGTGCTGTGATTGGCTCCCTAAAGAGGTGCGGGAAGAGAAACAGGAGGACTGGATATGGAATTAAATCACTCAGATTACTATGAGTCCAACTACAGCATAAGAAGTGTGTGTGTGTGTGTGTGTGTGTGTGTGTGTGTGTGTGTGTG
>JAODXP020000035.1:3027904-3030404 GCA_027497455.2 Sardinella longiceps | reverse complement strand
CTGTCCTGAGTGGGGATTAGCCTCTCATCTCATTCACACACACACACACACACACACACACACACACACACACACACACACACACACACACACACACACACACACACATTCCCGGCACTCTCACACATATTCCCGGCACACAGCAGCCACTTCCCAAAAGCCTTTGGAAGATTCCTAAATCTGCATGTCCTCTGTGCTCCAATCAGGATGAGCCGCGGTTAGAGGCACGGCTCACACAAACACACACACATATATACACACACAGACAGATAGATAGACACACACACAAACACACACACACACACACTCCATGCTCCAACCAGGATGAGCTGCGGTTTAAGTCACGGTCAGTGACGGCTCAGATCCAAACGCAGATTTCCCTGCCCTTCCCTGAATGTCTGAACAGCTCTCTCTCTCTCTCTCTCTCTCTCTCTCTCTCTCTCTCTCTCTCTCTCTCTCTGTCATTTTCTCCATCTCTCTCTTTCTATCTTTCCACCTGCCCTTCCCTGAATATCTTAACAGCTTTATCTCTCTCTATCTCTCTCTCTTTCTCTCTTAAAGACAATGCCATTCTTTCTATTACTCATCTCCATCTTTTCTTTGTGATCCATCATTCTCTTTTTCTATCAGTTTTCTGTATCCCCCTCTCTCTCCCCACTCCTCCCTTCTCTCTCTGAGAGTGGGATCTTGATGAAACCTAAAGCATGTGGCGCCGGCGGCGGCAACTCTAAGATGAAACCTAAACCATGCGGTCTCTCGGTGACTCTAAGATGCCACTTCCTGTCTGCGGAGTTTCCCCTGATGGCCCGAGAGGTGCATGCTGGGATTGCCAGAATTGTGGGTCACATTCGCCACACTTACTGTGTGTCTCAGACAGAATCTCTCACACACACCGCACGGCATGCTGGGACTGTGGGTCGCATTCGCCACACTCAGACAGAATCTCCCACACACCGCACGGCATGCTGGGATTGTGGGTCACACACCGCACGCACCCAGATCGTCTTCATGACCACGCCCCTCCACAGATTAACCTCGACTACGCCTGCTCCATTTCCCACAATGCAACACTTCAGGAGTTGTTGACAGTGTGGATTCTAAAAGTCTGGATTTCAGGTGGGGTTACTCTACTCTACTCTACTCTACTCTACTCTACTCTACTCACCCCTACTCTACTCTACTTTACTCTACTCTACTCTTCTTTACTCTACTCTACTTTACTTAATTCTACCCTACTCATCTCTACTCTACTCTACTCTACTCTACTCTACTCTACTCTACTTTACTCTACTCTACTTTACTCTACTCTACTCACCCCTACTCTACTCTACTTTACTCTACTCATCTCTACTCTACTCTACTCTTCTTTACTCTACTCTACTTTACTTAACTCTACCCTACTCTACTCTACTCAAGTCAGAGTTGCTACAGTTCTAAAACTGTGTTCTACTTGAAGAGCAAAACTAAGATATCTCCAGTTAATTATTACAAATAATTATAAATAATAAATTATAAATAATAAATACATGATATGTTTTTAAATTGTGCATCATGTGAGTGTGTTAAATAATTGTATAATAAATAATCATCTATGAGCAATTTAGATTGTAAATTGTATGTGTCATGAAAGTCTGTTAAATTATCTTACATGATGAGTTTTAAATTGTGTAGAGTAAGTGTGCTTCCTCACAGGAGCTGAAACTCTGGTTGGAATGACAACACACACACACACACACACACACACACACACACATGTGATAAAAGACGGCTAAACACACTCTGCACGTCATCATGTACAACCCCAGAGGGACAGACAGGCTACAGAGCTCTGTATTAATTATTCACCATCATAAGGTGTGTGTGTGTGTGTGTGTGTGTGTGTGTGTGTGGGGGGGGGGGGGGGTCGGTGTAGGGCAGTTTATATGCAGTGAGGGAGATCAATGGAGGCAAATTGGGCACAATCAATGGTAGTGAACAGGGTGGGGGGGTGGATTTGCTGGATGAGCCGTGTGTGTGTGTGTGTGTGTGTGTGTGTGTGTGTGTGTGGGGGGGGGGTAGTGATAAACACCAGGCTTTATTGGCAGCTGACACAGCCAGGACACACACACACACACACACACACACACACAGCAGCCCTCTGAATTATTAAATGTTTTCCTTTCCGCTGGCCTTTGTTCATCTCCTGAGCAGCCATCCCTCTTGGTGGACAGTTTTATTAAATCCCCCGTCTCAGGCACACACACACACACACACACACACACACACACACACACACACACACACACACGCCCAATGCCGGACGGACGTCTGTGGAGATCGCTACGCCACGCCGTGCCGTGCCAAGCCGCCCTGCTCAGCTATCACTCGATGAACGCCGCCGTCACAGTGAGCCATGTCAAACTCCCCTGCTGCGGAGAGCCATGTCACACGGACACACACACACACACACACACACACACACACACACACAAACACACACACACACACACACACACACAGC
>JAODXP020000035.1:3010404-3012904 GCA_027497455.2 Sardinella longiceps | reverse complement strand
ACACACACACACACACACACACACACACACACACACCACACACACACACACAGATATCTAAAGGCACCACAGTCAAACACAAACACACACACACACACACAACACACATGCAAGCACGCACACACACACACACACACACGGATATCTAAAGGCACCACAGTCAAACACACACACACACACACACACGCACGCACGCACGCACACACACACACACACACACACACACACACACACACACACACACAGATATCTAAAGGCACCACAGTCACACACACACACACACACACACACACACACACACGCACACACACACACACACACACACACACACACGGTCAACATGATTTTATCTCATCATTTGATATGACTAACTCTTGTACTTTTACATAGATAGATGCATCAGTTCCGGTGCAGACAAAACAGGATGAGCTTGTCAGAGTTCTCACACACGGCCTCGTCCAAGCTGAGTGACACACCGACTAAACTTCAGTCCAAACACAGAATGGAGTCATCGGTGTGTGTGAGTGGATTTCTCCTGCTGGTTTTCAGCACTGCTGTCCACCTCAGTTCAGATCCTGAACCAACGTTTGGGGTTGTTGGAGGACAAGTTAAATTTGATCCCAGGTTATACGGTGTGGATGACTATGTGCTATACAGGGTTTATGGAGATGGAGATCTGCTGCTGCTGATCAACTGCTCACAGCCAGAGAGACCACCGCCAGATGGATATGAGGTGAAGTGTGATCGGTCCAAATTTGTAATGTCTAACCTGACCATGTCTCATAGTGGAGACTACAGGGCTGAAGGCTGGACAGGAGGAAACATCACAAAAGGCAGAAGCTTCCGTCTCGCTGTCTGTGCAGAGAGGAGATGATGAAATTCATGAAGTGTCTCATGATGATGACAGTGCTGTAGTGTGTAGACTGGACTCTACACTGGGGAACGGCACCAGTCTCCAGGTGTACCGATGGAACTGGATGGACATGACGTATAAGCTGGTCCTGGACACCAACTCCTCACTGGAGCCACTGGTGGAGGATCTGAGGGGTCGACTGCAGCTGGATCTCAACTCCTCTCTGCTCACACTGTCTGGGGTTACAGGACAGGACAGGGAATTCCGTTGTACAGTATGGAGAGGAGCTCAATGCCAAAGTTTTAGATGGAAGAGACTTTATTTGTCTCGCAGAAATGTCTTTGCTCATGAGGGGGAGAATGTGACTCTTCCCTGCATCTGGAAAGGAGGATCTGACATGAGATGGGATACTCCCACTGGGCGTGTCCAGTTCAACATGAATGACCCACAGGAAGTGATGTACCGCAGCCAGACTGGGAACTACTCCCTCTTCATTCCCTCTGTGTCACAACAACATTCTAGATGGTATATTTGTTACAGCAAGGATAGGCGAATACAGACATTTTACTTCTATGTTTGTCCCAAAGTCTCCCCCTTGGATGTGATGTTTACTCAGGGTGAAAGTGTTCCTCTGAAATATACTCCACACTTGAACTTTCCATTTGTGTATGACATACAGTGGTTCCATCAGAAAGTTCCAGAACCCCGGGTTCCATTTCTAGACTCAGAGAAACAGTCTGTGCCCTTGCCAGAGGATCTGAGGGGCCGAGTGACTTGGAGTGGTGAACTAACTGACATTAATTTGACTTTGATTATATCCAACCTCACAGCAGAGGACAGTGGGCTTTACACATGGAGAGTCTATGGAGATGACAACTCAGGAAAATATGTTTGTTCTGAGGGAACATTCCGCCTTGTGTACTTGCATCCGTTAGGGGTGCACTCTCCTTTCTACAGAGCGTACGCTTCACTGATAGGCTGTGTGCTGCTGGGGCTGGTCTCTGCTGTGATCTGGCTCAAGCTGAGGAGCAGAAGAGGAGAGCAGACCTCTGGACGTCAGAGCAGAGAGGGGCAGCAGAGTGGAGATGAAGACGTCTATGATGAGGTGGAGATGGCTGAACTCAACACGCCTCCCTCTGTTGTGTCTGATGGAGCTGCTGAACACAACGTCTGAACTCAACACGCCTCCCACTGCTGTGGGTGTGTGTGTGTGTGTGTGTGTGTGTGTGTGTGTGTGTGTGTGTGTGTGTGTGTGTGTTACCTGTGCGCATCCCCATATGTCTCTCTATTACATGTATACTTGCAGATGTGTGACATTTTAACTCAGCTACCACGTTAATGTCAAATATTTTTCATGTTATTATAGTTGCTTGTTTTAGAAAGATATTTTTCTCCTGGAACCTTTAGTATGCTTTTGAAATACCAGTAATATACTATACATGTGTGTCCTTATCTGACGCTTTTGAAAATAACATTTAGATGTAACATTTAGATGAAACTAAATAAACCTTTTTGAACTGTAATTTATCTTCTTTTGATCCTGTGCAAACTTGATCTCTGCCTTTAACCCAATCATGAATGAATGACATACACACAGCACACAGTGACCAAAGCCAATACTTCTTTGACTACATATTGTAGGATCAC
>JAODXP020000035.1:3005404-3007904 GCA_027497455.2 Sardinella longiceps | reverse complement strand
GACTATTCCCGGGCTCTTGGAAAGCTTGCTCAGTGGGATTTTCAGCACCGGCCGCAAAGTTTCAGGAACCCCAGTTTGACAGACAGCACAAACCCATGAGAAAACAAACACAGACGTCACACACACACACACACACACACACACACACACACACACACACACACACTCCAGCACTCAGGCTGACGGAGCCACGGCAGTAAGATGGCTGTCTAGACAGCTTATGATATGAATGTGAGTGTGTGTGTGTGTGTGTGTGTGTGTGTGTGTGTGTGTGTGTGCATGTGTGCGCTCATCAAACACAGAGCACAGTGTCAAAGCAGCACTCACACAAATAACTAATACGCCATAACACACGCACACACACACACACACACACAGCACAAATATGCCATAACAGCGCCACAGAGCAGCACTACACACAAATAACTAATACACCATAACAGTGCCACAGAGCAAAGAGCACTGCGCGTGCGCACACACGCACACACACACACACACACACACACACACACACACACACACACACACACACACACAAATATGCCATAACAGCATTAAAATGGGAAGAGTTCTGCATCATGAGAAGGGACCAGAAAAGAAGCAGCCTCTCTCTCTCCAGTATCCTCTAACTGACTCACCCTCTCCCTTTCTCTCTCTTACACACACACACACACACACACACACACACACACACAAATATGCCATAACAGCATTAAATGGAAGAGTTCTGCATCATGAGAAGGGCAGCCAGATTGAAAATGGGAAGAGTTCTGCATCATGAGAAGGGACCAGAAAAGAAGCAGCCTCTCTCTCTCCAGTATCCTCGAACTGAATCACTCTCCCTTTCTCTCTCTTACAAACACACACACACACACACACACACACACACACACACACACACACACACACACACACACACACAAAGAGAAAACCTGGTGGCTTCATTTCTACTATTACTTGCATATATTTCAATATAGAAGACTTTGTTTACAGATTACCTCTCATACATAAGTACACTAAATACTTCTCAAGATACTTTTAGACATTTTTACTGGAGGATGATTTAGACTAGCCAGGCGAAGTGGCGAACCGCCTACTGGCTCATTCATTAAAAGGAGTGGGAAACAGAAGACACGACTCGGACATCACCAACCAGTTCATGATAACAAAACATTTTTTATACGTTTTATCACCCGGTGGAATGGAATACTGTTTTCTGATTGGCTGTCAGGGTGTCTGTTAATTTTTGATAACAGGACACCTGAGGTATTGTTGGGTAAAAATGTTTAACCAGCGTTCCATATCAATGCTCTTTAGAATGCAGTCTTGTGGATCTTCTTTCATATGAAAATAGTACCCCAACCGAACAGGATAACTTCTTTCAAAATGGAGCCACATGTTTCTTTTATGTTTTAAACACTTGCTTACTGTCTATACGTTTTAGTTGTAACCGAGTGATGAGCGAGATACTTGGCGTAGGCAAACAGGCTGCGCCGTCGGGCTGTTCTTCGCCTTCGCTTGGTCCATTATTTTCTTATATCGGGACACCTCGGCGGCCGTTATCCCTTACTTATTCGAACTGTGGCAAAATGTTTCAAAACATTGCAACTGCATAGTGTCCTACAAGCAGAAAGAACAAGAACTTTAGACGTACTCTAGCGGTAGCAAATTGAATTTACTCGACTTCTCTGACTCTGACGAAGACGTATCAGTCGAAACGTTAGTCAATTTTTTGCACAAACAAAAAAAGACTGCAAGTGTCACCAGTGTGCTCCTGTCCTTTCCCTTAAAAGAACCTAAGTCCAGATGAGATGCACCTGATGTTGCAGAACTAGGATTGATGCGTGGAGTGCCCTGTTTTATGAATTTACTCGACATCAGACATAGGTTGTACTCAGATATCGGTGGTGTCTGAGCTGTTTAAATCCAAACAAAACGCCCTAGGTTTTGTTCAGAAAAATCACAACATTCTATCTGGACAGGGAGTCATAAGGCAGGCTTACCATTGATTGAATTGACTTGTTAGTTGCGCTGAGGTTTTACCCAGGGCCGTCGCAACAAGACAGGCAAAACAGGCAATTGCCTGGGGCCCCAGGCTGAAAAGGGCCCCCAAGTTTGACTGTTTAACCAATTTAGGAGTTTAGTTGGTGTTTTTCAATAGAAAATGACTTTACACTAGAGTTATACCACTGTTCAATACAAATAATTATATTGAAGATGCTTGAAGATTATAACAATGTGGTTCATGCATTTATGAAGGGCCCCCATGTCCCGTTTGATTGGGCCCCCTAAGTACCTTGAAACTTGGTTTTAACTGTTTTATCTGAGGGTCTATCACTCGTGGCCAGACTATACATTTCATGTGATAGTCTGGCTTGTCAGGGTACCATATAGGCGCCCTGTAAAAATGATTGCCAGGCGTTTTGCACATGTGAAATGATGGTAAGGCAGATTGTCAAATCAGGTTCTATTTAAACCTCTTCCTAAGTCATTTTTTGTG
>JAODXP020000035.1:2960255-2965255 GCA_027497455.2 Sardinella longiceps | reverse complement strand
ATTCCGCCTTGTGTACTTGCATCCGTTAGGGGTGCACTCTCCTTTCTACAGAGCGTACGCTTCACTGATAGGCTGTGTGCTGCTGGGGCTGGTCTCTGCTGTGATCTGGCTCAAGCTGAGGAGCAGAAGAGGAGAGCAGACCTCTGGACGTCAGAGCAGAGAGGGGCAGCAGAGTGGAGATGAAGACGTCTATGATGAGGTGGAGATGGCTGAACTCAACACGCCTCCCTCTGCTGTGTCTGATGGAGCTGCTGAACACAACGTCTGAACTCAACACGCCTCCCACTGCTGTGGGGTGTGTGTGTGTGTGTGTGTGTGTGTGTGTGTGTGTGTGTGTGTGTGTGTGTGTGTGTGTACCTGTGCGCATCCCCATATGTCTCTCTATTACATGTATACTTGCAGATGTGTGACATTTTAACTCAGCTACCACGTTAATGTCAAATATTTTTCATGTTATTATAGTTGCTTGTTTTAGAAAGATATTTTTCTCCTGGAACCTTTAGTATGCTTTTGAAATACCAGTAATATACTATACATGTGTGTCCTTATCTGACGCTTTTGAAAATAACATTTAGATGTAACATTTAGATGAAACTAAATAAACCTTTTTGATGATGACAACATTGACTGTAATTTATCTTCTTTTGATCCTGTGCAAACTTGATCTCTGCCTTTAACCCAATCATGAATGAATGACATACACACAGCACACAGTGACCAAAGCCAATACTTCTTTGACTACATATTGTAGGATCACTCTCTCTCTCTCTCTCTCTCTCTCTCTCTCTCTCTCTCTCTCTCTCTCTCTCTTTCTCTCTCTCTCTCTCTCTCTCTCTCTCTCTCTCTCTCTGTGTGTGTGTGTGTGTGTGTGAGTGAGTGAGTGAGTGTGTGTGTATGTGTGTCTGTGTGTGTGTGAGAGAGAGAGTGAGTGAGAGAGAGAGAAGAGAGAGAGAGAGAAATTGTAATTGTATGCCTGTCTTCAAATGTGAGAGATGCAGATAGAGAGAGAGAGAGAGGAGGAGTATTTGCCTCTAACATTGAGCAGAGATGACCACACACAGAGAGAGAGAGAGAGAGAGAGAGAGAGAGAGAGAGAGAGAGAGAGGAGTATTTGCCTCTAACTTTGAGCAGAGATGACCACAGAGATGACCACAGAGAGATAACTCCAAAACTCAATGACAGTTACCACGGAGACAGATGTACTGATAAACAGAGTCACACATCCGACACATCAACACAAGGCCCTCATTGGGCTGCAGTAGCAGAGCTGGATAAATATTATGCTGATATTTGCAACAGACTTGAGCATTTGAATCTTTGCACTTAATTCCATACACACTAAAAACAAACTATTATTGCACTGAGTCCTTGTCAGGATATATTTCTGCAAGCATGTTCTACTGTAGTTAACAAGCTCAAGATCTCCTGATGATTAGTTTCATACACACTAACCTCCTATCTAGACTGCTATGATGCTTAGTTTCACACACACACAAACAAACACACACACACACACACACACACACACACACACACACACACACACACACACACACACACACACACAGATGATTAGTTTCACACACACTAACCACCTATTTAGACTGTTATCTGGGTATCTCTCTCCCCTCCGTATCTTACAACACACTACATTACACTACACTACACTACACACACACACACACACACACACACACACACACACACACACACACACACACACACACACACACACAGTCAAAAAACAAACAAACACAAAACACACACACACACACACACACACCAAACACACCACACACACACACACACACACACACACACACACACACACACACACACACACACACACACACACACACACACACACACACACACACACACACACACAGTTTGGAGCATTAATTAGTGTGTGGTACTTTATCATTCATTTTGAATTACATTCTTTGGTCACCACAACAACAACGATGTAAAGCTGCACCTGTGTTTATGTGTGTGTGTGTGTGTGTGTGTGTGTGTGTGTGTGTGTGTGTGTGTGTGTGTGTGTGTGTGTGTGAATTTTTTGTTTGCTTGTTTGTTTTCAACTCCTCCAATCAGACAAGGCGGACATGCTAGGAACCCCATTCCCATATAGAAGATGCTTTGTGTGTGTGTGTGTGTGTGTGTGTGTGTGTGTGTGTGTGTGTGTGTGTGTGTGTGTGTTTGTGTTTGTGTTGAGTTTCAATGAAGTGTGTTACCCACAGCGCTGATGGCCACTCATCAGATGATATCTAGAGAACAGCTATGATTGTGCTTCAATGAATACAGATGATAGACACAGGCCAGTCATGACTGTGTGTGTGTGTGTGTGTGTGTGTGTGTGTGTGTGTGTGTGTGTGTGGTGTGTGTGTGTGTGTGTGTGTGTGTGTGTGTGTGTGTGTGTGTGTGTGTACTGAGATGATACACACATAACAGGCCAGTCATGATTGTGTATGTGTGTGTGTGTGTGTGTGTGTGTGTGTGTGTGTGTGTGTGTACTGAGATGATACACACATAACCGGCCAGTCATGATTGTGTATGTGTGTGTGTGTGTGTGTGTGTGTGTGTGTGTGTGTGTGTGTGTACTGAGATGATACACACATAACAGGCCAGTCATGAGTCAGTGAATCTGATACACTCGTATTTCTCAGTGTTTATTGAAAACTGTCTTGATGGAGCGGAGGCCACATACACATGTTGAACCATGGTTAACACACACACACACACACACACACACACACACACACACACACACACACACACACGAGAGAGACACAGACACAGACACAGACACACACAGCCGCACATCCGCATGGTTAACCAGGGAGAAAATATGATCATAAATGTATTACTCTTTGGAAAGCTTTACTCGGTGGATTTTCAGCAACACTGTCACACACACACAGACATATGCACATACACACACACACACACACACACACACACACACACACACACACACACAGACAGACACACACAGATAGACATATGCACATACACACACACTAACACACATTTAATTTATATACATACATACATACACACAGACACACACACACACACACACACACACACACACACACACACACACACACAGATAGACATATGCACATACACACACACACTAACACACATTTACATACATACATACATATATACACACAGACACACACACACAGGACTATTCCCGGGCTCTTGGAAAGCTTGCTCAGTGGGATTTTCAGCACCGGCCGCAAAGTTTCAGGAACCCCAGTTTGACAGACAGCACAAACCCATGAGAAAACAAACACAGACGTCACACACACACACACACACACACACACACACACACACACACACACACACACACACACACACACACACCCTCCAGCACTCAGGCTGACGGAGCCACGGCAGCAAGATGGCTGTCTAGACAGCTTATGATATGAATGTGAGTGTGTGTGTGTGTGTGTGTGTGTGTGTGTGTGTGTGTGATATGAATGGCTGGCACTGTCAGACGCACTCATCAAACACAGAGCACAGTTTCAAAGCAGCACTCCACACAAATAACTAATACACCATAACACACACACACACACACACACACACACACAAATATGCCATAACAGCGCCACAGAGCAGCACTCCACACAAATAACTAATACACCATAACAGTGCCACAGAGCAAAGAGCACTGCGCGTGCGCACACACACACACACACACACACACACACACACACACACACACACACACACACACACACACACAAATATATCATAACAGCATTAAAATGGGAAGAGTTCTGCATCATGAGAAGGGACCAGAAAAGAAGCAGCCTCTCTCTCTCCAGTATCCTCTAACTGACTCACCCTCTCCCTTTCTCTCTCTTACAAACACACACACACACACACACACACACACACACACACACACACACACACACACACACACACACACACACACACACACACACACACACACACAAATATGCCATAACAGCATTAAAATGGGAAGAGTTCTGCATCATGAGAAGGGACCAGAAAAGAAGCAGCCTCTCTCTCTCCAGTATCCTCTAACTGACTCACTCTCTCCCTTTCTCTCTCTTACACACACACACACACACACACACACACACACACACACACACACACACACACACAAAGAGAACACCTGGTGGCTTCATTTTTACTATTACTTGCATATATTTCAATATAGAAGACTTTGTTTACAGATTACTTCTCATACTTAAGTACACTAAATACTTCTCAAGATACTTTTAGACATTTTTACTGGAGGATGAGAAGTAATCTGTAAACAAGAGTCTTACTATATTGAAGACACAAGTAGCAGCAAAAATTAAGCCACCAGGTGTTCTCTTGTGTTGATGTTGATGTGAATGATGATGTGTGTGTGTGTGTGTGTGTGTGTGTGTGTGCTTGATGAGAGAGAAAGGGAGAGAGTGATTCGGTTCGATGATACTGGAGAGAGAGAGGCTGCCCCTTTTCTGGTCCCTTCTCATGATGCAGGGCTCTTCCCGACACAATGTATTTATGCTGCGCGTATTTGTGTGTGTGTTGATGTGTTGTTGTTGATGTGTGTTGTTGTTGATGTGCTGCTTGTTGATTGTTGTTGTTGATGTGTTAATGTAAGAGTAGATATATAGGTAGATGTGTTGTGAGTCGATGAAGGAATACTGGAGAAGGAGAGGCTGCACTCTTTTCTGGTCCCTTACTCCTATAGGGAACTCTATCCCCATTTTTAATGAATGCTATAATATATTTAATATTATTATTAATATATATTATATTATTATATTAATAATATATTAATATTAATATATATATAATATTAATAATAATAATATTATTAATATATATATATACATATATCTATATATATATATTTATATATATATATATGTATATATATATATTAATATATATTAATTATATAAATAATATATAATACTTACTCTGTCTTTATATATTAATAATATTTATAATAT
>JAODXP020000035.1:2952499-2960155 GCA_027497455.2 Sardinella longiceps | reverse complement strand
CTCCCCCTTGGATGTGATGTTTTCTCCTGGTCAAACTGTCCTTTTGAATATCACTGAATATGTGAGTAACTCTTGGTATGCGTATGGGATACAGTGGTACAGTCAGAGATTTCTCCAACCACAGGTTCTGATTGTAGACTTTCACGCTCACTATGCCAAAGCACCTGTGTCTCTGCCTGAGGATCTGAGGGGCAGAATGACTGTGTCCACGTCACATTCTAATTCCTCTCTGATCATCTCCAACCCCACAGCAGAGGATAGTGGGCTGTACACATGGAGAGTCTATGGAGAGAGGCTGGGTTTTTCAGGTCAGGTTTGCTATGAAGGGACATTCAGCCTCTTGGAATCATTAGAGCATCCATTCGGGGTGCACTCTCCTTTCTACAGAGCGTACGCTTCACTGATGGGCTGTGGGCTGCTGGGGCTGGTCGCTGCTGTGATCTGGTTCAAGCTGAGGAGCAGAAGAGGAGAGCAGACCTCTGGACGTCAGAGCAGAGAGGGGCAGCAGAGTGGAGATGAAGACCTCTATGATGACATGGAGATGGCTGAACTCAACACGCCTCCCTCTGCTGTGTCTGATGGAGCTGTTGGACACAGCCTCTGAACTCAACACGCCTCCCTCTGCTGTGTCTGATGGAGCTGTTGAACACAGCGTCTGAATACGCCTCCCTCTGCTGTGTCTGATGGAGATGTTGAACACAGCGTCTGACTTCAACATGCCTCCCTCTGCTGTGTTTGATGGAGCTGTTGAACAGAGTCTGAAATGTGGTTGCAGAAGCTATTTGTAAAATTTCAACTCCGCAGTCCTTATTTGTCAATATTGTTAACATTATTGGTTAGAAAGATCTTATGTGGGATTTTTTTGACGTGTTAGAATACCAGCGTTACTTCATAATCTATATCTCTTTTTCTTTCTGAAACATAATAATCATAATGATGACCTGTGCTCTTTCTGATTTTAAAAATGCAACTCTTTACTATTTTTTTTCTTAATCTTAATATTTTTTATGATGCTTAAAAAAAAAAAAAAAGACGTATAATTGAAGTAAAATAAATAAAGTTTTTTTTTTTAAATTGGAGATAAGACTCTGTCCTGTGCTGAATCATAATGATGATACCGGTACGACATTCCACCATTTCAACTCTGAGGAAGTGGAGATTTCTGATGGATGGGCCCGACACCTCAGGCTTTGCTATTTCAATTAATTTGTATGCTGTAATTAAATTCGTTAAATATGTGTTCACTTTTACATGCTGCCCCAGAGCACACACTCACTGGTAGTATGACGCACCCTTGTGGTCCAGTGTTGTACTACAGTCTAACAATGGGATGCAAAAAACCACAGGCAGTCTTTAAGATTATTAGTGTATCAAAATAAGTCTTAATAAGTCTCTACAATTATTATTTTATATAGTGTATTAAGATAAGTCTTAACTATATATCAGCTCACATCAGTATTGACTTATTCTCCCAGAGAAGTCACTCACTGGTAGTATGACACAACCTAATGTTGTATTACAACCAGAAGTGTGTGTCAAAGCCAGTTGATGTAAGGCAGTCTAATTTATTTTCGTGAAACACATCTGTAGTTTGTGTGTGTGTGTGTGTGTGTGTGTGTGTGTGTGTGTGTGTGTGTGTGTGTGTGTGTGTGTGTGTGTGTGTGAGACAAACACCAAACTTGGGCTGCACTAGTTTATATTCAGTAGTAGGGGTGGTGTCCTGCTATAAACTAAATTATGCACACACACAGTTTTATATTCAGTAGTAGGTGTAGTGTTCTGCTATAGATAGATTAAACACACACACACACACACACACACACACACAGTTTTATATTCAGTAGTAGGGGTGGTATTCTGAGACCGAGGTAGTGTGACTGAGCCATTCAGTGTTGAAACTGGTGAAATCAAAAATGCATCATACTCTCTTTACTATCTTCATAGAAGCCATCCTTCACCTCACTGGACACAGCCGACCCACTGGTGTCCAGGTCATATACACAACTGATGGCACGCTGTTCAATCTAAATCGCTTCAAAGCAAAATCCAAGATCTCCTTCACATTCATCATGGAGCTGCAACATGCAGACGACATTGCTGTTGTGTACTACAGAGAGGAAGGTCTCCAGCATAAAATTTATGACCCTGAAGTCTGTTTGTGGTGGTGGTCAGACTTGCTGTGCCTACATCAAAAAGACTAATTCTCAGTCAGACCTGACTGGACACTCTATGCAGACGATGTGGCTGTTGTATCCAGCATATCCTTAAAGCTTTTACTAGGACCAACGGACTCCTGTCTCTGACAATAATTACATTTCACAACTTTATTTTGAATCAGGTTTGTATTATTATACATGGATTAATTTGTATCTGTTTGTATCCTCTCTTTATATGTACCTCAGTTTCAACCACCTCAAAACTGCATCCAAAGTGGAGATTTTTCAGATGAAACAAATAAACTACTGTTCCACTTACTTACAGATGAAACCCCCCATAAATATTATAACTCATCAATATAAACTAATAGCCTATTGATGTAAAGTAGACCACAAAAGCATTTATCATTTTATTATCAAATATTATCATTTTATTATCATATTATCATTTATCTGATAATAAAATAATATTATTTTATGCATCCCTTCACACACAGACACATAGTGAAGAGAGAGAGACACAGAGAGAGAGAGAGAGAGAGAGAGAGAGAGAGAGAGAGAGAGTGTGTGTGTGTGTGTGTAAAGTAGACCGCAAAAGAATTTATCATTTTATCATACATCATTTTATTATAATATTATAATTTATCTGATAATAAAATAATAATGTTATTTTATGCCGCCCTTCACACACAAACACATAGTGTAACGGCCGATTCACACACAAACCTGTGCGTGAGCGGCGCGTAAGCGGTGCGGGCACGGTTTTGGGGCGATTTCATTTAAAATACATGTTAACAGGTTAGGTCATTCAGACTGCACGCGTGTTCTGCGCAGTTCCTGTCCGTTTTTTGAGCAGTGAACCGCGCAGCTCCCGCACTGCTTTTATGAAATAGAAACAAGTTCTATTTTTCCAAGCGTTTTCAGCACGGTAAGCGGGACTTGCGCGGTGTCCATAGATTTTGAATGCAGAGCTCAGGCAGCCGCTTTGCGCAGAACACCGCAGAGACAATTTCTTGTGTGAATGCCCAAGCCCACAGGCACCACTCACGGACCGCTTATGGACCGCCCCGCTCCCGCACCGCGAACGCGAAGATTGTGTGTGATTCGGGCCTAAGGTTGTGTGTGTGTGTGTGTGTGTGTGTGAGTGAGACAAACACAAAACATGGTGTTTTGGAGTGGTAGTCTCTGTCATGTGAGAAGATGAAGTAAGCCTTGTGGTTGAGTGCTAGAGAGAGAGATAGAGAGAGTGTGAGAGAGTGAGTCTATATAGACGAGCTAGGTTTATTTACATCTTGGCCTCTTTTAGGAAAAGCCAACTAGGCCTCCACACCAGGAGGTTTAAATATGTGTTGTTTTTGTGTGTGTGTGTGTGTGTGTATGTGTGTGTGTGTTTGTGTGTGTGTGTGTGTGTGTGTGTGTGTGTGTGTGTGTGTGTGTGTCTGTGTCTGTGTTTGACAAACACCAAACATGGTGTTTTGGGGAGGCAGTCTCTCTCATGTAGTGAGAGGAGGAAACTGGCCTTGTGGTTGACAGCTAGAGAGAAAGAGAGTGAGTCTATGTAGATGAGCTAGATAGATATATTTACATTTTGGCCTCTTTTAGGAAAAACCAACTAGGCCTCCACACCAGGCCTTTACACCCCATTTAAATGTGTGTGTGTGTGTGTGTGTGTGTGTGTGTGTGTGTGTGTGTGTGTGTGTGTGTGTGTGTGTGTTGTGTGTCATATACCTCCCATGTGTGTGTGTACTACTCTTTGTGTGTGTGTGTGTGTGTGTGTGTGTGTGTGTGTGTGTGTGTGTATGTGTGAGTATCAAATACCTACTGTCTGCCTGTGTCTCTGTGTGTGTTCTGTTACTTTGACACTATTGGAATATTGCCTGTCAAATGTACCAAATATTCAATGTGTTTACATTTGACAAGCAACATTACAATGGGGTCAAATAAACATCACACAAAAACCAGAGACCAGAGAACACACACACACACACACACACACACACACACACACACACAACACGTCTCCCCACACACAAAGGTTCACTTCTTGCTCACTCACATGACACACATACACACACACACACACACACACACACACACACACACACACACACACACTCATAATTATTTACTTTTAGATAAAAATAAGTGAAAAAAAAATAAAACTCTAATGTACACTTTTGGAGAGCCACATCAGTTGGAGAGCCAACCACATCAGTTTGATACATCCAGGACATCTATATCTGTTAAATGACCCCCCCACACACACACACACACACACACCAGTTCCGGTTGACAGAAGGAGAGGATGAGCTTGTCAGAGTTCTCAGAGTCTGCCTGCTAGCATCAGAGTAACAGACACACAGACTAAACCCAGCAGAAGAAGCAGAATGCAGTCAGCAGTGTGTGTGAGTGGATTTCTCCTGCTGCTTTGCAGCACTGGGGTCACACTCAGTCCAGATACCAAACTCATGTTTGGACATGAAGGAGGGGATGTTTCATTTTATAACTGGTTCTCCAGGGTGGATGACCGTGTGCTGTACAGGGTTTATGGAGATGGAGATCTGCTGCTTCTGATAAACTGCTCACAGCCAGAGAGACCACAGCCACATGGATATCAGGTCAAGTGTGTCAAGTCCTCTTCTTCTTTCTATTTTGAAATGTCCAAACTCACCATGTCTCATAGTGGAGAATACAGGACTGTAGGCTGGAGAGGAGGAACCAGTTTCCATCTCACTGTCTGTGCAGAGGGTCATGAGACTTCTATCCGTATTGTGAGCTTTGGTGACAGTGTTGAACTGTGCAGTCTGGATTCTCCTCTGGGACACGAGAGCAGCCTGCAGCTGTACAGATATGACAGCTGGCGAGAGAACTCCATTCTGGTCATGGACACCAACTCCTCACTGGAGCCACTGGTGGAGGATCTGAAGGGCCGACTGCAGGTGGATCTCAACACAGCTTCAGTCACACTGTCAAGGGTGAGGGGGCGTGATTCTTATTCTTATTTTTACTGTACAGTATGGAGAGGAGCTCAGTGCCAAAGTTACAGGTACAGGAATTTGGACATAGGAGGACCTAACATTGTTTTTACTCATGAAGAGGAGAATGTAACTCTTCCCTGCATTGCAAAAGGAGAGCTGCCTGATCAAGTGTACTGGACCACTCGTACTGGGCGTGACCAGCTCATCATTAATCAGATCCACCCAGAGGAAGTGATGTATAATCAGACCCACCCACAGGAAGTGATGTACATGCTAAACGGCAGCCAGACTGGGGACTACTCCCTCATCATTCCCTCTGTGTCACTCCAACACTCTGGGGGTTATATATGTAGAGGGAGTGAAATACTGAATTACACTGAACTCTATGTTTGCACCAAACTCTCCCCCTTGGATGTGATGTTTTCTCCTGGTCAAAGTGTCCTTTTGAATATCACTGAACACGTGAATTACTTTAAGTTATATCACATACAGTGGAACCGTCAGAGAGTTCTCCAGCCAGAGGTCCTGATTGTAGACTTTAACGCTTTCGATGGTGAAGCCCCTGTGTCTCTGCCTGAGGATCTGAGGGGCAGAATGACTGTGTCCACATCACCTTCTAATTCCTCTCTGATCATCTCCAACCTCACAGCAGAGGATAGTGGGCTGTACACATGGAGAGTCTATGTATGGAAGTTTGGGTCCTATTCTTGTTCTGAGGGCTCCTTCCGCCTTGTGTACTTGGATCCATTAGGGGTGCACTCTCCTTTCTACAGAGTGTATGCTTCACTGATGGGCTGTGGGCTGCTGGGGCTGGTCTCTGCTGTGATCTGGTTCAAGCTGAAGAGCAGAAGAGGAGAGCAGACCTCTGGACGTCAGAGCAGAGAGGGGCAGCAGAGTGGAGATGAAGACCTCTATGATGACGTGGAGATGACTGAACTCAACACGCCTCCCTCTGCTGTGTCTGATGGAGCTGTTGAACACAGCGTCTGAACTCAACACGCCTCCCTCTGCTGTGTCTGATGGAGCTGTTGAACACATACATCTGTTTTTACAGAAACTATATGTAGAATATTGTTAAATATCATTGGTTAGCTTAGAAAAGTGGTGTTATGTGTGAGGTTTTTTTTTTTTTTGACATTTTTTTTTAAATTAATACCAGCACTATCAGAATTTTTTTTTATGCTTTTAAAAAAAACTCAAATAAAATTAGGCAGATGTATATAAAGTAAAATAAATATTTAGAAAAAAAATATAATAATAACAACAATGTTTGCTGTGCCTGATGTAGCTGTT
Source organism: Sardinella longiceps (assembly GCA_027497455.2). Taxonomy (NCBI): domain Eukaryota; kingdom Metazoa; phylum Chordata; class Actinopteri; order Clupeiformes; family Clupeidae; genus Sardinella; species Sardinella longiceps. The sequence continues at coordinate 2,953,728 of JAODXP020000035.1, read as the reverse complement.
TAAAGGAGAAATCCAGTGTGAATAAGTCAATACCCTGTTGTTCAAAGTACCTGAATGCTGTCTTTAAGAAAAAGAACGGGACAATTTGATGCTACATAGACTGAATAACAAACCGATTACTAATGCTGACTCAATGGGGCATAAACTGAAAGTAAGTTGTTATGCCCCATTCACTTACTGTTAGTTCACTGCTCGGTCTATGTTGTATAAATTTTCTTATTGGTATTCCTACCTACAATACTTGGTGAGTATGAACAGTGAAACACAAGAATTCACGTTAACTTGTGTAACTCACTCATACACTGGATTTCTATTTTTATTCAACATGTTGTGGATGCAGAAGCTATTTGTAAAAATGCAACTCAACTGTCTTGTTCATCAAATATTGCTTAGTTAATCTTTTTTTCTGAGGCTTTAAAAGATGACCCAATTAGACACGCGTCAATGAAGTGAAATAAATATTTTTTTTGGGACATGAGACTCTCCTGTGCTGAATCATAATGATAATAATGATGTTCCACCATGTCAACCTGAGAAACCAACAGGCACTACATTTTTACATTTATGCAAGTAGCAGTGCATGTAGCATGTGGCGGTGTGGTGTCCTAAGTAAATCACATGCACACACACACACACACACACACACACACACACATTCACATAAACAAACACACACATAGGCCTACACACACACACACACACACACACACACACACATAAACAAACACACACACACACACACACACACACACACACGGCTGCAGCTCAGTGGAATAATGTAGGACACCTCTTGTTGTTGAATGTGTTGAACATTAGCAGGCATGTTGATATGTTTATGGCACTTCCTAGGGTTATTGCTTAAAATGACATTCACCCTTCGATTGCAACCAATTAATTAAATATTCCAATGCAAAAATAAAATTTGTTACCAGTAGTCAACTGTGGAAGGAGCAGGACAGAAAAAAACAACAACACCCAATCAACAACAACACCCAATCATTTTTAGCAACCAGCCAAAATGATTGGATGGTGACAAGTCTATCAAACCCAACTGCAGTTTGTCCCTCCCCCTCCCCATTCGTTCCTGTACTGTGAAGGTGTGGCTTCAGGGGGAATCTGAATGGACTGATTGGACCTCTGAATTGTTTCTTTTCAAATGTCTAGTGTTCTCAAAACTTGAATAATTACTATTAATAATAATAAATACTAATAGTAATAATAATAATAAT
>JAODXP020000035.1:2924999-2947499 GCA_027497455.2 Sardinella longiceps | reverse complement strand
TTGGGACAAGTGGGCACTCATTCGATTTTGGTGCCGATCAGTGATCCAGAACACCATCTGTGACCACATTGCCTTGGCGGAGGTCTGCACTCTCTGAGCGCTTTTCTAGTTCTATCTGTAATCGGTGGGGACTTATGCTATGTTTTATTATCCATTCGACATTGGTCTTGCCTCCAACGTTGAGCTGAAAGGAAAAGAGCAAGAATTCCGATGCAGATTCCAACATGACTGCGCCCATTATCACATGCTGTTTTCATTGTGTTTGGACCGCTTTGGTGGTTTCAAATAAATGATTATTTCAATCACGCGTATTAATGCCATGTCCGTATCACTATATCGGTATGGGAGTCAGTATTGTGATGAAGCCAATATTGACCGAAAACTTGTTTCAAACGTACCTAGGGTTGCTAACAGAAGACTGGCCACTAAATCAGGTGTACTAAACGTACCTAGGGTTGCTAACAGAAGACTGGCCACTACATCAGGAAATTAAGTTAAAATTGTTTTCATTGGTTCTCTGAGTCGGACAAGCGAAACTTAATAAAACGCTTGAAGTGTTAAACTCACCTAACATCTGACACACGCCCTCACACACACACAAAGATGCAGACAAACATGCACACACACACACACACACACACAAAGATGCAGACACACATGCACACTCAAACAGGTTTGAATAAATGAGTTCAGACAACTCATTTGCATTTTGCCATTGATTGAGAGATTACGGGAAGTAGAGACAAAACAATACAATTAATTGTGCCTGTGCTTGTCTCACAGACACACATACACACACACACACACACACACTTACAAAGATGATGACAATAGTGCACACATGCACACTCAAACAGGTTTGAATAAATGAGTTCAGACAACTCATTTGCATTTTGCCATTGATTGAGAGATTACAGGAAGTAGAGACAAAACAATACAACAATTAATTGTGCTTGTGCTTGTCACGCAAAGTAATAAACTATGAACTTGTCAGAACTGGAAATATCAAATATCATCAGCATGACAAGAGCCTGCTGAAACTGTGTGTGTGCATGTGTGTGTGTGTGGGCAACTAGGGCAGATATTTATTAGCCTGGCACACCCTCCCAGTGACCCAACGCCTTTGGCGTTGCTGTCGCTGGTCTGGCCAGCTGCTGATCGGGCAGGACTTCTGAATTCCCCCAAACTGGGGAACTGTCCCCCCGTGGTCGAGAACCAATCAACTTTGAGCCGCTCCAACGGCTCTCAGTCCTGATCAAGCAGTTCCCTTCGCGTCACATATGTCAAAGGAAAGAGTGCTGTGATTGGTTTTGCTCCGGTACAGCATTTTCTAACATCAACCAGTAGCAAACCGAGGCATTTGAGGGAGGTGGGTCAACCATGCGCTTTGAGAAAGTTTGTTACGCGGGCTCTTGGTCAGACCAAAGTCTCACAGAGCTGTGAAAGTCGATGGCAATCAGGCTAGTATGCAGGGCAGTTATAGTCAGTTATTATCCCTCTTACAGTGTCAGGCTAGATATTTATAGGCACTACAGGTCAAAGTAATAAAGTACATAGAACAGACTCTGTATTTATTATTATTATTACCTCCGCCAAGGAGGTTATGTTTTCGGTCGCGTTGATTTTTCTGTCTGTTTGTCAGCAGGATAACTCGAAAAGTACTGCACGGATTTGGATGAAATTGTGTATATTGGGACAAGCAAGAACTGACTCGATTTTGGTGTCGATCGGTGATCCAGAACATGATCTGGAATTTATATTGTGTCTGTAACCACATTGCCTTGGCGGAGGTCTGCGCTCTCTGAGCGCTTTTCTAGTTACCAATGTGCCGATCAGTTAAGTACTCTAAGATTTTCTAGTTACCAATGTGCCGATCAGTTAAGTACTCTAAATAGAGCAGATGGTCGAGTCTCAAAGTGGAGGAAGCATGCTTGGAAGGATACCTTCTTGAGCATTCCACGTCATTGTCAGATCAAACTAGTCAAGTGTACTGTGTGTGTGTGTGTCAGATCAAACTAGTCAAGTGTGCTGTGTGTGTGTGTGTGTCAGATCAAACTAGTCAAGTGTGCTGTGTGTGTATGTGTGTGCTGTGTGTGTGTGTCAGATCAAACTAGTCAAGTGTGCTGTGTGTGTGTGTGTGTGTGTCTCGGATCAAACTAGTCAAGTGTGCGTGTGTGTGTGTGTGTGTGTGTGTGTGAGTGTGTGTCAGATCAAACTAGTCTAGTGTACACTAACTAGGGCAGATATTCATAGGCACTACAGGTCAAAGTAATAAAGTGGACTAAGAAGTACAGATTCTGTATTTATTTACCTCCACCAGGTTATGTTTTCACCGGCATGTGTCTCTGTGTGTATGTGTGTCCATCTGTCTGTCTGTCTGTGTACAACATAACTCGAAAAGTACTGCTTATATGAACTGATTCAATTTTAGTGGTGATCGGTGATCCAGAACACCATCTGTGACCACATTGCCTTGGCGGAGGTCTGCACTCTCTTAGGGTTTTACTAGTGACCACTGTGCTGATCAATAAAGTATACTAAACAGAGCAGAGTGTTTCTCAAAGTCGTAAGAAGCATGCTTGGAAGGCTACTTATTTAAGCATTCCACGTCACTGTCTGTACGCTAAGTACTGTTCTAATGTTGAGCATCCTTCAAAATTCTAGCGAGGACAGAGGTCTTTCAAAGATTTACTGATGGAGCCTCATTTTTGAAATGTACGACTTCCAAGGCGAGTGTACTACCCAAGAAGCATTCTTTTTTTTTATACATAAGGCTTTTTTGCCTTTAATCAGATAGGACAGTGCAGAGATGACGGGAAACAAGTGGGAGAGAGATTGGGTGGGATTGGAAATGACTCAAACCCGGGTCCCCGGAGAAATGGTCTGTCGCTCAGCCACTGAGCCACGGCGCCCCACAGGAAGCATTCTTGACTTTGAGAAACACTAATGTATTACCACTGCTGACCAAACTATTGGAGTGAAAACATACAGAACAGACATTGTAAACGTGGGGAGCCTCGCACATATGCTATAGTGTTGCCATCAATCTTACATAATGCTTTGGAATCACTTTTTCATTCTATTGAAAGGCTCCAACGATATAGATTACATGGACTTTAATCTGCAAAATAACCTACAGTCAATTTTAATCTGAAAAAATAGACTACATGGACTTTAACAGTGACGTCTGCGGTGGTGGCAGATTGAAAAGGGAATTTTAAAAGAACTTCCTCCTACTAACCACATGTAGGTCATGTTTGTTAAACACGTTGTTTACCAGTTGTGAAACCAAACCCCCTGGGGCCAAACTTTTGACCTAGGACAATACTGGCCATAGAGTGGAGAGGAATTCTGTCTACATGCACCACACATTTTCAAATTCAACACTCAACAATTTCATTTGCCCCTGCACATCGGCTATAGCCTGGGCGAAAGCCGACTGTTGACTATGTCATGCAGTCCTGCCCAAAGCAATTGAAATAGGTTTCCGTTATGACGATATGACGTATTCTCTCACCTGGCTCTCACACCTATAACTTCTGTGCTCAGTAATAACAGATCTCTGGCAAGTTCTGATCTATTTTGACATCGTAGTGGCAATAAATCCGCAAGATATTCAGCGATAGACGAATTATTTCAGGAGCCAGAAATCCTGGAATCTAACTGGGCAAACGGCTTGTCCATCAATTTAATTGACGTACACTGCAGCCAACCACATCGAAACCAACCGAAGACGCTCGTTACGTTTGTTGGATTGGTTGGATTCAAAACAGTTGCTTCTTCGCTACGTCACACCCTCTACAGCAGCCAGCGGCCCTGATTGGTCCGGTTAGAGAATAATGGCTTGAAATCTCTCTGATGGGCTTCAACATCAGATCGTTGCGCGGAAGTGCCTTACGAAAGTTACGTAGCGCATGATCTGACGTGAGTGAGGTAACCATACCGTAGAGCAACCGAGGGAAACGGAGCTAGGGGGGCTTGGGCCAGACTACGTATGGAGATAAAATGTTTAGCGGAGGTACGTAGAATGGCGTTACGAACAATAAATAAAGTACAACAGCTTGATGAATTACCAATGGTTGTTAATGCGCTCTGACAACATTGACATAATCAACAGGTTGCAATGACAGCAGAGTTCGGTCCTGCTGTGCAGGGTAGCATTAAAGGTATAATCCTGAGTGAATCAACACGTAGCCCTGCTGTTTTATACTGCCATGTGCTACTGAAAGCCAGTTCAGTTTTTTAATTTCGTGCATCGTAGACCGAGTTTGCAGAACGGCGGCTAACACTAACTGAATGAGGCATGTCAAAAACAAAACCTAATCGATTTGCTTTTGTTTTTAAAAATGCCCCATTCTGTCACCGTTAGCTGCCATTTCGCTATCTCAGTCTGCGTTGCATGAAATCGAGTGATTGAGGTGGCTATCAATAGCGCTTGGCACTATAAAACAGTAGGGCTACCTGTTGATTCACTCCAGATTTTTCCTTTAAAAACAATCATATAGAACCTTGAAAGAGCAGTGGTTTGCACTGTGTGGGAACCAGTTTGTGGAGAAAGAAAGACACACACACGTTGTGCGGAGGCCATTGTTTTCCTGTCAGGTTGTGAAGAAGCTGTAATTCCTTTCAAGCCTTTGAAACGGGGCCGAATGATAAGGATCTGTCCCCCCAGGGCAATATTATGTACTTATGCTACTGGGTGCATAACCCAAACCATGACCTATTTGTGATCTAGCCAAAACCACGGCCTATTTTTGATCTGGTACCAAACTACTGACTGTGTTTGTACGTCATTAGGCCCCAGGCAGTTGGCTTGAGCCCATGAGGTGAGAATCTGCCCAAGGTTTCTTCCTGAAAAGAATTGCTTTATTTCCCCTTGACCTACTTTTATCATGTCAGATCATATCAGAGGATTTGATCAAGATCGTATCATATCAGACTCTACATATCAAAGTGACTGTGTGTGTCTCTGTCAGAACTTCAGTGGAGCGCTATTGCAGGATTCAGCTCAGGCTGATTCTAACATGTACTGTATTTATAATCCTCAAAGGGAACTTCAAAAGCACTTAATCATGTATGTCCACAAATACAACATACAGCAGGTCAGGATAACAGAGCAAACCAAGATGGTGTAGAACTTGAAAATCGAAAAACAAGTCTTCAGGAAGTCCAGCAAAAGCAGATAGCCTAGTTCTTAGTTCCTAAAGAGGATCCAGGCCCAGAGCACACTAACAAAAGCAGATAGTTCTTAGTTCCTAAAGAGGAACCAGGCCCAGAGCACACTAACAACAGCAGATAGTTCTTAGTTCCTAAAGAGGAACCAGGCCCAGAGCACACTAACAACAGCAGATAGTTCTTAGTTCCTAAAGAGGAACCAGGCCCAGAGCACACTAACAACAGCAGATAGTTCTTAGTTCCTAAAGAGGATCCAGGCCCAGAGCACACTAACAAAAGCAGATAGTTCTTAGTTCCTAAAGAGGACAGTTTGTTTGGCAAATGCTCCAAATTCTCTTCAACGGAGAGTAGCCAGACTAAGCTGCGAGTGAAGATCTGAAGCTCGCAAGATCAGTTTGGTCTCACGAGGCTAAGAGGACATATGTAACTGCCGTTAAAACCAGCGGCTCACACAAACATTCCGATTGATGACTGTAGTTTGGCAGTGGTTGTGAGTGTGAACGCACTATGCACTGCAGCATAGTATTTGAAGTGATCAAATGCACAATTTGAGACACAGCCCATGACTGAGCACACATTGACTGTGGCACAGAGAGCATACATGTAGGTCAAATAGACTGCGGCACATAGCATACATGTACATGTAGGTCAAATAGACTGCACATAGCATACATGTAGGTCAAATAGACTGTGGCACATAGCATACATGTAGGTTACACATTAACCTGAGATGGGGTTTTCCAGCAGGGGTTTGAGGAAGCTATCTGTGGCCTAGGAATCTGGGGCTTCCTGGGGAGTTCCCCAAGGGCCTTAGATTTCTGTTGGTTGTGTGTGTGTGTGTATGCGTGTTTTTTTTTTCTTCTGACATCTAGTAACTCAGACAACGCTCAGTACTCAACTCATGCTGTTATTCTGTGTAAACCATGGTCAATCTATGCATCAGACTGCTGACTGTACGGATACTTTATTAGGCCCCTGGCAGGTGGGCTGAGCCCATGAGGCGCGGATCTGCCCAAGGTGTCTTCCTAAAAATTCATTATTATTAGTAAAGCGAAGGGAGTTTTTCCTTTCCCACAATGTAATGTATTTGAGCGCTCTACAAATAAATTGAATTTAATTGTGTGTGTGTGTGTGTGTGTGTGTGTAACCTAAATAGATGAGGGCAGCAATTTTATTATGTTTGAAACTACAAAGTTGTTACTTGCCGAGTAATATTAAATTATAAAATTAGACTAAAATAAATATTTAACACAGAAGGGAGTTTTTCCTCGCCCCTGTTACTCATGGGTGCTCCTCGTACTGTTAGTAAAACGCCGCGGGACACTTGTATTGTATCTAGTGCTCCTCGTACTGTCAGTAAAACGCCGCGGGACACTTGTATTGTATCTAGTGCTCCTCGTACTGTTAGTAAAACGCCGCGGGACACTTGTATTGTATCTAGTGCTCCTCGTACTGTTAGTAAAACGCCGCGGGACACTTGTATTGTATCTAGTGCTCCTCGTACTGTTAGTAAAACGCCGCGGGACACTTGTATTGTATCTAGTGCTCCTCGTACTGTTAGTAAAACGCCGCGGGACACTTGTATTGTATCTAGTGCTCCTCGTACTGTTAGTAAAACGCCGCGGGACACTTGTATTGTATCTAGTGCTCTACAAATTGTATTGAATTGAGTTGAGTTGTTTGACAACCCTGGTTTACAGTATGATGATAATTTGTCATTAGCATTATTAATTGGGCCAACAGGATGTGGGGCACAAGGAAGACAAAAATATTTGACACCTACCTACCACATACACACACACACACATACACGCAAACACATGCCTACCTACCACATACACACACACACACTCTACCCACAGTCACACACAACTACCCTGTGTGTGTGTGTGTGATGTTCTGTCATGAAAAACTAATAAATTAACATAGCAGTGGGGAGGTCGTATGTACGTATGAAGTATGTACTCCAAATGTCGTATGTACGTATGAAGTATGTACTCCAAGAAAGGTCAGATGGTTATCGCTATCGTTAAGTTCCTAGGAGCTGCTATACTATCAACAAGATAGCGGAGGTGGAACTGGTGACATTAAGTTCCTAGGAGCTGCTATACTATCAACAAGATAGCGGAGGTGGAACTGGTGACGCATATCCAGTCGTTTATCGCTATCGTTAAGTTCCTAGGAGCTACTATACTATAAACAAGATAGCGGAGGTGGAACTGGTGACGCGTATCCAGTCGTTTATCGCTATCGTTAAGTTCCTAGAGCTACTATACTATAAACAAGATAGCGGAGGTGGAACTGGTGACGCGTATCCAGTCGTTTATCGCTATCGTTAAGTTCCTAGGAGCTGCTATACTATAAACAAGATAGCGGAGGTGGAACTGGTGACGCGTATCCAGTCGTTTATCTTTCAGCATTGTGTGAAGATAACGCTCTCTGTTATATGAAAAGATTAGAGCTGTCGTAGATGACTGCAAAATAGCATTGTATTGTGCACACTCCTTCCCAACAAACTCTGAGGTCTTTGATGAAACACATAAACAAACTCTGAGGTCTTTGATGAAACACATAAACAAACTCTGAGGTCTTTGATGAAACACATAAACAAACTCTGAGGTCTTTGATGAAACACATAAACAAACTTTAAGGTCTTTGACTTCAAATGTGATGCTTGGAAGCATGTTTAATAAAAAAGATCAAGATAAGGAACTCATATTAACAAACATTAAGGACATTTATTTTGAAATGTGATGCTTAGAAGCATGTTTAATAAAACAGTTCCTCTCGCTATATAGTGCACTCAGCTGGCTCATACAACAGGGCTATCCTTGAATTACACTGAACTTTCTCTCTACCAAACTCTGAGGTCTTTGACGTAGAAATGTGACACTTGGAAGCACATTTAATAAAACAGACCGAAATAAGGAACTTGCATATTTACAAACTTTGAGGTCTTTGATTTGACTTGAAATGTGACACTTAGGCCTGATTCATACACAAACTGCGCATTTGCGGTGCGGGAGCTGTGCTGTCCGTTCGCGGTGTCTGTGGGCTTGTGCATTCACACCCGAAATTGTCTCTGCACAAACCACCCATCGCATGCTTACCACGGCAATTTTTTTTCTATTTCGAAAAAGCAGCCAGGGAGCTGTGGGGTTCACCGCTCAGAAACCGGACAGGAGCCGTGCAGAACACGCGTGCAGTGTGAATGACCTAACCTGTTACCATGCATTCTAGATCAAAACGACCCAAAATCTGGCTTGCGCCGCTTACGCGCCACTCACACTCAGCTTTTGGTCTGAAACTGGCCTTAGAAGCCACTGACCCAGTGAGTGGAAAAGGAAAAGTGTATTGCAACTGCAAAGTTTGACAGAAGGCCACAAAAATATCCGGAACCAATCCGAATCTGGGCCCAAAAATATCCGGAACAGGAGTCTTTTTTGTTCGTCAAAAGAAAAGACAAGTGATCGGCATTTGTAGGTGCAGGTTGCCATAGCCAGTGTTGGGCAAGCTACTCAGTAAATGTAGCAAGCTTAGCTACCTGTTACTCCACATTATATGAAGCTTCAGGGGCGCCTGCAGGATTGAACTGTAGGGTACGCACAAATGCCCGGCGCAAAAAAAAAAAGTGTGTGTGCGTGCGTCAGCCGTTCTTCTTTAGAGATCAACTTCAATACAACGTGAACTTCAACTTGAATTTCAAAATTGACCTACATGAACATTAACTCGCCTACATAGATTATGTACGATAAACTCGACAGTGAACTTTTGTTGCATTCACACACACACATGCGCGCGGGCGGCACTGCGTTACTTTAGGGGAGAACCAACCTTTTTCTGTCATTATATGGGAAGGACGTGTCTTGGACAAATGGAGACTCCTGGTTCTCACATTCGCGGAGGGTTAATTGGGTTTGTGAGCAGCCTATCTTGTTGAAAGTAGAGGACATCATACATGTATGATGCATCAATTAGGTCTAAGCGCTTTGATGCTGTTGCTGTTGTTTTGAAATGTAGGCAAGCGAAGATTTCGCACAACCCAGGAAATTGTTTGTGATATTGTCGGGTTGGCTTAACAATATTATGAATGAAGTAGGCTATGCTTATTTCGAAGGAATTACTGCGTGGTGTACTACACCAACTTCTTGCACTATAGCTGCCCGGTGTAGGGACAGGGCCTCTCCCCCTCCCCCTCCCCTTTGCCTTCTACTGGTGCGCGAAACGAAGGGCGCCCACAACTCGCAAATGGCCCATTGTAAGAAAATTCTAATGCATAGCCTAGGGTGATATCGGCGTGGCATGGGCACTCGCCAAAAAGGCTAGGCCCTACTGCTTTTCTCGAGCTTTCAAACAAAAGAAAATAGGCAAATAGCCTACATGAAAACATTCATCACAAAAACACTAGAGCGAAATCGCATCATGTCGTCGATAGATACGACCATGCAAGCCTTCTAAAATAAATTTGCCCATTGACACATTTAAAAATTTTTCAATAGGTTACTTCAGAACTTGACAAATCTCTACAAATGACAAATCTCTCCGCCCGATTCTCGCTTGCGCGTCTCTCTCTCTCGCTATCCCAAGGTACGCACAGTGCGTACAGCCGTACGCCTGGAGGCGCCACTGTGAAGCTTCACTACACCAAAGCTACTGGAAGACAAAATGTAGCAAGCTAAGCTATGAAAAATGTTAGAAGTAGCTTAACTAATGTGAAGCTACTTTTTAATACCCAAAAAGGCCTACAGATAAATCCTGCGATACAACCAAAGCATTTGTGATCAAAGTATCAGGTCTCTCAAACAGACAGTAACTAACTAATTCTATCTAAATATAGTCTACTTTTGTATGGGTAAAACATATGGGAGCACAGACCCCTACCAAAGCAATGTGGTCAGAAATGGTGTTCTGGATCACCGATTGCCACCAAAATTGAATAAGTTCTTACTCATCCCAATACACACGTTGTCCGAAAATTTCATCCAAATCCATGCTGCACTTTTCAAGTTATGTCAAGTTACACAGGAAGACACACACACACACACACACACACACACACACACACACCGGCAAAAACATAACCTCCTTGGCAGAGGAAATAATTAATTACATTAAATTGACAAATGATAGAAGACACAATTGATTTAGTTTTCATCATGGGGACTTTTTTGAATTATGGCAATAAATGCACAGTACTGTAAAGAACTGATCCTCTGTGAATGGCCTTGATGAATGATTTGCTGTTGTGAACTGATGCCCTGAAAATGTAGTTTATGGGAAAGCTACCACACTACATGGCCAAAAAAGTAGCTACACTACTGAAAAGCTATCAGTTTCAGAAAATAGCAACACTACAGCCAAGCTACTCAGAAATGTAGTTAAACTAGTAGCTTCACTATATGTAGCTAGCTACTGCCCAACACTGACCATAGCTGTTGTAAGTAATTTGAACTGTGAGGCATGAGAGAGTTGATTGGAATGTATAAGATGGGAGAAATTCACACACATTTTAGCTAAAAGTGTTGCAACGCTTCGATCTGGCTCATCAAACTGGGTCTTCCTGTTACCTGGCAACCAGTCAGTGAAAATGGATGTTTAGAGCAAGGCTTCTAGAACATCAGCAGCAGCAGCTTCTAGAACATCAGCAGCAGGAGGAACGCATCTAAACCAGTTTGACTTAAAGCTGCTGCAAAAGCCAAAAGCCCTCTGGGCATTAGCTTCTGATCATTTATAATTAATCTCTAAACCAGTTTGGATTAAAGCCGCAGTGAAACCTAACCGCCCCTGGGCACTACTGTGTGATCCTTTCCTTTAGAATTCCACTGAGTGAATGGCACGTGGAAGTCCTACACTCCCACCCACACAGATACCATGGCAACACAGCGCTAAAACAAACATACTGCTCGGAGTGTTCCGGCTCACAAACTAATAAACGAAATAAATCTCCAGCAAAGCAGGACATCTCAAGCATGTACTCTAAAGACCTTCAAGTGATTGACAATATGAATATGATTAAGTTCCTAAGAAGAATGAACACACGCCCATACCCACACACACACACACACACACACACACACACACACACACACACACACACCATGGAGGAGCTTAACAAACATTCAACCTAAGTGTTCTGTCACGCAAACTAATAAATTATAGGTCTACATTATAAGCCGGACTTTCAGGTGAATATGATTAAGTTCCCAAGAAGAATTCATACACGTCCATACACACACACACACACACACAAACGCAATATGCATATGATTAAGTCCCCAAGAAGAATTCATACATGTCCATACACACACACACACACACACACACACACACACACACACACACACACACACACACACACACAAACGCAATATGCATATGATTAAGTTCCCAAGAAGAATTCATACATGTCCATACACACACACACAAACACAAACACACACACACACACACACACAAACACAAACACAAACACAAACAAACACACACACACAAAAAACATGGAAGAGCTAAACAAACATACAGCCTAAGTGTTCTGTCAGGCAAACTAATAAATCATAAGTCCACATAGCAAAGCAGGACTTTCAGGTGATTGAAGACATAAAAATGAGAAGACTGCATGATTGATGGGTGGATTTGATGACACACTTTCATCTCTACCGAGTTCAACTCAGTCTCCACATTTATAAAACCCATCTGTGCATACTTAGCAAATAGGCCAGTATTTTCCCAGGTGCTTAAAGCCGACCGACAGCATTGCGGAGCACTTTCGAATCCGACAATTTTGCCTAGCACCTAGCACAGTAGCCTGTGAAATTAACATTGGATGTCAATGGGCGGCTCCGACAAAATAGACTTGAATCGTAATTCACAATCGACGGCGGAAGAGTTCGGCGCTGGTGTGCGGGGTTGCATTGAAAACAATGGAATCGAATGTTGAAGGCAGAGTGCCGAGCACTGTGTCGGAACCGGTGTGCGGTGGCCTTAAGTCTATATCTCTCGACCCTTTCTTAAAGTCACATTAGATCCTTTAGTTAGGACACTGATAGCCTGGTCATACCCAGCCCCTTAGTCTATATCTCTCTTCTTACCAGGGTCAGGGATCTCGGTTGTTGAGAAACAATTGCTTGCTGGAGATGTTTAAATTCATAACTATTGGCCTTGTATTCTCGTATTCTCGTATTCTCGTATTCTCGCTGAGCACTGTGTCGGAACCGGTGTGCGGTGGCCTTAAGTCCAAAAAAAAGTGCTTTTAAGCACCTGGGAGCATAGCGGACATAGTGAGGTGAGAAAACACTAGAGAGGTTCGCACACTGGCTCAAAAGTGCAGAACACTCTGCTTCCTATTCTATTCACCTTTTCCACCTAAGGCACTAAGGCACTAGAACGAGGCTTGGGTGGTAAAACTTCCCAGATGGGATGCCCCTCATCTGCTCAACTTTAGATTAGATAACTTTATTGGTACCCAAAGGTAGATTTGATTTGCAGTGGAGTGAGCTTCGCTCATACAAAACATTCAGGACATATAGGACACACATAACATACAAGGAACCCACAATGAACATATAGACAATACCAAAAGTAACCTAGTGCATCCTATTAGAGAGACATGGTGTCACATGAAGTGACAAGGGTACTAAATAAGAGTAGATTGATAAATATATGATAAAAGGAATATAGAATACATGATAAGAAGTAATTAAATTGATAAACATCTAGTAAAATAAGACTCTTGTCTAGGAAATTAAAAACAACTTTCCACCTGACCAACAGTAAGAGAGGGGGCTAGCAGTAGATTTTCTGTCTGGCATCTGTGAGAAATTATTAATTATTATTTTTTATAAAGCGAAGGGAGTTTTTCCTTGCCCCTGTTTCTCATGGATGCTTCCTGGACTGTGTGTAAAGCGCCGCGAGACAATGCACTGTATTTGAGCGGTCTACAAATAAAATTGAATTGAATTAAATTAAAGTTTCGTTGCCACTTCCTCTAGTTTACCACCCGAGCCTCGTTTTCCTTCTAGAATATGGCGGCCAGGTTAAAAGGCGAATTACATTCTATTCCCTTGTTGTCAAAGCAACCTCAGTGCCAAGCTCTCTGTTGATTACAAATCTATTTTGTCAGAGACACTCATGAATATCCATCAGTGATTCTACCGGCTACTGTTCTGTGTTTGTTGCTTGTTCATGAACATCCATCAGTGATTCTACCGGCTACTGTTCTGTGTTTGTTGCTTGTTCATGAACATCCATCAGTGATTCTACCGGCTACTGTTCTGTGTTTGTTGCTTGTTCATGAACATCCATCAGTGATTCTACCAGGCTACTGTTCTGTGTTTGTTGCCTGTTCTGCACTGCTGGTATGCTGGTGTGCACTTTCGATTTCAAATGCGGTCTGACCCAGTGGGTGGAGGCTTTAAAGGTCCCATATTGCGCTTTTTCGAAGATAACTTTTTTAGCTCTGATGATCAGAACGGGGTGGTTTCTCATGGGGTAGCGCACCAGGTAACTAGACAGCTGCAGCATTGAGTATTTCCCCTGTAACCTATGATAGACCACCCCTAATTAGTCAATTGATCATTTTCATTGTTCTCAGCTGCAAAGTGCCTGCCAACTTCTCTCTCTCTCTCTCTCTTTTTTTTGCAATTATCCATTCTCATTGCCCTCAGCTGCTTACGTGGCTGCCAATGTTGTGGGACCCAACCCAACTTACCCTTTGACATACTTAGTTAGGACAATTCTATGCAGGTGGTTTAAGAACACAGCAGCTGAACAGTTACTAACGGTGTAAATTGTGGGGTTCCTTGGGTTCCCCCATTTTAAGTATTACATTTTAGAGTTTTAAAAATGTTTTTAGATTGTTTAGAGGTATTTATAAGCAGGTCGTTTGACATTGTTACTAGGCAATCGACATAACGGCAAGATTTCAACGTCATTTCCGGCCGCCAGGCTTTACCGTTTAGTCCTCACCCCTAAAGCCCTCTTAATGTTTCTTTCTTTCTGTCCCAATACATTTAGAACTTGTAGCGAAGGGAGAGAATAGTGACCCCATCCGGTCTCGAACCTGGGTCTCCGGGGTGCTAAACTGCCAGAGCCAGACTCCTTGTATTGGGGAAGCGCACACATGTGCTCACGCATACTAGCGTCCCTCACGCTAGCCTGATTACCATCGACTTTCAAAGCTCTACGAGACTTTGGTCTGACCAAGAGCCCGTATAACAGTTTCTCAAAGCGCATGGTTGACCCGCCTCCCTCAAATGCCTCGGTTTGCTACTGGTCGATGTCTGAAAATGCTGTGCCAATCACACCACTCTTTCCTCTGACGTATGTGACGCGAAGGGAACTGCTTGAACAGGACTGAGAGCCGTTGGAGCTGCTCAAAGTTGATTGGTTCTCGATCAAGGGGGGGCAGTTCCCCCGTTTTGGGGAATTCAGAAGTCCTGCCCGATCAGCAGCTGGCCAGACCAGCAACAGCAACACCGAAGGTGTGACGTCACTGGGAGGGCGTGCCAGGCTACCCTCACGCATCCCCCAGTCGTACTTCTCCCATCCCAGGGCGCCCCTCTTTCTAGTGCTCCACCCATCTCTGGGTCTACTTGGCACTAAGAAGGCTTTGAGAAACACCAGATCAACCTAACCATTAGATCCCCAATGTTTAGCGTCTTGTCTGTGTAACTAGAGCAGTACATTCCATTGAGTCTGTGTTTAGATTGACCTTTGCATGTAAGATTGTTTACAAAATGTTTACAAAATAAAATAACCGGTAGACCTTCAGTCTCAAGTCTGATCTCCTAACCAGCAGACTACCCTTCAGTCCCCCAACCAGTAGACCACCCTTCAATCTCAACAGGGCTTAATTTGAGGGAGAGCAAGCCGGAGCGCGCTTAGGAACCTCAGACGCGCGCTCCGGAACCTCTGACGTTGGCTCCGGCCAGCTCCGCCGCACCTTTCTTGACTAACATTTTTTTTAAATGAAATAATTAAATAGATAATTAAAGTTTGTTAAGTGTCAATGTCTGGTTTTGATATCTGTCTTGTTCGCGATTTCTCTCATGAAACGAGATATAACGAGATATAGCCTATACCTAATCGATAATAAAGGTAGCCTAATTTATCCACAGTACTGGCCACGGGGGCTGTCCCTGTTTCAAGTGCTGAATGTGAGCAAGGTTTTTCGCAGATGAACTTAATTGGCGGCGCAAATAAAGCATCTCTTCTCCCATCTACCATCTCCTTTTTACTCTTTCTTCTTTGCCTTGTCGGCCCACCGTTTACTCGCTTCAATCCCATTCCGTACGTGAAGTCGTGGATTATTCGGACACAGAACTGCTCGGGACTAGAGGTGTATAGAGAGAGGTGCAGGGAATGAGAGGCCACTGGGGCAGGGGTCTATGCTGTATGGGCAGTTTTGACTGAGATATAAGATGAACTTATTCTCTGCTGGTTAATATCGATATTTTAACGTGGCCATGTCATGTTTGCCGTGTGCAAGTCTTTGAATGTTTTCTTGCCACGGAGATATCTATTTTTCAAGGACTTAGGCTACTATTTTATCCAGGTAGCCTACATCCCCATTCACTGGCTTTAGTTAAACTGTAGACTATTGTCTTGCTTTGTTGACTAAATACTGCATTTTTTTTTACGTTACGAATTAAGCACTGAATCTCAAGTCTGATCCCATAACCAGTAAATCACCATTCAGTCTCTGCATGTAAGATTGTTCACACAATGTTTACAAAATAAAATGACCAGTAGACCTTCAGTCTCAAGTATGATCTCCTAACCAGTAAATCACCCTTCAGTCAAAATAAAATAACCAGTAGACCTTCAGTCTCAAGCATGATCTCCTAACCAGTGAACCATTAGTCTCAAGCATGATGCCCTAATCAGTGAAACACCATTCAGTCTCAAGTCTGATCTCCTAACCAGTAGACCACCCTTCAGTCCCCCAACCACAAGACCACCCTTCAGTCCCCCAACCAGTAGACCACCCTTCAGTCCCCCAACCAGTAGACCACCCTTCAGTCCCCCAACCAGTAGACCACCCTTAAGTCTCAAGCATGATCCACTAAGGTCTTTGGTGTTTTTTGCCCTCAACGGTGCCTTACAGGTTGCACTGCCTTCAAGGCACCATTTCACTCAGTTTAGGGTTCAGATGAGGGTTGAGGGGGTTAGGGTTAGGAATAGGGTAAGAGTAGTGCCTTTTAGGCTCTGCTGCCTGGAAGGTGTTGTTGAGGGCAAAAAACACCATTGAGCATCCACTAACCAGTAGACCTTCAGTTTCAATGCTGATCCACTAACCAGTAGACCTTCAGTCTCAATGCTGATCTCCTAACCAGTAGACCACCATTCCCCACACACATACATTACATTGTCCCCCCACCCTTCACATACACACACCACTGACATCACCTCCCTCATGCATACATTGCACTGCTTGCTATTCTGTCCCCTCAAGATACTTACAAGGCACTGCCCTCTCCCCCTCCATACACACACTCACCCGCAGACACAACACACCCACACTACTCTCCCCTGTCACCTTTATTGGCCCATACACTATACACAACTTTCAGGATGGTCCTTGACCCTTGAAAATGCATAGAGCACATGTCCCCCGATCATAACTCCCACTCCATCTTTTTGCCATTACAATCTTTTTGCCATTAGATGCTTACCCCTCCAAACACACATATACACGCACACTTTAGACAACCTCTACTTAAGCATACTGCCCACTCCACCACCCCTATCATCATACCTCTCCCCTCATACAACACCACACAAATACCATGCCCACTCCCCACAAGCATCAGAACCATGCCTACTCACCACAAGCAACAGCACATTGTCCCTTCTCTCCTGCCGTTTCCTCTCCCCCACCATGACCCCTGGCAGTTGGGTTAGCCCCCTGAGCCGTGGATCTGCCCAAGGTTTCTTCCTTTGGTAAGGGAGTTTTTCCTTGCTCATGTTGCTCTTGAATGCTCCTTGTTGATGATCCCCCTGACCCCCGCCAAACCTCCTATCTTGCCACTTTCCTACTGCACCTCTGTACTTGCACAAATGTGCTGACACCAGTCACAAATTTCACTGCATTTTTTACAGTTGTAGTCATATGCATGGTGACAATAAAAACTCCTTGTATCTCGTTGTGCATCTTCAGTCTGACTGGTGTGTGTGATGTCACAATGCAGGTACAGCTGAAGAGTCTGACTGGTGTGTGTGATGTCACAATGGCGATGCAGCTGAAGAGGGAGGGATGACCTGAGGGATGTCATAAATAGGTTAGAATGTTCAGGGCGCTAGCTCAACAGATGCACAAGAAGAGGGGGAGAGAGAGAGAAAGAGAGAGAGAGAGAGCGAGTAGACTTACAGACAGTAAAAGACAGCAGGGCAGAAAGATGAAGAGAGAGAGAATAAGAGAGCGAAGATCAAATAGGGGTTCAGCGGCTTGTCTTCAATGGACCATAGTCATTAGCCTGCTTGTCCAAGGTACTTATTTTGTCTTTGTTCTTTTTCCCTCTGTCTTGATTTTTTTTGTCTTTTTTTACCTGAAGTTATTCTCTTAGTGTGTAGGTAGATGAGTCTATTCTCATGGTGTTAAAGCATGTGGCATATGTTTCTAATTGTGTGTGTATGTGTGTGTGTGTTTGCCTATAATATCTACATAACATCTGCAGGCAAATATATCTATGGGTTCCATAAATTGAAATTAATTTGTCTGTGTGTGTGTGTGTGTGTGTGTGTGTGTGTGTGTGTGTGCGTGTGTGTTATGTATTTATGTATATATGTGCTTATATGTGTACATGCCATAATGTATTTCAAACACATTTATCCTTTATTTTTTAAAAATATGTTTGCATGTGGGTGTGCGCATATGACATTTAGTCATAGGCCTACTGGTATGCTAATCATAAGCTGTCCTGACAAACTCAATGACATGCACAACTACGTGTGTGTGTGTGTGTGTGTGTGTGTGTGTGTGTGTGCATATGACATTTAGTCATAGGCTTACTGGTATGCAAATCATAAACTGTCCTGACAAACTCAATGACATGCACAACTACTGTGTGTGTGTGTGTGTGTGTGTGTGTGTGTGTGTGTGTGTGTGTGTGTGTGTGTGTATTATACCGGTAAGGTGTTTTGAACTCATCATTCCTGGCAAGCTTTGTGAAATACATAATTACTCAGCTCTGCGTGAGAGAGATACATTTTGTCATTTGGTCGCCCAAAGGCCTCAGTGAGCTGTCTTTAACTTGACAAGCAACCCCCTGAGGCATGTAGATTTCGAGGCTACTGGCACACCTTTTCTGGTGTGTGTGTGTGTGTGTGTGTGTGTGCAGGCATGGACTGGCCACAGGGCATAGAGGGCAATGCCCGGTGGACCGATTTTTTGGTCCCAGTCCGGCCCTGTGTGTGTGTGTGTGTGTGTGTGTGTGTGTGTGTGTGAGAGAGTGAGTGTGTGTTAAGAGGTACCTGTTTTCCTCTGCTAGCCCCCCCGCCCCCGCCCCCGCCCCCGCCCCGCCACTCTCTAAAGCAGTGGTCCCCAATTATTTCTTCTTGAGGCCCACATTTTGTCACGTAAAACCCTCAGAGACCAAAAATTTGATTTGATTGGTCAGGCCAAAGTTGGGAGAGCAGCTACTGTAGCCCTATGGCTCATTGCAAGTGGTCGACACTAAAGGGGATGTTGGCTGCTGTATAGTTGACACTAGAGGGGATATGTGGGTGGCGAGAAATTACGTTGAAATCTTGCCTTCATGAGTTTCCTTGTAACAATTCCAATTCCAAACAACCTACAACGTAATATATACCCCCCCGCCAACTCCCCCTCTGCTTTTACATTTAACGCGGTTTTGTAACTGTAACAGAACTCGCAACATTTTTTTTGAAAACGTACCGTAAACATATACCTTGTAGTGATTACCATTTTCAGACTTAATGCTATTGTTCTGTGACCTCTGACTTTCAAGGTCAACCCACTCTAACTGGTCAGAGAGGTCATCTCTAGGTTTACCTGCATAGCACAACCATTTTTTTGCCACCAGAGTATCTCAAGATTTCTAGGATACACTCACAGTACATTCATGTAATCTGTGATTTAGGCCTATTATTCTGTGACCTCTGACTTCAAGGTCAGAGAGGTCAATGTTTATGTTTGTCAAAATGTTCAAGACTGACAATCAGGCATAAAAAATTTCAATTCCCAAACCCCATGTTTTGCATGTTTTGCTTTGGATGAAAATGTTTTCTAAATAAAATAAGGTCGGAAGGCTGGCCAGCTAGATTAGAGCTCACCCTAACCTTGAAAGGTCAGAAGGTCAAGGGATGAAAATTCAGTAGGCTGTCCAGGTCAAAGATGACCATATCCATAAGGATCAGGTGTCAATGATTAAATGGCAAGAATGCTGTCAATCAGGCCGAGCATCAACACTGAGGATGGCTTGATGCCAAAACGCGCATGTAGCCTGTGGCATGGTGCAATTATCCTTTCAAAAAGTATAATACACATGATTGTTCTGTTTTTCAAGACTGACTTCTTAAACTCGCCCCCAAAGCACTTTGAAGTACTGGAGTTTGTGCACGCCTACTGAACACTCTGTTGAAACCAATCTCATCTTCTCTCTGTCTTTACCCTTCCAGGGTCCTCTGGCCAGTCAGGTGAGTTGATTTATATCTTGTCTTACTTTCTCTACTTTGTCCATTGTGTTCCTGATGCAATTGAAAATGTCCGTTGATGGACGACAGTGACAATGTTTGACGGAGGGTGAGTCAGTTTTGATTAGTTGATGGATCTGTTTTACTAGTTGAACAACCCCAAGTTTAGCTTTAGCTTATCATAGGTGCTGGAATGTAATGTTGCAAAACAGTTTATATCTGGCTACTCTACATTCCATTCTAAAGCTAAAAAAGAACTAAAATTGAGGTTGCCTGGTTAGGAAAATGTATGCACTGAGACCAAAATACTTCTGTGGTTATGTACAAGTTTATGTAGGTTACTGGTTGAATCATCATGTCTGTGAGTTATTTTAATGGTGAAACAGAAGGAAATTTCCAACACACTGTGGATTATAAAGTTTTCATTTCATTTTATTCATTCATTCATTCATTCCCCCTAGGCTGTGGCCACGCCCCTCTAAACTCTAACCCAATCAGTGGTCAGGATGCCCCAGATGGAATGTGGCCCTGGCATGCCAGTCTGCACCACTCAGGAAGGCACATCTGCTCAGGCACCCTCATAGACGCCAACAGGGTCCTAACCACAGCACGCTGCCTTAAAGAGTAGGTCTGGTAATCACTGAAAGAGATACTTTTACAGTACATTATCAGTTACAGAATCTCACAGGTATTTTTACAAAACTGTTACAAAACTGCTCAGGCACCCTCATAGACGCCAATAGGGTCCTAACCACTAATCACTAAGGCCCAATCCCATTTCTAATCTTCCCCCTTCCCCTTTGCCTTCCCCTTCGCCTATCCCTTATCCCTTGAAACCGAGTGACAAGTGAGAGGGATGTAAACATAGGTATTGAGACGATACGTTAATTCACTACATTAAGAAAACGATGTGCCCACGGACTTGTGTCCGAGTCCAACTTTTACTATATGATAAACAACGGTAATTTCGCGGACTAACAAATCCATTAAGATGTTATCACATATATGAATATATGTGATAACATCTTAAACAATAAACGTGTTAGAAACTTTCTAGATAAGCGATGGAACATTAAACGTTAACTACGTTCGCATTGCTAACCTCCGTCAAAGACAGATGTTGTTATGACCTAAAACCTCACAGGATAACGTATGTTTCGTTGTCACAATACTGAATATAACACACAACAGCACTTCCAGGTTTCTAAACTTTATTATAAATACTGAATTCATTGGTATCCTTTGCCAGTTGTGCTTATCTTCCACTGCTGAAAACTACGCGTCATACCCCTTCGTTTTGAGGGAGGTCCTGGAGCGGCTAGCCCTACCCCTTGCGCCCAAGGAGAATTGGGACACCCCTTCACCTTGTGGGAACGCGCAAAAACCAAGGGGAAGGGCTAAGCGGAGGGGTAAGGGGTAGAAATGGGATTGGGCCTAAAAGACATTATGGTACATTCTCAGAGAATTTTGGGGGCCCCCCAAAGTTAAGTCTTATTCTTTTTTTTTACAAAAACAGTGTATTTATAGATATCTTTTAATTTCCTATGACAAATATATTTAAGGATATCTTTAAATTGATGGCTTGCTACTAGACTGGCTTGCTACTAGAGCAAAATATTTGCCACCGCTAGGGTATGTCTGGCCTGGCTTTGCCTTCCTACGTAACTCTGGGATTCGGTCCATTGTCATCGTTTGCAGAGATCAACTTCATACCGGGCTAAAAAGAAAGCAGGAATGGGAGTTGTCAGAGATTATAAGTCGGGTCTCTGTTGTTGTAGCATTACCATAGCTTAGCCTACTTCACGACCAAGCTGGTGCATAACGTTAGCGATTGTGTGAAATCAGATTTAATAGTTTCAAACTTCCACAGTTCACACCTCCAGCTTGCAATCGTTGGTCAATGGTGAAATGCCAGACCCTGGTACGAAGATAAAGCGTGGACCAAAGGGGTTGGCCAAAGCCAGGCTAGGGTACGTCTAGATTCCTAGGTAATCATTCTTCTTCTTCTTCTTCTCGCTTGTTCAGCCTTACTGCTGATCAGATCACAGTGTACCTCAGACGTCTACAGCTGTCAGGCAGCCCAGACCAGATCTCCAGGACGGGATTCCAGATCTATCCACACCCAGATTATAACCAGGCCACCTCTGAGAACGATATCGGCCTTCTCGTGATCGCCCCCGGGGTCATCTTCAACGATTACATCAGACCCATGTGTTTGGCCGCCAGTGGGAGTGTCTTCCACAACGACACCGAGAGCTGGGTTACAGGATGGGCCAATGGTGCAGGTTGGTTCTGTTTTATTAAATTAGAGCTCAAAGCTGAATTAGAGCTCAAAGCTGGGTTACTGGCTGGGTCAGTGGTGCAGGTTGGTTCTGCTTTATTCAATAAGGAACACTAAGGATGGGTTTCTGGTTGGGTCAATGGTGCAGGTCGGTTCTGTTTTATTCAATCAGAACACAAAGACTGGGTTTCAGGTTCTATTTAATTCAATCAGAACACAAGCTCTGTTCTATTCAATCTGAAAACAATGGTTAAGTTACTGGTTCTGTTTTATTCAATCAGAACACAAAGGTTAGGTTGTTGGTTGTGTAAATGCTGCAGGTTGGTTGTGGTAACCCGTTAGCAACTTAGTTAGTTGGCAATGGGAAATTGAATTGCAACCAACATAC
Source organism: Sardinella longiceps (assembly GCA_027497455.2). NCBI lineage: Eukaryota > Metazoa > Chordata > Actinopteri > Clupeiformes > Clupeidae > Sardinella > Sardinella longiceps. The sequence continues at coordinate 2,925,003 of JAODXP020000035.1, read as the reverse complement.
AGTA
>JAODXP020000035.1:2891121-2924899 GCA_027497455.2 Sardinella longiceps | reverse complement strand
GTCAGGCCCTCAATTTTAACCCTGTGTTAAAGCACAGACTTTATCATTACTTATTAAATCGCTCCATTGGAATGCATTGGAGAGTCGTGTTCGCAAAAATGGCCGAGTTCAGAAACTGGAAGTCCTGCCTTGCGGCGAAAGTAGAAAAGGCTGTAAAAGTTTGAAAATGCATGATTGACGCTTACCATTTTGTTTAATCCCTCTGTCATAGTCATGTGGCAGACATTTGCACAGACACAGTGAGCAAATTCATGTGTAGAGTAAAGTCTTTACCCCTCAATTCTGGATTCAAGAATTCAAACAATTCACTTTTTAAGTGAATACAACCTGCTCATCTGGAGATAGAATTATCTCCCCATCATTAATCCCAATTAGCTCCCATTAGGCATTTCCAAGATGGCTGCTGAGTGAAGGGACTTAAAAGTTCACCACTATTATCTACGGAAGATCTGATATCACCAAGTAATTAAGATTCCAGGATCAATGTCAAACTTGTTGCCCTGGATCAACAGGTTAGGTTGCCTTAAAAAGACTTTGGTTAAAGTGAAAGTTCACCACTATTATCTACCTAGATGACTTCAATATCTTATGTGCTATATATTAAAGTGAAAGTTTGGTGTAATTTAATCATAGCCCTGTTGTACGAGCCTACTGACTGTGGAATGAAAGAATTTGGAACAACATAGACCAAACGCAACCACAAATGCGAACAAGCACTTTGCATTGAGTCGACAGACCATACTACATTCAAAAGCGCTTTTTACTGCTTGTTCTCTTGTTGTTCCAAATTCTTTCATTCTGCTCGCTTTGTAGTGCTCTCAGCAGGCTTGTGCAACAGGGCGCCTTAACTTCCAGTGGTGGAAAGTGTAATGCAGATAGAAAAATGGAACTATTTCATAGAATGACATTCTTAAATAGTGCATCACTTTAGGAAATTGGTAAAATGGACAGTCATTTAAAATGAGTTTGTTGTATCCCATTAACAAATGGACCCTCTGTCACAAGGTCAGCTGTCATCGACAGTCTCCCTTTCAACAATATCTCTTGTTTTGCATGGCATTAAGCTGGCTTTCAGTTTGAAGGATGAAGAGCATCATAAGGGCTGTTCATTTGATTGTAATACAGACCTCACACCACTAGTAGACTTGTAGTCAAGACCGCTTAGACCAAGACCAAGACAATACCAAGACCAGAGGCTAACGAGACCAAGACAAGACCAAGACCAGAGGCTAACGAGACCGAGACGAGACCAAGAAAAATTGAGGCCGAGATCAAGACCGAGGCCGAGACCGAAAAAAAAATTAGACTAGGCTATGTTGGAAGTTATAACTTGATTTGAAAAACAACCTTGGTTAACATTAAACTCATATTAGAGTGTATTATTTCAACTGCTGGCAACAATGTAGATAGGGATAGCAATGTGGTCAGAAGATAAAAACTGTTTTGATATCTTTTTTGATAGCTGTTGAACCAGTAATTAAAAAAATGACCATGCTTTTACCAGCACAAAACGCCTACTGAACTCATGGTGACAAAAATGACTTTCAGGCCTACTCTATAGCAATATTAGGCTAATTAAATACCAGCAGGGGGATATCCCCTAGTCACCCACTATGATGAGTTGAGGTCTACCAGCGAGATGTTCCTGCTCCAGACATTTCAACCAGTAGAAAATCATTTCTGGGTAGCTGGGAGAAAGACAAAGTCAACTCCATTACATTAAATTCTACTCTATGTTGGCCTTGCTTCTACTGGTAAAAGTAAGTCTTTGAGAGCGGGTTTCTCAAGCCAGGTGGCACATTAGAAATTTTTGGATGTTTTTTTTTTTTTTTTGTGCATTTTAGATGGCTAGCTCCTTTAAACTTTTAAAACATTTAAACCTACAATGAGATGAATGTGCCACAATAGGCCAACTTGATGGGTGCATTCTACTTTTTATTTTGTTTCCTTTACTTTTAGATGTAACACAACATGCAGTGTGCCAATAGTAATTAAAAATAAGAAATAGTTCCACACAATGGGCAAGACATGGCACTATGCAGCCATCATAACACAAAATGAAATACTGACTTAGTTTAAATTTGTACTTTTAAAATAGCCTGTACTTTTCTAAGATGCATTTCATTCATATCTGCCCATTACTGCTTATTTTGATTTCTGAAAGTTGGCAACCCAACCAGGCCTACCAGCATACCTTGTCTCTAACAAAGACTCTATACTAGGCTTATTTCTAACATGGCCTGAATTAATTTTGAGAACATAAAATAGAAGATTACGGTTTCAGCAGAAGCTAGCCACTTTGTGAGATGACAATGGGGCTGATGCAGCCTGCACTTTTACGGCTTGATGATTCTCATCACTACATGCGGTGACTGAGTTGGTAATGCAAAAACCTGGAGCGGATTAGTATACATTCGCTATTACATGAAGTGGAATGGATTCTTTCGGGATGCAATAGAGATAACTTTGAGAATACATCAACGGCGTTCATTTATCGCCTGATCACTCGCAGGAGATCATTCACAAGCGTCCATGAGCCACTAAATACGGGAGTTTTTAGATGTCTGTGTCTTGGTAGCCTATACTAAATTTACGAAAATTAAAGATGAAAGATTTAATTTCCATAAATACATTAGAGATCATGTTAACTACGCACTCAGCTAACACATGCCTATGCATACACGAACATTTCATAATTAAATTGCCTACATTTTGCGAATGGAAAGTAAACTTTTAGGACAGTAATTTAGAGCTGCATCTAACTGAACGTGCGTGGCTCTCTGTCACTGAGAGACCGGCCCATAAATGCATTTGTGAGCCTTGCTCTGCTGCAGCAAGGGGTGTCTTTTGCACATTCACTTTCGTTTTGGTGCGTCTCATTCTTTAGGCTGTCATTTAAACCGGCAACTGATATCGTTAAAATATATATTTATTGCATTTATTTATCTTGTCTTGGTCTTGGTCTTGCAAGACACCAAGACAAGACCAAGAGATCCGAGACCAAGACAAGACCAAGACAATACACTGTCAAGACCAAGACGAGACCGAGACCACGTAAAATTGGTCTCGAGACCGGTCTCGAGACCAAGACCGGTCTCGAGACATACAACTCTAACCACTAGATGTCACCAGAATCTGACATCTGTAGCCCTAAACGTAGACATACATGGTTGAGCAAGGTAAATTAAGAGATATTAACCTTCTATTATATTCTACTCCAGGAGGATGGTGGGGGACCAATGGTGAGCAGGCAGGACTCTGTGTGGGTCCAGTCTGGCATCGTCAGCTTTGGAATCGGCTGTGCTCTACCCAATCTTCCTGGAGTCAACACCAGGGTGTCCAATTATGAGAGTTGGATCAAGTCCTTCATCGCTACTAACCAACCTGGCTTCATCCAGTTCAACTCCAGCGGGGTTGACAGTGATGACAGCTTCTCCTGTTCTGATGATTCTTTTCCAACCATCAATTCTACGACACCTCTACTAAACCTAACAGCAGGTACATAGCATCTCCTTCAGGTTCACATTAATATTTAATACTAAACCTAACAGCAGGTACATAGCATCTCCTTCAGGTTCACATTAATATTAAATACTAAACCTAACAGCAGGTACATAGCATCTCCTTCAGGTTCACATTAATATTTGTAGCATTTAGCTGTCCCACATCTCAGAAACACCTCTATTACTGATGATTTCCTTAACTGACTGAATACTACCTAGTACCATTCTCAGAATTGTAAAACTTTCTTTTCTTTGTGTCTGTAGAAATTATAGAATAGAGAAATGTCTTTAAAAGTCAAAAAGTGGAAAGGATTTTGAAAATGTTGCAACTAAGATAATTATGCCTCAGCTCTAGAAAAGCATCTAACATGGATGGATATTAGCAAAGAGATCAAATTCAAATTGTGTTTACCAGCCAGTTTGATTTATGATGTCTGAGGGAGAATGTTGAAGAGAACCTATCTTCTGAGATTTGAGTGTGAATGAGTGTTTATTTAATAACAACTTTTCCTTTCCCCAGTGTGTGGTAGGGCTGCGCTCAACCCCAGGATAGTTGGCGGCCAAAATGCTTCAGCAGGAAATTGGCCCTGGCAGGCCAGTCTTCAGAGATCAGGCAGACATTTCTGTGGAGGGTCCCTCATCAATCAGGAATGGGTCTTAACAGCAGCTCATTGTGTTGACAGGTAAGAACCTGGGAGGGCCTTGGAATCTGGCCTTACATCATGACAGCTTGGTCGTCATGGTTTCACCTTTGGCCTTGCTATATTATTACAATTTCACCACTGACTCCAGCAGGCTATCTGCTAACTTTAGTCTATTAGCTGAGGTTCCAGGTCCAGATCTAACTTCAGTCTTTGTTGTAAAATGTTTTCAGTCCAAACAGCTGTCAGCGTTGGTTTCAGGTCTAACTTTAGTCTTTGTTATTAAATGTTTTCAGCACGGTCTCCTGGGCCATAACAGTTGTAATGGGTCTTGTGGATCTTGAAGGCAGCAACCCCAACAGCATACGCCGCAGTGTGTTCAGGCTTATCATCCATCCCGGTTTCAACCGCAGAACTCTAGAGAACGACATTGCTCTGCTTCAACTCACCGCTCCAGTCACTTTCACAGACTACATCAGTCCTGTGTGTCTGGCTGCCGATGGCAGTGAATTCCACAATGGCACCAACGGCTGGAACACCGGATTTGGAACCATAGATTTTGGAGGTATACTAAATATAAATGCTAACCCTGGACATAACCATACACTGATGTGATTATCATGTGTTGTCTTTAGCATTACCGTGTGTTGAAATGCTACTAATGTTAATTTCTCAATTTATCTCCCAGTCTCCCTTCCATCTCCTGGGACTCTACAGGAAGTCAATCTGCCAGTGGTGGGGAACAGACAGTGTGACTGCTGGTATGGAGACAAGGATATTGACGTCACAGACAACATGATCTGTGCCGGTCCACCTGCCGGAGGGAAGGGAGCTTGTCATGTAAATAGCATTAAATTCTTCGCAATTGCAGTTGTATATATTTTTGTACTCAGTTCTATGGCCTTGAAAGCATATATTGCTGAGTTGGAAGCCTGGGCTTTTAGCTCAGTGGTTAGAGCGTTCGACTCCCATGCCATGGGTTTGTTGTAGTTAACGGAATGGCGAGTTTGAGACCCGAGAGCTGTTTTGTTATTTTTATTGTTTTATGCAGAGTATAAGTTTAGGTGAGGTTAAGGTAAAATAAACTTAAAATAACTTAAAACAAACCTTTTTTTCCAGGGAGACTCAGGAGGCCCCTTAGTGAGCAAACAGGACACTGTCTGGATCCAGTCCGGAATTGTCAGCTTTGGAATCCCCTGCGCTCTTCCCAATTTTCCTACCGTCTACGCCAGAGTGTCCCAATATGAGAGTTGGATAAACTCCCACATCGCTATTAACCAACCAGGATTCATCCAGTTCAGCTCTACTGGGGTTGATGCTGACAACAGCTTCTCCTGTTCTAATGAACCTTCTCCAAACATCAACTCCACTTCTCCCCCTGTGACTACAGCTTCATCGGGGTCATCATCCAACCTTACACACGGTACGTCCTGCGTCTAGCAATATTCACTTCCCACAAAACACAAACTAACACCAACTCCCTCTGTTGGTGCTTCCATATCAATGCATAACAATGGGTGTAGACTCTTATTTAGAGGTTGTTTTCCCCCACAGCTCCAACCTCATTGGCTGTCTCCACAGCAGCTCCCGCCTCCGTGTCCCTGAGTCTCACAATGCAGCAGGAGTTTAGCAGTGAGCTGGAAAACCCAGCATCAGACGCCTTCCAGCAGCTAGCAGGGCAACTGCAGTCACAGGTACAGTATGCCTATAGTAATATTTACATTTATTTTTTTTCTTTCAAAAATGGCAATGTTGTAAAGTACCTTCTCTCCAATCCATATGTATTTGCTAACCAAAAGAATAGGAGCCGACGATCATCATTTCCGTAGCTTTATGTTGATGTGTTTGTGTTTCGTTACCCAACTGATGTGTAATAAATAACATGATAGTGTAATAACTGCTAAATCTACCCTGAAAGAGCCTCCATTCACTGTGCAATGAGCCAATCAATCATCAAAATGACAAAATCTGGTAAATGAACCTATTATTGGCTTGTTTGCAGTGAAACTACTACTAATCTTCATCTAATTGCCTTGCTGCCAAAACAAACTGACACCAGACTTTGTTAAGGGCGTTAAAGGGCCTATTGTATAGTCCAACCTTCAAATGTAAAAAATGTGTTTCATTCCAGATGGAGCCGTTGTACCGAGCAGCTTATCCCACATTCACGGGTCTGACGGTTAACAGTTTCAGGTACGTCCCAAATATACATGCTTTCATACTGGGATATTTTCATAGATAGGTTTGACCACAATATAGTTATAGCAGTATTTTTGTAATTAACTGACTTTGGACTTCTGACGTCAACGGTCTTCTGCTGTACGTTTTCCAGAGCTGGGTCGGTTATTGCAGACACAAACCTGCTCTTCAGTTCCTCCTCTTCAACTCCAACCACAGACAGTGTGAGCTCAACCACACAATCTGCTATCGACAGCGGCTCTTTAACGCTCAATATCACCTCAATCAAGGTCACCTCAGGTAAGACAGTGCAATCATTGTGACCAGTAGGAAGTTAGCTGACTTTCACCCGATGGATGCCGTTCTGCTAGCTATCTTCACACTCAAATATGCATTGATTGTGCAAGTCTAATCATATTCCATGCTGCTGCAAAACTTCTGCCACCTCTCTTCCCTCTCTCACAACCCAAGCTCCAACATCTCCAGCTATGACCACAACCCAAGCTCCAACATCTCCAGCTATGACCCCAACCAAAGCTCCATCATCTCCAGATATGACCACGACCAAAGCTCCAACATCTCCAGCTATGACCACGACCAAAGCCCCATCATCTCCAGCTATGACCCCAACCCAAGCTCCAACATCTCCAGCTATGACCACGACCAAAGCTCCAACTCCAGATATGCCCACGACCAAAGCTCCAACATCTCCAGCTATGACCACGACCAAAGCCCCATCATCTCCAGATATGACCACAACCAAATCTCCATCATCTCCAGATATGACCACGACCAAAGCTCCAACATCTCCAGATATGACCACAACCAAAGCTCCAACTCCAGATATGACCACGACCAAAGCTCCAACATCTCCAGCTATGACCACGACCAAAGCTCAAACAACTACATCTAAATCTCCAACATCAACCACTACCACGACAACCACTACCACCACCACCACCACCACCACCACCACCACCATCAGTTCAATACCTCAGCCTGTACGCCCTGCCCTGACTGTTGGGCTGCAGGTTGTCTTGACGATTGTCTTCAATGAGAATCTCAGCAACCCACAGAGTCAAGAATTCCAACAGCAGGCTGCTCAAGTTGTGGCTGTGGTGAGTCGACTAGACATTTATAACCTGTCAATCATGTAGAAACAACCAATCACATCAGGTCCTGACCACTCTGATTTGACATTCTTTAATGTGTCAATCATGTAGAGTTACGCAGTCTGATCAGGCTGGGGTGGGTGAGTCAATAACAGACTGGATATATAATTTTTTTAGTAGGCAGATGAGGCATAGGCAGTTAACTTGTTAAACTTGGCGAATAGCGGAGTGGACATTTCTACCTGTCAATTATACACTAATTAATCTTGTCTAATCTTGTGTAAGTGAAACAGAGCAGTTTGTGCTTATTTAGTTATTTATTTATTTATTTATTTATTTATTTATTTATTTGTTTACAGATAATTTGGTTATGACATAATATAACCACAATATAAGGGGTCCTTCACACTGAACGCGTTTTTCTGCTTCTAAAACGCAAGTGCTCGGAAATAGTGAGTGACAAATATATGCCAGGTCGAAAGTGATAAATGTACGTCTTGTTGCTATGACAGCTAGATTTGGCTAAAGCGCTAACTCCCTGACTTAGCTATGACTGGCAGCTAGGCAACGGGCCCATTGATGAAGAAAACGCCACCTCAAAAGTTAAACTATTTTTAACTTTGAGCACTTGCGTTTTTTAGTCGCTTGCGTTTTTTCACCTTGCACCTAGCGCTTTTTTTTACAAGAGGCGGGTAGCAACAGAATTTGAATTTGAGCGCCTGGAAGAGAAAAAAACATTTAAGTGTGAACGGCAGCTAACCCTACATCCTGCGGAATCTAACATCTTTCCTGTGACTGTTTGTAGTGTGATGCCATCTACAGGACTCGTTATGGAATACTGTTTGTGAGGACCATCGTGCTGGCTTTCAGGTGTGTGTGTGTGTGTGTGTGTGTGTGTGTGTGTGTGTGTGTGTGTGTGTGTGTCTGTGTGTAGTTATAAGATAGAGTATAATTGTGATTCATTATGTGGATGTGTGGATGTGTGTGTGTGTGTGTGTGTGTGTGAGCAGACAGAGTTCCCGTAACAGGATGGACGATGTTGAGACGGACGTCATGCTGGTCTTTAACGAGGAGTCCACTGAGCCACTGCCTGAGAGAACAGACATAGTGGACACCCTGAAGGAGGCCGTGAGTGACCCCAACTCCAACTACTCACTGCCCGTGGATGTCAACTCCATCATAGTAACCAGTGAGTATACACACACACACACACATACACACACAGACACACATCTAACACAGCATAAGATCCAATCCCATGTTTGTTGTTGTTGTACTCCAGGTTCCCCACGGACGGCATCCAATGTCCAGTTTGCCACCAATGAGACGTTTGATACGGCTTTGGCCAACTCCAGCTCCACTGCATTTACAAACAGGGCTAAACTCATAAAACAAGAGGTCAGTCACACACACACACACACACACACACACACACACACACACACACACACACACACACACACACACATCCCACAGAAGTAAATCCATGTGTAGGTCAAGTGATTTGTAACAATATGGAAACTGTGTCTTCCTCCCCAGCTGGAGCCCTTCTTCATCCAAGACTTCACTCCATACTTCATCAGCCTCACTGCTAAATCATTCAGGTGAATGTTAGTAGGAGTAGCAGTAATAGTAGGCTATTATTTTTATTACTAGTAGTAGTAGTAGGTTTGTTACCCCATGATGTCCCCTACCTTACTGTATAATGTTAATGCAGTTTGTAGTCTGTGAGTTAATCGTAGTCTAAAGGTGCCTACAGACCAAAGATCCGCGATGAGACGGGCTGCGACATTCCATAAATCTGGACGTTCTAAAACTCTGAGACTGTGATTTGACATGTTAAATCTTTTGCGACGGTTTGCAACTGCCTGCAACAAACTGCGACGATTGATGCTGACCGCCGCAACTATTCTCTAAAACCGTTTCATCTCATTGCCGATCTTCAGTCTGAATTGAACCTCACATCAGCCTCACGGCCATGCCTATAGCAGCATAACTAAGGTATGGTGCAGGGCAGCTCAGCACCCCAGTAGGAATGGTCAGTGGCCACCTTACCCCACGACTTGAGGCAGTAACACCCCAGTAACACCCATGAGGACTATTGATATACCATGCCCCATCCCGAACTATAGGAGGCGTCAAAGAGGAAGGATTTAAGTCTGACTTACAATGCTGTATTTGAAATATTTCAAAGTCTAGCCCGGCGCCAGTGGCGGCCCACGGAAACTTCTCTGGCCTGCCATACCATAATATCTGTAGAACTGTTAAAACTGTGCATTGGCTTGAAACAATGAAACTCTCTTTAGTGGTGCTTGTAGCAGTATTAGACATTTCTGCAGCAGTCTATCGTGTTTGCTGGTCACCAAAGTGGTTAGCTAGCATCACCTGTGGCTAGTATTCACGGGAGAAAAAGTACAGACAACCATCGTCTCTTTGGCCTTTGAAACTTCTCACACACTCATGGCCATTTATTCTGCGCATGCTCACAATAGCATCCCTGTGCGCGCAGGCACACGTTCTCATATGACATCACTGCGTAGGCTATGTTACATGGCTTTGCCCTTATATTTAACAAATATGCTTAACAGTGCTTAGCAGTATCTACATGTATAAGCATTATTTATAGAAATGCAACTTGGTTATTAAAATCCCCAAATCCGCTAAATTGGCCCTCACCCATCAAAACTTGGAGAACTCCTGATTTAAAACATCTCATTAGTGTATTTGATGAATAAGTGGCGCGTGAGTGTATTGTCGGGCGGCACAATGTGACGGTTGTGAAGCAATACTGTACAGTATGTGCAAGGCTCCATCCTTCCTGCTAGTGGCTTCAATTATTATTTTAAATTAACATCATGCATGAAAACTCCACTTGTTTAAATTGTTTAAATAGCTGTTTATATTGTTCTAAATACACATTTCTACCGAAAATGTGAGCCCTGTTGTGTTTTTTCCCCCCCGATTTATCAGCCAAGGCTCAATTATTCATGAGTCTGACCTGGTCTTCACCTCCAACGGGACCCTGCCCAACAGAATGGCCATTCACAACACCATGCTCCGCGCTGCACAGAGTGGAAAACTCAGCTTCACCATCACCACACTCAATGGCACAGGTGAGAGTATGCATACACACACACACACATACACACACACACACACACACACACACACACACACTCATATTCAAATTCATACACAAACCTTCTCTATCTTTCTTAATGACTCAAGTGAGGGAACACACACACACACACACACACACACACACACACACACACACACACACACACACACAGAAATAAGAGACTCTTTTATCTTCTTTCTCATCAGCTGTGTCCAGTGGTGTCAGCATTAAGACCAGCCTCTTCACTGCCTGGAGTCTGGTGGCCATCTCTCTACTCGTGCCACTGCAGTGGTTGGCTCAGTGACCTGTCAATCATCTAAGTGTCCAATCACATTGCAGTGGTTGGCTTAGTAACCTGTCAATCATCAAAGTGTCCAATCACTTTGCAGTGGTTGGCTCAGTGACCTGTGAATCATCAAAGTGTGTGTTATTCCTTACTTCAAGTAACCGATTGTTATCTTCCCTATCTTGTTGATTTGAACTATTAAATCAATTTGTTTTTAAAGCATCTATTTTGTATTTATTTTGGTGTGTGTTTGTGTTTATGTGTATAGAGGAGGATGAGGTGTTGGAAATGCACTTGTGAACTGTATATAAGTCAATCTCTCATGAAGCACATGTATTAATGTGGTTATAAGAGAACCGGATGCAGCTAGGGTTATATCCAATCAAGTTCAGCATTTAAAGTGTGCAGCTCCATAGAGTCCCATTCATTCTTCACGTGCTTGCACACCCCCTCTAGTGGTAGGTAGCACCAACCACATGTATCTTGAGAGTGAACATTCTCAGCTTTTGAAATTTCTCTGTTCTAAATGTTTTGTTGTTATTGTTTTCAAAAGATGTAAATCATGCCAATCAAATCTGTTGCCAATCAGAACAAGTGGTAACATCTTTTTGAGCCAATTAGAGGCTTCCAATCTAATATACATTTATAAAACATATAAAGAATATTCATCTGTTGGTGTCGTTTCAATGTTTTGGTCTGAGGATTTAGACATGAGTTAATATTAAGTTTTAGACATGAGTTAATATTAAGTTTATCATTGTTTTCTAGCTGACTTAGAGCTCTCAAATCAACATCTTGTCAGCTCTGCAAGGTCTTACTCTTGTCTTGTATCACCTGCGCCTTGCTCTCTTTTTTGCTGTCCTGTTGTCACCTGCGTCTCTGTTGTTTTTGTTTTGCAGGTTTCACCGAGGGTCACTACACACACACACACACACACACACACACACACACACACACACACACACACCAGACCCTTGTATGAAGCTAAAGCGTAGTCCAAGATGATGGCCAAAGCCAGGCTACCAATCAGTGGGAGGGGTAACTGTATCAACGTATCCACTTTCACCCCTTTGTTGTCATCAACACAATCCACTATTATGTCTCATCTCCCCTGTGTTGTCACGTCAACAGAATCCCTTATATCTCATCACCAGTTATGACTTAATAGATTGAAATGAGCAATGGTAACAGATGCGGGCATATGAAAACGAAACCAAATGATTTTCATGTGCCCGCATCGGTAGCGTTGGCTACCATTTCCCCATTTAGTTTACATTACACAGAATTATTATAGCTATTCACAGCATTTAGCAACACTGAGAAGCACCACTAACATTTATAATCAGCAGGGAGGAGAGGGTAGCTGACCTGGGAGAGAGGAGAGTGCTTCAGGGTTAGCATTGTTAGCTTCGCTCCCTACACACTGGAAGACTACAGCTCCTGCTGCCTCACAATAGCCCAACACATCACAAGAGACACTTCACACCCTGCTGGTCACTCACTGTTTGAACTGTTAACGACAGACAGACGATACAGATCCATCAGAACAAGGACAAACTGATAGCACAAGAGATGGTACAATGTTTGAGGACGGTCTTTGTATAGGCCTATGCAAAAACTAATGCAAGTTTGTCTTTTGTCGTATTTATGTTTATTCATTTAGGCTACTTTTAAGTGAGACATTTATATTCTCCCAAATCTCAAAAATCTATGTTTCTCTCTGATATAATGTTGTGTTTGCCTTACACAGTCCCAACAGTGGCAATACATTATTTTAAAACAACAAATTGAGTCAAAAGAATCAAGCCATCTTTAAAGTGCAGGAGAAATCAATAAAAAAAAGAGAAAGAAATCCGCACACTCAAGTCTATGCAAAAAAGTTTTTATACAAGCTTTCGGTCACTACACTTTCGGTTTTCTTTGGCCTGAGGTGTAATTGCTTGCACAGAGTACAACGGTTTTGCACAGACTTGAGGGTGTTTTTTCCTTAATTTTACAACACAACAAATTCAACAGTGCTTATAAACTGTAAGTAAACATTAAAGTGAAAGTAAAAAATGCCTTATAGTCTGCTAACCGGGTGTCACCTCCTTCTCTCTCTCTCTCTCTCTCTCTCAAGTCAAAGTCAAGTCAAAGAGGGCTTTATTGGCATGACAAAACAGAATTTGCATTGCCAAAGCAGTAATACAGGATAGTATAGACAAGTATTAAAATGATAAACATTTACATGGTAACATTCAAAGTTAACAACTGTATACTTAAGATCAAGAAAGTTAATAATAGTACGTATGCATGTATATACAAATTCATGCACGCACGTGCACACACACACACACACACACACACACACACACACACACACACACACACACACACACACACACCCACATTCAAACAAACAATTCAAATGAAAAAGAAAGTTGCTAGAATAGCAAATCAACATCATAGTAGAATAAGATAAGACAAAAATACCCTCTTTTTTACTGGTAACACAAATATTAAACATAATGCTGTCAATTTACATTGAACCAGTGTCTCGCAGGTTATGGCAATTAGAAATGTACTGTGCTGCTAGAGCAGCTGTAGGCCCCTCTCCAGACAGGAGCGCCATTTTCTCAGTCATGCTGAGGGTGTCAAAATTTGGCTGGCTTGTTTTAAATATGCAGAAAAAGGTTTTTCTTATTTCGCTATATTTTTCACAGTGAAGAAGAAAGTGCTCCTCTGTCTCAACCTCCTCTGTCTGGCAGTGACCACAAGTTCTTTCCTCTTTTGGTAGCCAGGTTTTCCTGTGTCTACCTGTTTCTATTGCAAGTTTGTGGTCACTAAGCCTGTATTTGGTTAGGATTTGCCTCTGTTTCGTATCTCTGACAGAGGTGAGATATTCAGCCAATTTGTACTCTCGATTTAGGGTCAGATAGAAATTCATTCTGCTTTGGTTTGAAGTTTGGTCTCTCCAATGATCCAAATAGTTTTCTTTTGTTTGTTTGATAATTTTATTGACACTAATTTGTGTTTTGGAAGCAGTACTGGTCTGAGCTTGTTGGATGTTAGTTTTTGCTAGTGGGTTAGTGAGCTTCAGTACCAGCTGGCACAGGGGACTCTTTTCTGGGTTCAGTTCCTGGGTTTTTAATGCTTCAAATTGAAGTGTGTCTTTGGGACTAGATTTCAAGTGCATCCAGAATTTGAGAGATCTTTTTTGGATTGGTATTGCCAATGGGTAACGACCTAATTCTGCCCTACATGCGTTATTGGGTGTTTTAGTTTGGACTTTCAGTATAAATCTGCAAAATTCTGCATGTAGGGCTTCAGTTGGATGCTTGTCCCATGTAGTGTAGTTCTGCATACTGAGTGGACCCCAAACTTCACTTCCATACAGCGCAATAGGCTGTATTACACTGTCAAATATTTTACACCAGATTTTGATTGGTATATTTATACTATAGAATTTGGATTTAATGGCGTATAGAGCTCTACGAGCTTTTTCTTTGAGTGCATTCACTGCCAAGCTGAAACTTCCCGATGCAGTAATGGCCAGACCGAGGTAAGTATACTGCATCGAGTGCTCTAGGACGGTGCTACCTAGAGTGAACGTGTGTTTGTGTTCCTGACATCTGGGTTTCTTTTGAAAGATCATGATTTTTGTTTTTGAGGAGTTAACAGTTAGGGCCCAGGTCTGGCAGTATTTTGCCAGCACATTCAGGTGCTGTTGTAGGCCTAACGCTGAGGAGCTTATCACCACCAAGTCATCTGCAAATAACAGAAATTTGACCTCTTTGTCATGTAGGATGAGTCCAGGGCCTTCAGACTGTTCCAACTGCACCGCCAACTCATCAATATAGATGTTGAACAGAGTTGGACTCAGACTGCAGCCCTGTCTCACTCCTCGCTTCTGTGTGAAGATCTCTGTTTGTTTTTTGCCAATTTTTACTCTACATTTATTGTTTGAATACATTGATTTGATCACGTCGTATGCTTTACCCCCTACACCACATTCTAAAAGTTTGTAATATAATCCTGTGTGCCAAATAGAATCAAATGCTTTTTTGAAGTCAACAAAGCAGGCAAATATTTTCCCATTTTTTGTGTAATTTACATGTTTATTAATTAGGGTGTGTAGGGTGTAAATGTGATCTGTAGTTCGATGATTTGGGAGAAATCCAATTTGATTTTTACACAGGGTATTGTGTTCGTTAAGGAAGGATTGAATTCTCTCATTTAAAATGCTACTAAATGCCTTCCCCAGATTACTGCTCACACAGATACCTCTGTAATTATTAGGATCCAATTTGTCTCCACTTTTATGAATTGGTGTGATAATCCCCTCATTCCAGATGTCAGGAAAACAACCAGAGCTAAGAACAAGATTGAATACTTTGAGCACAGCTCTCTGCAGCTCAGGTGTGCTGTGTTTGAGCATCTCGCTTCTGATGCTGTCAGGACCACAGGCTTTGTTGGATTTCAGGGATTTTAGTCGTTGGGCCAATTCTTCACTTGATATAGGGTAATCAAGAGGATTTTGGTTATTTTTGAATGAAGATTCAAAATTTTGTAGTTTTTCTATAATATAGTTTTGATTTGGGTTTGTTTCTGATGTTTGTATTTCACTGTATAGGTTATTGAAATGATCAACCCAAATTTCCCCATTTTGAATGGGAATGTCCTGTGGTGCTTTTGTGTTCAAAGTATTCCACATCTCCCAAAAGTGATTTTTGTTGATGGAATCCTCAATTTCAAAAAGGAGATTATGTGTGTAGTTTTGCTTTTTTCTTTTGATAATCTGTTTGTAGCATTTCAGAGTCTTATAATATTGCATTCTTATATCTGTGTCATAAGGATGGTGGTGTTTTTGGTTTGACAGTTGTCTGAGTTCCTTTCTAATATTCTTACATTCTGTGTCAAACCATTTTTCATGTTTCTGCTTTCTTTGTTTTTTTGTTGTCTTTCTGATGTTTTTCGTTAGACCGGCCTTTTTCGCGGCCCTCTGGAAAATCTGGCTCAGTTCATAGACCGCCATATTGACACCATTTTTGTCATTAGGGTATGATTTATTAGTAAGGTTAGTTAGTTGGTTAGACAAATCAGGAGAGGTTAAGGCTTGTGAAAATTTTTCTGCACTATCTGGAGCCCATCTGTAGGTAGGGCTGAGCCTGTACAGCTTACTGGGCTTATTATGTGTGTTAGTAGGTTGATTAGTTATTTTTAGAAAAATGTTTAGTTGGTTATGGTCTGAAAGAGGAGTTTGTTGCTTGACAGTGAATGCACTGAAGTGGGAGGGGTCCATGTCAGTGATTGCATAATCAACTACACTATTACCCAGGACTGAAGAACATGTGAACCTCCCTAAAGAGTCCCCTCTAATCCTACCATTAAGTATATACAGACCTAAGGCCTGACAGAGGTGCACTAGCTCTTTACCACTGCTGTTGACCACCCCATCCAAGTTGTTGCGTTTGGTGGTGGTAGGTGAAAGGTGCAGAGATGACAGGCCAAATACATGTGCACTTCCACTTGAATCTAAGAAGTCGCACTCATGCCCTGTCCGTGCGTTAAAATCACCACACAGGATGACTTTCCCCAGTGCTTGAAAGTAACTGATCTCTGTGTAGAGATTGTTGAAACAATCCTCCTGAAAATAGTCTGACTCAGCTGGGGGAAAGTAGACAGCACAGAGGAAGGTTGGGGATTTTGATATACCTATGCTGTTATGCAGCTTTAACCATATATGGGATCTTTCCTGTTTGACAATTGAAATGTGATCTGCCAATTCATTTTTGCACCATACTAATATACCACCTGAATCTCTGCCACGGCGGGTTTTGGTTGATTTGATAGAGGGTACTATGATGTCATAAAAGCTTGGTGGGCAATGAACTTTTTCTCTGCACCAAGTCTCGGTAAGTATTAAAATGTCACTGTTTTCAACACTTTTCAGAAATTCAGGGTCTATACTCTTCAAGCCAAATGTTGAAGAATATAGACCCTGAACATTCCAGCAAGAAATACAGAAAGAACGCATGAAATGCAATCACAACAATGAACAATTAACCATTTTCTGAGACAAAACAGTAAAAACATAAGTGATTTTTTTTTTTTTTTTTTTTTTTTTTTTCCCACACTCACTTGAGCAGGCTTGCACATAGCCTGTGGAGCAAGTCTTTGATTTCACCTAAATCCAAGGGGTGCTGAGGGGGGTTGAGCCACAGCTGCAGCATAGCTCTTTGGCCTCTCTGGTCTCTGGTCACCTTTGGGAGAGGAGGGTCTCCTCTTCCTGGGTTTGCTACTATGCTGAGGAGTGTGATGGGGTGGAGGATGCAGCTCTCTGGGCTGAGGAGCGTGATGGGGTGGAGGATGCAGCTCTCTGGGCTGAGGAGCGTGATGCCGTGGAGGATGCGGCTCTCTGGGCTGAGGCGTGTGGTGCGGTGGAGGATGTGGCTGTCTGGGCTGAGGAGGATGTGGCTGCCTGGAGGCTGGGGGCCAGCTGGTGAATGGGATGTTGCCCTGTGCATACGGTGGAGGCGGGTAGCGGGGGAAGTAAGGAGGATGAGGATGTATGCTGGTTCGAATCCGTCCGAGGGCCACATCTTTGAGTGTTCTGGCGAAGATTCTGACTCCATCCTTATGAAGATGAAGGCCGTCATACAAATCTCGTGGGGTGATGGAGGGGTGATGGGCTACATGGACGTTCGGAAGGGTGGAGCAGCTCCTGGTTAGGTCGGCATTGACGGCATGGATGACATGGGGTGGGAAGTCTGTGCGTGGCAGCAGGGTGGAGACGACGATGTGAGAGTCTGGGAACCTCTTGCTTGCTGTTTCAGCCATCTTCCGCATTGCTTCTGCCGTTCCATGATGTTGAGAGGGCAGGTCGTTTGTGCCTGTGTGTATAATGATGCAGGGGGGTCTGCCGAGGACGTCTGGGTTGAGGAGACGGAGGGCCTGCTTGGTGTTGCTGCAGCGTTTAATGGTTGCTTGCTGTCCAGGGAAGAGTTTTTCTGGGTTCAGGAACTTTCCATTTGAGTCTGTGAGAAGCACCACCTGTGGGTCCAGTGTGGCAGTGCTCTGTGGACTGGGCTGCGAGTCAGAAGGTGATGGGCAGTGAGGAGGGGCTTCAGCCTGTGAGTGTGTGTCAGTGTTGTTAGTCACCGGTGTATAGGTGTTTGTAGCTGTGTGTGTAGCTGTGTGTCCCTGCTCTTCTGTGTCAAAAGAGGTCTGCTTTACTTCCATCTGCTCTTTAATCTGCATTATTTCTGTCAGGAGGGTTCTCTCCTTGTTGGCGGCGTCCTCTTTCACTTTTGCAATTTGGGCTCGGAGGGCTTTATTTTCCTCCTTAATACTATGGATGGTACCTCTGAGCTCAGAGATGGCAGACTGATGGTCCATTCTTACTTCCTGAAGCTCCTCTGTAAGTTGCCTGATGGAGTCGTAGGGGGAGTCATTCAGTCTGGCCTGCATGAATTCTTTATATTCAGTGAACTCCAGCTCAAGGAGGGCCAGGCATTCTCTCAAATCCCTGTCAGAGCTGTGGGGTGGGGTAGAGGCCTGTGTGGTTGTCGCCTCCTTTAACTGTTCCTCACTTTCAACAGATTCCAGGGAATTCGCTTTGTGTAGGCCAAGCTCTGCTTTAAGTTTAGAAAAATCCTGTTCAAAGGAGTTTAAACCTTTTTCATTGCCTTGGATGAGGATGGTACCTTTAGTATAATAGGTGATGGTCAGCTCTGGGTTATCTGTGTCTAGGCTGTCATTTTCACAGATAATGAATCTGCCCCCGCGACCAATTCCTTCTTTACATATGTGCTCATAGTGTTTGCAGAGGACAGATTTCCATTCTTGTAGATAGTTCGTGTGAAATATTAAATTGCTTTTTATTCTTTTGCCTCTGTGCATTGTATAGTCTGTGTAGAGGACTTCTGGGTTGTTCTTTAAGACATGGTCTTTATGCTTTTTCTTAGCCTTGTTGGTTTTGCAGTTAGTGGGAAACTCCACTTCCCTGCACTCTGCTGCCTGCATGGTTGCCATGGTGACGGAATGTTTACTGCTCTCTAACTGTCACTCTGGTCAACTGTCAGTTAGCTATGCTAACCTGCTAATTTTAAGTTAATGGCTAGTAGATTTATAAAGTTGTTTGTTTTGTTTTCTTCCACTATGGGAATGTAAAAATGCTGTATTATTGAAGTAAGGTTCCTTGGGGAAATGTCCTTAGCCTTGGATCAGGCTTACCTTAGCTTATAGTCCAGATTTTGATTTTTGTTTGAAGTGTTGTTTGTAGGCTGATTGTAGGCTTAGTCAAGCTTTTTCCTTCAGTTATCCTGAGTTTTCTTCAGATGTCCTTTTTTTCTTCTTTTTGTGATGTATCCACAACAAAATTCCAGGATTTTTTCAGAAGAGATTTCTTATTTATTCCTCTTCATATTCCACGTCTAGTTTTTCAGTTTTGTCTCACTTTTTGGTTAATATATCATTTTTTAGCAGGAGCTCATCATGAGTCTGACTGCACGGAACTCTCGCGGGAATCTCTCTCTCTCTCTGTCTCTCTCTCTCTCTCTCTCTCTCTCTCTCTGTTTCGCTGACCAGGTTCTTTGTCAAGCAAGTGAAACCATGATGTGAACTTCTGTGCAGTGAAATTAACAGTTCCTTTCTTGCAAAATCCATTGTCAACAATTCAGAACTTAGGTTTAATAAAGTGACTGCGCTTAATAATAAACGTAGCCTGATATTGGTTGCTTATGTCAAAGGTGCCGCACAACACATCACATTCTGAAAGCCAGATTCAAGTTCAGGAAACATCCATGATTGGGAACAAAGCACTGGGGAGTTCTTGAGAGTGGCCAGTAATGATTCCACAGCTAAATCTGATGGATTACTTGTGGAGAGATCTCAAAACTGTTGACCTCCCCTCAAGTATGACAGACCTGGAGTAGTTTAGAAATGAAGTCCAGAAGTCTATTTGAGAGCTGTAAGGTTGTTGATGTTGTCTTATGACGGACGGGTGTGCAATCACATTGTAAGTGGAGGGTACCAATAATTTTGTTAGGACCATTTTTATTTTTTAGCAATATGTCTTTTTTTTTGCCTTTTTTCTTGTTGGTGTTCATAGCAGTGCACCAAGGAAAGGAAAACTATAAAGGCTTGATTTGTTGTGCAATTGAACATTTAGACATCATTCTAACCTGTTACACAGGTTTCACCTGCATCAAGGCTCTGTCTATTATACACAACAGTACTGGATTTTTTTTAATCTCTGTCATACAAACTTCTCTCAAATGATAATAATATTAACCTTGACAATACACACACACACACACACACACATGCACACACACACGTATATAAGGTAGGCACATGATAGTTGCTAGCCAGACAGCAGAGAGAGGAAGATCCATTTGATTAGACAGGAACATGACTATCTTAAGTGGCTGGCTTTGGTTTGGGATTGTCTCCATTTTACTGAAGGGTAAGTATCTGAAAGATGTGATCTTAAGAAACTGACTTCTTGTTGTTGCACTTTACTCAACTGAAGGGCAGCTTTGTGTCAATTATACAGTGACTTCAATGATACTCAAATAAATGCCAAAAAGACGAGGCGCATTCCGTACACAGCGGCAACTCAATGTGTTTCACAGATTAAAATCAGAAACCATGCAACAAGAACAGATAAAAAGAAGCGGTTAAAACAAACTACAATAAGAATAATAGCCAGCGGCACGCGAGACTGGGAAAGCAAGCTATGCAGATAGGTGATTTAAGTTAATACATGGTTAGAATTTTTTGGGGACATTCTGATGGTATTTTTGTAAAAAAATTCTCTTTCTTCCTTATCCTTTTTCCCCCTTTCTTATTGTCCTCCACTATATGTATACTATGTTATAAATAGAAGGAATAATTAAAAAAAAAAAAAAAGAGTAAAAAAATAAATAAATAAAAAAGAATACTAGCCAGCAGTCAGGCCAGATAAAATCTTATAAACAGTCAGGAACGTGAATAAGATGAATATACTGTAGAGAAAACAATAGAAACAAGATTAAGAAGAAATATTAAGAAAAATAAATAAATTAATTAATTAATAAATTAAAAGATAAATTACCAGACTTAGAAAAAAGTAAGGAAATAAATGAATGAATCAATAATTATTATTATTATTTTTTTTAAAAAAAAAAAACTGCGATTTGACATGTTAAATCTTTTGTGACGGCTTGCAACTGCCTGCAACAACCTGCGACGATTCATTCACACCGCAGCAACTCCGTTCTAAAACCTTTTTGTCTCGTCGCAGATCTTCAGTCTGAATTGCCCTTGTCTGATACGGCTGCATCAGCAAGATTCTACTTGGCTAATGGCCCCATTGTGATGTCACCCCACTCAGCTCTAATGTTGTGTCTGGGGAAGATTTATTAAAGGTTTATAAAGTCATAGTTAAAAAAGTATAAAAGTCAGATTGACAGAGGCACTTGTGACATGAGTCAGACCTTCAAAACACAGTTTGAATGAAGTTTTGGTTGAAGCTCTACCAAGTGCAGAAAAATAGATGAAGAAAAATAATACAGGAAAATGAGAAACTCGGTAGGATAAACGGAAAAAGGTCAAAATTTTGAACATTAGGCCCTGTTTCCACAATTCTAGCTCCATGGTCCCACATTACTATTTTTTTAATTTTTTTTTTTAGACCATGTTTTCACTCAGCAATATATTTTCCCATATTGGCATGTTCACACTAACATAAGTAATATTTATCCAGTTAGCCCAGAGGTGGATGAATAAAAAAAAACGCTGCGGAATGTGAATGCAAAATCTCTCAACATATGGGATCCCAGACCCTTGTATGAAGGGGAAGGTTATGACTAAGCTGCCTGAAATGGAACAAAATGAATTTTTTTGCCCTTCTCACGTCCCACTCCAATGTGGAGTCAGCTATTAAAATCACAAAGATGGTCAGGCTATACCTGTGAGTAACCTGGTATTTTGTGGGCTTTCAGTGCTTTGATTCTGTTCAGTTATTTAATTGAATAAATCTACTGATTGAATACTAGTCTGCACCTGCTCAACTGTGACAGTGTTTTTGTTCTTATACATGGGGCCATGTGTGTTGTTTTGTTATAGTTTGTTTGGGATTGTCTTGGACAGTATTTATTCCTTTTATGTTCATCTTGAAGTGTCCTACAGTATTGTGCCAGTTTATACTATATTGTTTTAGATTGGTCTGTTAGACAAAACATTTTGCACTGGATTCTTAGCCTAGAACTCTAGACGTACCCCTAGCGGTAGCAAATTTGAATTTGCACAGCAGATACGTCTAGAGAACTGTTGTATCCTGACGCGGCAAATAACCAATCACAGCGTGGTATGTGTACAGGAAATCGTAATGCAGGCTTAGTACGATGATGACAGCGCCGCTGCTCTAACATACAGCAGAGGCTCAACAGGAGGTATGGCTTCAGTGAAGGAACTGCAGTCGTTTGAATCGGTTTTGGAGGAATTGGACTTGTCATTTTCTTTGAAAGCGGAACAAGAAAGTGCACTGAAGTCTTTCGTTCTGAAAAAAAGATGTTTTTGCCATGTTACCGATGGGCTAGGGGAAAAGTTTGATATACCAGCTGGCACCACTGGCCGGAACGCTATTACGTGGAGAGGCAGTTTGAAAGACAACGCAAGCACCCGCCCCTCCATTGAGGCACAGTCTATCAGTGGTCTCCATTCTTATAATATAGTCTGGCGTGTCAGGCTACTGGATTCTACTAAAAAATACTATGTTTAGACACTTTTTTACTTTCCATGTTTTGTGTCTTTTTCCCTAACGTTGAATGTTGAAATGTGGCAGCCAATTGATGTAACACTCTACAACTCCACTTTTCTGTCTTCTCTTTTTCTCTGATCTCAGGATCTGGGGGGCAACTAAATGGTGAGTATTAACACACTTGAAGACTTTAGAAGTTTTTTTATTTGATATTAAGCATTTATTTTAACGGTTGCTCTGGCTAAAAATTACGTATCGGAACAGAAGCATTTGACAAAATTTTCACCACATTTTAACAAAACGATCTGAAAACAAGGGATGATGTCAAATTAACCTGAACTTCTCCTTTAACTCCAACAATCTTTTGCTTTGCCTCCAATGCAGAATATTCACATTGAACATGCATTTACATTTATGCACTTAGCAGACACTTTTATGCAATGTGTCAGTATTTCTGTATTTAACATTTTTAGCCCCTTTTCCTCAATGGCTTGCTTTGTGCATGTCTGATAATGTCCTTAAAACAACCTTAAACCTTTACCCTAAAACATGTGCTGCTTACTAAGTGGGTAGTGGTGTCCGTTTTTTTTTTTTTTTTTTTTTTCTTTATCATAGCAAAACACAGTTCCTATCTTTATTTGCCTCTTTGTTGTACTAGTTGGTATTACTATGCCAAAAAAACAGTTCCAGAATGTTCCAAATACCATGTTAAACGTGACGGAAACTGTATTTTGCTACGATAATTGTTTTAGAACTTCAGATGCCAGTAAACACTTTGTAAGCAGCTCATGTTTTAGTATAAAGGTTTGTTTGTTTGTTTTCAGGACATTATCAGACATGCACAAAGCAAGCCGTTCTGAAGGAGAAAAGGGGGGGGGGGTTCTAAATGAGAATGAGACTGGACAATGGTATCGAAAACATGTTATCGAAATTATTTTGTAGTTGATGATTCAATTTCTTCCTTGCCCGGGGACCGAACCCGGGTCTCCGGCGTAGCAGGCTGGAGGCTTAACCACTTGGCCACTGGGGCGGTAAAAGAACTTTGATGCAGAGACACAGACAGGCTTGACTAGATTGAAAAGTTTTTTACTTGTGCCCAAGGCTTTTAAGACAGACAGGCAAAAAATCCAGAGCAGGCTTAAGTTCACAGAGGTCAAAAATCCAAAAGTACAGGCAAAAAACTAAGAAGTCAGAAAAACCAAAACAGGTCCAAAAGTCAACTTAAATGTCACAAAAAACTCACAGAGGATACAACTTGAGAACTCACAAAGCTTGGTCCACTGGGCAACATCAAGGACTGAGCACAGACACAGAAACTCAGGCGGTTTAAATAGGAACACAAAAAGGGAACAGGTGAACATGATAATCACATTAAGACGCCGTTAGCAAGTGACAAGGCATGCAGAGTGAGACAGACTGAGGACCCCTGATCGTCAAGAGTGGTATTGCAGTCCAGTCCTCAAATTCCTAGACACTCCACAAAAGGAGCTAAACATAGTAAACAGTGAACTTCTCCTATAAAGCTGTGCATAAGAATGGTCACACATTATTTATTTATTTTATTTTTTTGGCAACATTTTTAGATGTTTAGATAATGGCTGTATGTTGAGTTATTTTCAAAGTACAATACATCTTGTTATATAAGGTAAGGCAAGGATGAAAGCTAGAAAGACATGTGTTTTGAGGAATTGAGAGTGAATGCACAGTGTTTTGGTGATATATACTGCCAATCTCCCACTCTTCCATTCCTCAGTGTGTGGTAGGGCTCCACTTAACACCAGGATAGTCGGAGGTCAGGATGCTCCAGCAGGTACTTGGCCCTGGCAGGCCAGTATTCAGACTTTTGGTATCCCTCTCTGTGGAGGCTCCCTCATCAACCAAGAGTGGATCCTGACTGCAGCTCAATGTTTTAAAAGGTAGATACTTCAGGGTAACGCTTAAATGTACAGCCTGTGAAGCACTGGGTAAGTAGTAGTGTAAGAATGGGATAACAAAAAAGTATCAAGGGATAAATTACTGAGTACTTACATTGTACATTTGCTGTAATAACACATTAACACTTTATTTTATAAGAAGGTTTCATCTCTGACCTCATCAATCCTTGTTGTCAATGTCATGGTTACAGCGCTGACGCCAGTGGCCTGAAGGTTGTCCTGGGTCTTGAAAGCCTGGAAGGCAGCAGTCCCAACAGCGTGAGCAGCAGCGTGAGCCAGATCATCAGCCATCCTAGTTACAACAGATACACACATGACAATGACATTGCACTGCTCCAACTCAGCGCTCCAGTCAATTTCACAGACTATGTAAGACCTGTGTGCCTAGCAGCCAGTGGCAGTGATTTCCACAGCGGAACCAGTAGCTGGATCACTGGCTTTGGAAGCATAGGTGCTGGAGGTACACAAAGAGGAAAACAACCTTCATCAAAAATGTTTCGAAAAATAGATCTATACAGAAGTTCAACTTGTTGGAGAACATTGAGGCATGATAACATTGAAACAAACACTACAGCTCAACTGATATCTCCTAGCATGTGAAAGATATAGACGGTATTCATAACTATGTGAAACATGTAACAAAATCAATTCCAGGGAGACTCCGGAGGTCCAATGGTGAGCCAACAGGACTCTGTGTGGGTCCAGTCCGGTGTTGTCAGCTTTGGAATCGGCTGTGCTGTACCCAATTTCCCCGGAGTAAACACCCGTGTGTCCCAGTATGAGAACTGGATCAAGTCCTCCATCACTACTAACCAACCAGGCTTTGTCCAGTTCACCTCCAGTGGGGTTGATGCTGACGACAGCTTCTCCTGTTCTGGGGATCCTTCTCCAACTATAAGTGTTACTGCTCAACCAACTACCAGTGTTCAACCTGTGACCACAGCTTCAGCAGCGTCTTCATCCAACCTGCCACACGGTATTGCAATTTTCACTTCCCAGAAACACAAACTACTGTCACCTCCCTCTCTAGGCTCTTAAAGCCTTGTATTCAGCAAGTCTACTTAATTCCGAGACTTTGGGAAAACAATTAAAAACTTTGCACCTTTATGGTCCATCCCCCAGTGTACTCTCTTCAATGGGTTCTCAAACCACTCCCTCGCTGTATATCATTGTCAGCGGCTTGCTCAATAGACAGATATCCTTCGACCCCTTTAGATTGTGAATCATACAACTTCCGAAACCAAAAGCAAGATTAAACGTTCCATTGACTCAATAACTGCTTGTTTGCTTTTGCGTTATATCTATGTTTTGTTTTTTTTAAATTCTTACCAGAAAATATTGAACTTGACTAAAAGGCACTAAATCATGGGCAAACTAGAGAAAATCCATCCTGACTCTTGCTGGATGGACTTTGTTTTGCCTAGATCCACACACATCTATCTGAGATCGCTACTGCTGAGGATTTGGGGACGAGCAGCCAATTAGGAGCTCTTGTTGAAATGGACAGAAGTTGCCCTTTAAGTCGTGACATGATAATGAACAAACTTAACAATTTGCATTAAACTCAAGTTACCCTCTTTGGCCATCCATATCTTCATTAGTTTTATCGGTATAATTATTTCAACATACACACACACACACACACACACACACACACACACACACACACACACACACACACACACACACAATAAATGACTTTTTTATCTTCTTTCTCATCAGCTGTGTCTAGTGCTGTCAGCAGTAAAACCACCCTTTGGAGTCTGGTGGCCATCGCTCTCCTCTTGCACATGCAGTGGTTGGCTCAGTGACCTGTCAATCATCTAAGTGTCCAATCACATTGCAGTGGTTGGCTCAGTGTTCAACCTGTCCATCATCAATGTGTAGCCAGATCTGAGTGCAGATGGAATATTTAGCAGTTTTTTTTGTATTCAGTCTTAACATTTTTTTTTCTTTCTGAAATTTTGGTAACACTTTATATTAAGACACACATATGCACCATCAGCTAGAAACTTATGACTTATTATAAATCACTAAATAATGCTTTAGAATGCCAGACAATGTTGTACCCAAAAGAATTTCCCCTTTTTAAGTTCCTAATTACTCCTTATTACATGTAATAGCTATTAAGTAGGTTGTAGGTGCATATGAAAGTGATGTAAATACACATGGGCCAGTATGGGGCTTGTGAAGGGGGTGTAACACAAAAGCAGGCATTCACCTCTAGTAATACTGCTCATATGGAATTACATAATAGTGTACAAATTACTAATGCAGAATATGATCCCTATTCTAAAGTTGTGTATGTGCACATTTATTTCACAATTAATTTGTCACTCATTAAGCCTTAACGTGGTACCATTCACACTTAATAAGTGCATTACAACACACAGTACTCAGCAAACAATATTTAGCACAAATAGGCTGCAAATATCACTTTTATTAACATACAATACAGGAGTGCCAATAATTGTAGCACTTTTTGTTTTTGTTAGAAAAATATGTATTCCTTTAAAATGATTTGTGCCTTATCAAAATAAATGTAATTCCCTTGAAAGTTGTATTTTTCCCCCCAATGTTTTCATTATGTGCTTCAGAACAATTCACAACTTTCACTTGTGTTTTTGACCAAATTCATCAAGGGCACACTGCCAACAATAATGTCAAGTCTATGCAAAAAGGTTTTACCTTATGCACAAGCTTTCAGTCATTACGCTTTCTTCAGGAAAAGTAAGGCCCAGTCCCATTTCTCTTCCCTAACACTAGCACTTGTTTTCGAGTTATCTCCAAGATGAGACACCCCTCGATTGTGTAGTGAGAAGTACAGATCTTCCCCTAATAAATGGGACAGCACTTTGCGTAAAAACGTCTTCATCTGATTTACATTAAGACTGAACGTATATAAACCGGGGTAAACTGTTCAAAAGCCGTCATCCATAAATTATCATTGAGAAAATCACCCACATGAGAGGCACTGGTAATTTTGGTGAAAGATTTGCACACTTTGAAAGGTATCGATCTTATTTAATAATCATGTTTTCAAACACCAGTGCGGAATTCAACTGAATTTACATCAAACTAAGATATCCCGACATTTAAAAATATATTTACATGCTTAATTGCACTAGTAGCTATATTTTTGAAGTTCTTATCCAGAGCTGAGAGAACGGGGACACAGCTCGTGCATTCGGACACAGGACGGGTACCGACACGCAATCTTTTTGTTTAGCTGATTGAGTTTGCAAAGAATCGTGGGTTCTGGTTTGAAAACGATTGAACAGCTCGTCTAATCAGCTTCGCTTTTTGGCCGGTTGTCTCTCTACCGATGTAAACCCGCCCCAGAAGACCGTCCCCAGACCATGGATACGGATGAACATTCATATTATAGGCGGGCTATGTCAGGCTAGTCGACCACACCACCTGCAGGTCTCCCTCTTATTTATGAGCATTTGACTTGTTGGCCTGTAGAGGGCATATACTTGCAGAGAAATAAAAAATAAAGCACAATAATTAGCATGAAGACTTTTTATAAATAAGGAAATGGCGACCCCTATACGCTCAATGGTGTTTTTTGCCCCCAACAGCACCTTCCAGGCAGCACAGCAGCCTAAAAGGCACTATTTTTACTCTATTCCTAGCCCTAAACCCCTCAACCCTCATCCTAGCCCTAAACTGAGGGGAGTAGTGCCTTGAAGGCAGCGCTGCCTGGAAGACACTGTTGAGGGCAAAAAATACCCAAGACCCCCTACACTAACCTCACTTACGTCAGATAGTTTGTTAGGCTGCAAGCAGCCTACTCCATCTGATATCAATTCATAAGAGAGTTGCTTCAGATGACTGGGCGTCGTCAAAACTTCTTGCATATAATTGGACAATCCACTTGTCTGTCATCTTCCGTCAACTACTTACATCGTAGCCTATGCGTTGCATACCATGATTTTCCAAAAAACAAATGCCATGATCTGTGGCATAATTGGCACAATAATCGAATTAACAGGCATAATATAGGTGTCTCTTTCATACATAACTGTTAGTTATGTTTTGTAGAGATGAGCTACGTCAACATACCCAACATACCCGGTGATTGCTACGGTCTTTGGTATTTTTTGCCCTCAACGGTGCCTTCCAGGCAGCGCTGCCTTCAAAGCACTTCTCCCCTCAGCTTATGATTAGGATGAGGGTTGAGGGGGTTAGGGTTAGGAATAGGGTAAAGGTAGTGCCTTTTAGGCTGTGCTGCCTGGAAGATGCCGTTGGGGGCAAAAAACACCATTGAGCGATTGCTACAGTCTCCTGAATTACTTCAGTCCTGAAATCCCTTTCAATGGGCACCAGGTGGCGCTACATCTGATGTGAGTGAGGTTACATCTACACTGCTCTAAAAAATAAAAAAGTAAAAGAACATGTTTAATTGGGTATGTTTCCCAAAATCAATGCAGTTTCTGTAACTAAGTTAGCAACTATGCTTTTGGGAAACAGATTGGCAGGTCAATAAAGTAGCAGGTGTAGTTGGCCAGTGATGACCTCTGTCAGCATTATGTCAGACATGATTCATTTGTGTGTGTGTGTGTGTGTGTGTGTGTGTGTGTGTGTGTGTGTGGAGAGACGAGAGGAGAGTAGAGCGTTTAGTCAGATATGATTAATTTCCACACAAAAAATGCATCATTTACTTTGTGTGTGTGTGTGTGTGTGTGTGTGTGTAGAATACCAGCATACCTTTACGCTCAATGCATCTGTGTGTGTGTGTGAGAGAGAGAGAGAGAGAGAGAGAGTTTATATATGTGTGTGTGTAGAGTTCTGCTAGCATACCTTTACGCTCAGTGCATCTGTGTGTGTGTGTGTGCAGTGTTGGGGATAACGCGTTACAAAGTAACGCGTTACTGTAATTTCGTTACTGTTGTCAGGAACTTAATAACGTAACGCATTACAGTTCAAATTTCACTAACGTCATTACAGTTACTAGACTATAGTAACGTTCGTTACAGCGTTACCCACGATATTGTTCAGTGACATTCAGATTAACAAATTTACATGTAGCCTAAATCAGTGAGCTACCGGACCGGCCAACATGAATTGCTGTCAAAACCGCGTTTTTTTATTAGTGGCACATGCGTGCCTAACTGGTTGCTGTGGAAATCGATTGATTCAGTGAGAGGGAGATATAAGATAGAGAAGTCATGGAGAACACTGGCATCTTCGCCAACTGGAAATATTCGCATTATTTTCAGGTAATTGCCTGCAAAGGCAAAAACATGTTGGTTAAGTGCTCGCTATGTCCTGGTGATGAACAGCTTTCCACTTCTACAGTCAATGAGCAATTTGTCGAAGCACTTGGCCAGACAGCACAGTCGTACAAAGCTGGTGGCTAAAAATCCCCATAGCCACCGTCCCGGTGACGATGAGACTAACATCGCAGGCAGAAATAAATAATCTAGTTGCACCTATGTTGTGGAGGACATGGTTCTGCTGTCAACAATAGAATCCTCCCGTTTTAGGAGTAAGCAAAATACCAACAACAACGCGAGCTCCCATATCAGACAGAAAAACATTTTCGAGCTACTTGAGCAAATGTTATGCTGTAATCGAATCGGATCTCAAAAAGACATTTGAGACCACAGAATTCGTTTCTACAACGGCAGATATATAGAGTGCTAACAACAAAAGTTATCTCGGAATGACTGCTCACTGGATTGATGAAAACTTTCAGCGCGAGAAGGCTGCCATTGCCTGTAAAAGGGTCAGAGGGAGACATGACGTTATAGCCAGCGAAATAGAGCAAGTTCATTCAAGTTATGGGCTAAAAGTAAAGTAACGAGTAAAGTAACAAGTTACTTTTAAAAATTAGTAACGAGTAAAGTAATCTCATTACAATTCAAAGCAGTAACTAAAGTAAAGTAATTAGTTACTTTTTAAAAGTAACTTCCCCAACACTGTGTGTGTGTGTGTGTGTGTGTGTGTGTGTGTGTGTGTGTGTGTGTGTGTGTGTGTGAGTGAGAGAGAGAGAAAGAGAGAGAGAGAGAAGGAGAAAGTGTGTTTGTTTGTTTGTGTGTGTGTGTGAGTGATAGAGAGAGAGAAAGAGAGAGAGAGAAAGAAAGTGTGTTTGTTTGTGTGTGTGTGTGTGTGTGTGTGTGTGTGTGTGTTGTATTTCAAGTCGGAGCAGAGATCTGCCAAAACTCTCTGGACACTAAACACTGTGGGGTCCTATAGTCTGTGCTTATATACAGGTAGGAGTCTTAATTCATTATCGTTTGGGGGTTTTCAGTACTGTGTCATTTTAACTTTATTGTTTACAGACTGATTGAGTCTGTTCAAAAGTCTATTAAGTATTTTGTGTAGTCCTGCTGTTCACTAAAACTAAACCAAGTTAAACTTATACTTAAACTCACTTAAACTAACTAACCAAAGTAAAGCCACCTTTCCAACGCTGTTTGTGCAGATCTTGGTGAATACGTGTTTAGATAGATATATTCTATTTTTTTCCCGTAGGATAATAAATATTTGTTTCTACTACACCCAATTTGGGTTTTGTTTCTGAAACACAAAAATAGGAATGTAGTGTCGGGAAAATTTCTTGGACCCAGAAATGTTGTGCACTTTGAACTTTCATGACTGAGATGTCATAGCCTTGTGGATGAAATTCAGCTTGGTTGCTATGTGCATGTCGGGCAATTGGCATAATTAGCATAATTATTTAATAAGTATAAAATAAGTGAAGAAAAAATGTAAATTTATGCAGACTTTTCTGAGTAAGTCCTTATTGGTGATATACTGAGAGTCTGCTTTATGCATACTGTATATGCCATAGTAAAAGACATTGAAAATAAAATTGACATTTATTTAATAAACTGCAAAAAACGTTGCTGAATTGTACTGATAGTATGCGAGCTAAGTATCATCTCTTTACAGATAAAAGTTTAATTTTTAATTTTCAATTTCAATTTCAATTTAATTTGTAGAGCGCTCAAATGCAGTGCATTGTCTCACGGCGCTTTACAGACAGTATGGGAAGCATCCATGAGAAACAGGGGCAAGGAAAAACTCCCTTCGCTTTATAAATAATTTGTTTTTTAGGAAAAAACCTTGGGCAGATCCACGCCTCATGGACTCAGCCTACCTGCCTGGGGCCTAATAAAGTATCCGTAAAGTCTGATGCATAGATTGACCATGGTTTACACAGAACAGCATGAGTACTGAATGTAGTCAGACATAATATACACATAGTTTGTGTGACAGTCAAGGCCAAGGGATGGAGTCAGTAGTTGGAGTGGGATTAGAGTTCATTGGATGTTGGTCGCTATTAAGGTAGTGGTCATCAGGGGGCCATCAGGCCAGTTCCATCACGGGCCTCAGAGAGAAAAGGGAGGATGGTCCTGGTGTGTGGCTCCGGAGAGGTTGGTCAGCATCCGTAGTGGGGTAGGGTTGGTGGCAGGGAGGCAGGGAGGTTCATCAATCAGCCAGTGCGTCGGGGCAGAGGAGGCAGGAGAAAATCAGTTTAATCGTTACATATGTGGGTAAAAACATTTTGGTCTCAGTGCATGCATTTTCCTAGTCTGGCCAATTTTACCCTTTCCTTTGTTTTAGCTTAGCATAGGCACTGGAATGTAAAGTAGTCAGATAGCAACTCTTTGGCAACATTACATTCCAGTGTCTTTGCTAAACTAAGACTAAAATTGGGTTTGCCAGACTGGGAAAATGTATTCACTGAAACCAAAATGCTTTTCCCCACATATGTAACTCCAGGTTAAAGTATTCCTTTAATATTACCTACCGCTGTGCACACAGGTAAGTTTGTGAATAGCCCAATTTCATAAAAAGGTGGAGGATTGCTTTAATATTGCCTAAGCAGTGCAAGCAGGTAAGAATGTGAATGGTCCAATTCCATAAACAGGTGCAGTTTTGCTTTAATATGGCATACTGCAGTGGAAGCTGTCAAGTGTGGCCAAAAACTGGCTGAAAGATAAACCATCTACAACGCTCCAATGGAATGCAGCTGAACAGGAAAACAAACCAAAACAAAACAGGAGTCGACACGACCAAACATGATCTAGGTGGACATCTATGTAACATATCATAGTTTTGATCTTTGAATTTTGGAATTTGGCCTGGAGCTTGGTGAGACTCACACTACTATGTGAACAAATCATTGTCAACTATAGAAGATTCATAAGTTTAACCTGTTAGAGCATTACATAAAGTGAATATATTTGATATTTGTTGATACTAGTGTATTGAATTAAATGATTAATCATGTAGACACTTTTGCTAGGGTATTGAATTAGATGATTATTGGGGACGGGAGAAGTGGCAGCAGGTGACTGTGAGACCAAAGTAAAACCAGAAAGTCTGCAACTGAGAGAGAGAGAGAGAGAGAGAGAGAGAGAGAGACGTGGGACCATGAGGAAAGACAAAGAAAAGGCTGATCCTGATCCTAACAGGTTAGTTAAGTGCATAAATTGGCATCCCTGTTGAAACTCACACACACACACACACGCACACATACACACACACACACACACACACACACACACGAGTATGGTTGCACAAAAACACACACAAAGATATTGATCACTTGTCAGGCTCATGTTTCCACTGAAATTTCTTTGGCATCTCAGTCACTCTGATGCCCACACGCACACACACACACAGAGAGACAGAAGTGTGTGTGTGGGTTTGTATGTGTGTGTGTGTGTGTGTGTGTGTGTGTGTGTGTGTGTGTGTGTGTGTGTGTGTGTGTGTGTGCGTGTGGGCATCTGAGATGACTGAGTGACTGAGATACCAAAAACATTTCAGTGGAAAGGTGCCTGACGAGTGATCAA
Source organism: Sardinella longiceps (assembly GCA_027497455.2). Lineage (NCBI taxonomy): Eukaryota > Metazoa > Chordata > Actinopteri > Clupeiformes > Clupeidae > Sardinella > Sardinella longiceps. The sequence goes on along the minus strand of JAODXP020000035.1, from coordinate 2,891,586 downwards.
TACCTCTGTGTGTGTGTTTTGTGCAACCGTACTCTTGTGTGTGTGTGTGTGTGTGTGTGTGTGTGTGTGTATGTCTAATTACTAGAGATAGCAGTATACAGTATGTTTGTATTTGAAGATAACAGACATTAAAGCTGTGTGTGTGTGTGTGTGTGTGTGTGTGTGTGTGTGTGTGTGTGTGTGTGTGTGTGTGTGTGTCTTTGTGTTGGTAGTTCACAGACGACACCAAAGACTGTATATGAGAAGAGGGAGGGATCCATGATACATCCTCTCGAATTCAAAGGCAAAGCAACGCTCTCAACACCTTTAACGGTCCACTCCGGTGTGTGTGTGTGTGTGTAATCAACTGTCTAAGCTGTCAGTATTAGCCATATTGGAATGGCCTAATATGTCGACTGTCCAAGCTGTATATATTAGCTAGTGTTAATAAGCGTAATGTCGACTGTCCAATATTAGTTAGTGTTA
>JAODXP020000035.1:2883621-2886121 GCA_027497455.2 Sardinella longiceps | reverse complement strand
TAGTTCGCCATATGGAGAGGAGTCTTATAACCCTCTGCACAGACGGTGAGACGGAAGCTCTTGTGTTCTGTGATGTTTCCTCCTCTCATGAATTCAGCCCTGTAGTCTCCACTATGAGACATGGTGAGGTTGAACATTTCAAAATAGAAATCAGAAGAGTAGTTGGACTTACCACATCTGACCTCATGTCCATCTGGCTGTGGTCTCTCTGGATGAGAGCAGTTGATCAGAAGTAGCAGATCTCCATCTTCACAAATCCTGTACAGCACATAGTCATCCATACTAGAATACATACGGGGATAAAATGTAACATCCCCTCCTCCATGTCCAAACATGAGTTCAGGATCTGGACTGAGTTGGACCCCAGTGCTGAAAAGCAGCAGATAAAATCCACTCACAAACACGGCTGACTCCATTCTGTACTCTGTCTTTCTCTCAAACTCGGTCTACGTGTGTCTCTCTGCTTTTGCCCAGGCTGACTGTGTGTGAGAACTCTGACAAGCTCATCATGTTTTCTCTTTACCGGAACTGACGCATTTGTGTTGTGAGTTTCTGTGTGTTCATAATGTACTGAAGTCGTGCGTGTTCAGAAGACTTTTCGTGGTTAGATCTAATGTGAAGATATTCACTGTGTGTATATGTGTGTGGGTGTGTGTATGTGTGTCCATGCATATTTCTATTTCAGCTGTTTCTGTTTGTGTATTTGTACTTGCATGTGTGTGTGTGTGTGTAATTGTGTTTTGTTCTGTGTGTGTGCATGTGTATCTGTGTGTGTACAGATGTGTGCACGTACATTGTTTTTTTTTTTTTTAACACACATTTTTTATAAAATGAAATCGTGTGTCTGTGTGTGAGAGTGTTTGTGTATCTACTATGTTTAAAGTTTTACTTTTTACTTGACCTATTGAGGAGAATTTTTCTGTGTGTGACTTACTGTATATGTATAAGTGTGTGTGTGTGTGTGCATCCAGACATATTTCTAATTTAACTCTTTATGTGTTTGTATTTGAGATGCGGATGGTACTTTTGAAAATGTGGAGGTGGTGGTGTGGGGTGGGTGGGGGTAATGAGTTGTGGGGATGTAAGTGTGTGTGTGTGTGTGTGTGTGTGTGTGTGTGTGTGTGTGTGTGTATTTGTGTGTGTGTGTATGAGTAAGGCAGGCTTGCTATTGGACCAGGAGGAAGGAGGCTGGAACACAGAGGAGATCAGCTGTACAGATATGACTTAGAGCTAGAGAACTACATTCTGGTCCTGGACACCAACTCCTCACTGGAGCCACTGGTGGAGGATCTGAAGGGCCGACTGCAGGTGGATCTCAACACAGCTTCAGTCACACTGTCTGGGGTTAGGGAGTTTTACTCTTTCTTCGTCTGTACAGTATGGAGAGGAGCTCAGTGCCAAAGTTACAGCCACATGATCCTGAATGAGATATATACTGATGTTTTTGCTCATGAAGAGGAGAATGTGACTCTTCCCTGCATTACAAAAGGAGAGCTGCCTGAACAAGTGTACTGGGACACTCCCACTGGGCGTGTCAGAGTCATTAATCACCCACAGGAAGTGATGTTTGATAAGGCCTGTCTACAGGAAGTGATGTACATGCTAAACGGCAGCCAGACTGGGGACTACTCCCTCATCATTCCCTCTGTGTCACTCCGACACTGTGGGAGGTATAAATGTAGTACAGATTGGGGGAGAGAGACTCTGAATTCCACTAACCTCTATATTTGCACCAAACTCTCCCCCTCGAATGTGACGTATTCTCCTGGTCAAAGCCTCCTTTTGGATATCACTGAACACATGAAGTCTTGGTCTAGCTATGGGATACAGTGGTACCGTCAGAGAGTTCTCCAGCCACAGGTTCTGATTGAAGACTTTCACTCTGACTTTACCAAAGCGCCTGTGTCTCTGCCTGAGGATCTGAGGGGCAGAGTGACTGTGTCCACATCACCTTCTAATTCCTCTCTGATCATCTCCAACCCCACAGCTGAGGACAGTGGGCTGTACACATGGAGATTCTATGAGTAGGCAGAATAATACATTGTATCTTTGTTTTGAGGGCTCATTCCGCCTTATGTACTTGGATCCGTTAGGAGTGCACTCTCCTTTCTACAGAGCGTTTGCTCCACTGATGGGCTGTGGGCTGCTGGGGCTGGTCACTGCTGTGATCTGGTTCAAGCTGAGGAGCAGAAGAGGAGAGCAGACCTCTGGACGTCAGAGCAGAGAGGGGCAGCAGAGTGGAGATGAAGACCTCTATGAGGAGCTGGAGATGGCTGAACTCAACACACCTCCCTCTGCTGTGTCTGATGGAGCTGTTGAACACAGCGTCTGAACTCAACACGCCTCCCTCTGCTGTGTCTGATGCAGCTTTTCAACACAGCATCTGAACTCAACACGCCTCCCTCTGCTGTGGTCTGATGGAGCTGTTGAACACAGCATCTGAACTCAACACGCCTCCCTCTGCTGTGTCTGATGGAGCTGTTGAACACAGCGTCTGAAC
>JAODXP020000035.1:2877356-2882356 GCA_027497455.2 Sardinella longiceps | reverse complement strand
CTCGGTTTAGACCTGCTTTGAAGAGACGGTATTTGCCTGTGTCCTGTAATGGGCCCTGTGCTCACTGGCCTGCCACATCGTTATTTGACCTTGATTTTGTGGTTTTCTATACAATCAGCCCTCTATAGGCTAAAAACTTTTATTGCAATGAAAAGATCCCTTTGTTCTTAAGAAATTGCCCTTTCCATACCCGTATTAGCCTGACATAGCCCGCCCATAATACTTCTGTTCATCATATTCATATTCTGGAGGTTCTTTAGCCTGAAGCGATTATTGGGAGGGGGAGTGCACTCAGTTCTGGTTTGAAAACGATTGGACAGCTCATCTAATCAGCTTTGCTTATTGGCCAGTTGTTTGTTAACAGACTAAACTCTCCCCAGAAGACCGTCTCCTGACCATGAATACGGATGAACAGATGTCAGGCTATACCTGTATAGATATCTAACATATTTTTTCATACATTCATTTGCAAAATTAAGTATTTGGCCAATAACAAAAAAGACAGATGTATTTCAAAGCTAATTTCTACGTATGTCTGTATGGTCTATCTCTTTACAATCTCAAATCATCTGAAGAGTGCCAACTATATCACTTGGACATCTGAGTGGTGACACACACACACACACACACACACACACACACACACACACACACACAGAGTTCCGGTTGATAGAAGGGCAGGATGAGCCTGTCAGAGCTCTTAAAGTCTGCATGGTTGCATCAGAGTGAAGACTAACCTTCAGCACAAACAGAATGGAGTCGAGACTGTGTGTGAGTGGATTTCTCCTGCTTCTTTTCAGCACTGAGGTCCAACTCAGTAAACATCCTGCGATCTGTTTTGGACACGAAGGCGGGAACGCAGAAATACGCTTTAAATATGACCCGGATCTTACACTTGGCCCGAGGTCCATTTTGTATAATCTTGTGTTTTACCGGATTTTTGGACATGAAGATCTGCTTCTGGTCAACTGCTCTCAGCCTAGGAAACCACAGCCAGATGGATATAATGTGAAGTGTAAGTATTCCAACTTCTATGGTCATTATTTTGAAATGTCCAGTCTGACCATGTCTCATAGTGGAGACTACAGGGCCGAAGGCAGAAGGTGGGGAAACATCACAGAACACAGACGTTTCCATCTTACTGTCTGTGCAGAGCATGCTAGGAGTGTTCCTTCTTCAGCAAGATTTGGTGACAGTGTTGAACTGTGTACTGTGGATTCTTCTCTGGGGCAAGAGAATAGCCTACTGGATTCTCTGGGGCAAGGGAGAAGCCTACAGCTTTACCGCGGTTCCAATATTATACTGGACTTAGTTCTGGTCCTGGACACCAACTCCTCACTGGAGCCACTGGTGGAGGATCTGAGAGGCCGACTGCAAGTGAATCTTAACACCTCTCTGCTCACACTGTCTGGGCTTTCAAATCGGGATTATCATTTCCTTTGTGTTGTATGGCAAGAAGCTCAGTGCCAAAGTTATAGAGAAAGTAGTAGGAGGATATCAGGTAAACTTATACTTGCTCATGAAGAGGAGAATGTGACTCTTCCCTGCATTGCAAAAGGAGAACTCCCAGACCAAGTGTACTGGACCACTGACACTGGGCATGGCCGACTCGTCATTAATCAGACCCACCCACAGGAAGTGATGAATAATCAGACCCACCCACAGGAAGTGATGTACATGCTGAACGGCAGCCAGACTGGGGACTACTCCCTCATCATTCCCTCTGTCACACTCCAACACTCTGGGAAGTATGAATGCAAAGGGAGTTACTCAGAGAACGACCTTTTGGTCTGTACCAAACTCCATTCCTTGGAAGTGAAGTTTTCCCCTGGTCAAAATGTCTATTTAAATATTACTGGAGAAAAAAATAACTTTGGGTCTTTTCAATTTGGGACACAGTGGTATCGTCAGAAAGTCCTCAAGCCACAGGTTCTGATTATAGATTATGACTTTCACACTCCCAAAGCACCTGTGTCTCTGCCTGAGGATCTGAGGGGCAGAGTGACTCTATCCACATCACTTTCTCATTCCTTTCTGATCATCTCCAACCTCACAGCAGAGGACAGTGGGCTGTACACATGGAGACTCTATGGATGGTCGAAGTGTTCACAAGGCTCCTTCCGCCTTGTGTACTTGGATCCGTTTGGGGTGCACTCGTGTCCTGGACTTCTACAGAGTTTATGCTCCACTGATAGGCTGTGGGCTGCTGGGGCTGGTAGCTGCCGTGATCTGGTTCAAGCTGAGGAGCAGAAGAGGAGAGCAGACTTCTGGACGTCAGAGCAGAGAGGGGCAGCAGAGTGGAGATGAAGACTTGTATGATGACGTGGAGATGGCACCTTAGGTATCTTAAAAGCAAAATTGAAATGTAAGTAGTAGTGTGTGTATGATAAAGATGCTAGTTAGCCAGTAAGTTGATCTGCGCTTTTTGCATTGACTGTCTAAGGAACGCCTCCCTGGGCTGGACTGCATATGGGAGAGAGAGAGAGAGAGAGGGAATGTTTGCCTGTGTTCTTTTCTTAATCACTTTTTTTATGTCATTTTGCTCTTTGCCTTGATCTCTGTAAACCACATTGAACTGCCTACGTATGTAAATAAACATGCCTGAATCACACACAGCTATGTCCATTACGTCTCTCATTCTGTGAGCCGTTTTTACCCCTGACCAATAGCATTCTGTGAGCAGTTTTTACCCCTGACCAACAGCATTCTGTGAGCAGTTTTTACCCCTGACCAGCAGCATTCTGTGAGCAGTTTTTACCCCTGACCAATAGCATTCTGCTGCTACATTCTGGTGAATGACCATACTGAATGTCCAGCTATGTCGTGTGACAGACAGAAGGGATTTTTAAAATAAAAAATTCTGCATTACATGCATGAATGGTATATGAGAACATATATCTAAAGAAATGCAGCATTTATGAGGCGCAGCTTCATTGAACCACATTCATTCTTCACTTACATGCGCCTTCTAATTGCAATATTCAATTCAATTCAATTCAATTCAATTCAATTCAATTCAAGTATTTATTGTCACAGGAGTACAACAAAATTACATTTGGAGCATCCACATCCACATTCATTCAGATAAAGTGCATAGTTGAAAGTGCAAACCCAGTGAAAAAAATACCCTTTAAATATCCATAGTGTAAACATCAATCAATAAATGAAGTGCAGTGGAGGACAGGGACAGCCAGGCAGATAAACTGTAAATGTGAGTATGGTAGTTGCTATGCAGCAATGCAAGGCCAAGTCAGAGTTATTGTATTGTGGGTATGATGGTTATTGACCATGAGGTAAAGGGGGTGGGGATGGTTGGTTGTGGTGACATTATGCAGCAATGCAAAAACTAGCTCAGGGACAGTCAGGCAGATATTATAGTGGGTGTGGTGATTGTTCTGGAGCAATGCAAGACCGGATCACAGTTACTGTAGCGTGGATATGATTGATCATTGTCCATGAGGAGGGGGCAGGGGGAGAATAGTGACATAATGCAGCAATGCAAAAAAACAGTATAAAGCTATTTAGTGAATGTTGGATGTGGCTGTTGTCCGTGGGAGTATGAGGGGGTACCTTCCATTCATTCTTCAGTTACTCACTATCAGTACGCCCTCTAGTTACTAGTACCACACATTCAGTCTTCACTTACTCACATGTGCCCTCTAGTTCTAGTACCAGACATTCAGTCTTCAGTTACTCACATGCGCCCTCTAGTTCTAGTACCACACATTCAGTCTTCAGTTACTCACATGCGCCCTCTAGTTGCAGTACCACTGGAGAGCTCTGATAAGAGTACAGGTCCTGTACCCTGAGTGCTCGTTCCCCAGGGGGTCAGGATTTGGCTGGTTAGCTTTGCCAATTAGCATTGCACTTCCTCGTAGCCATTTTCCAGAAATGACATCATATCCGACTCCATTTGACATATGCTGATTGGTTAATGCTACACTTTCAGCTCATGTGAACGAGCTCCCTGTGCACAAACTTTTGTGGGCGTGCCCAGACTTGCCGTCTGTAGCTCATCTCCATTAGTAACATAGGCCCTCATTGGCCTAATGAAATGGAGTCGGAAGTGAGCTCCATGAAACGCTATCTTGACAACTGAAAATGTTGTTCAATTTTGGATGAATTCACTAGACTAGTATTCCACATTGGAATGAATGGGAGGCGGGACTTAGTATGTTTCTCCAGGTTTATTAATACCTCCATGCTTGTTTCCCCTTAGTGAAAGTTCACTGCTAACACTAGCATACCTCTTTATCAAGTTGGGTTATTTACCCTCTTTACCTGAAGTTTCATACTGTATGTGGGTAAAAGCATTTTGGTCTCAGGCATAAAATGGTGGCATATCCCTTTAAGTATGGTAATGCAGCCAATATTAGCACCATAGCAAGTTAAAGGGATGTGTGTGTGTTTGTGTGTGTGTCAAAATCAGTAAACCAACCACACACACACACACACACACACACTCAATGTGTTTATCATTGAGTTACGTTGTGTAATTCTTCATACACAGATAGCAAGAGCACGGTCCACTGGCATTTTGCTGATTAATCACAAAAACTTTCCATGATTAATCATGATAAATCACTTTTAATCACAACTCATTTGGATGCTAGGGGATGTTGGACCCTTATTTTGCCATGAAATAAATACCTGGCTCTGTTCGTCTCAAATGGGCAATTCACACCTATCCCCTACCCCCACAGATTCCCCAAACATCAACCCAGTGCTTTTGTTGAACATTCAGGAGCTAGGCCATAGTTTTTGTCAAGTTTGACTTGATAGCCGAGCCATTTCCTATCTGAAATTGAACACAATACATTCCACGAAAGTGGAACCATATCCATCAGGATTATCTGAGGTTTTTTCATCTGAGTTAATTTTTATGGATTATCACTTAATTTAAAGCGTTAATTTTGCCAGCACTACCAAAAACCAATGTGGCTCTTCAGCCAAAATAATTGCCCTGGTCTCAGCTGAGTAGTGCCTTTGCGAGAGTCAGA
>JAODXP020000035.1:2842647-2862256 GCA_027497455.2 Sardinella longiceps | reverse complement strand
TGCCAATATACACACATATACACTGTATAATATAATTTATTTATTAAAAATTTTCCGTGCGCGCTCTGTGCGCGCATCAACATATTACCCCTCTGGGGCTAAGCCCCCTTTGACTCTGGATCCTAGTGACGTCCGTGGTCCATGTCAATATGTGACCAAGACTTGGAATGCGAGTTTTGGACAATGTTAGTCCACATTGATGCATGTTTACCTCACCCTCTGCTGTTGTAAGACACAGAGAAGCTAAACCATTAGCCTGATTGCCATCGACTTTCAAAGCTATACGAGACTTTGGTCTGACCAAGAGCCCGTATTTTTCTCAAAGCGCATGGTTGACCAGCCTCCCTGAAATGCCTTGGTTTGCTACTGGTCGATGTTAGAAAAATGCTGTGCTGAAACAAAACCAATCACACCACTCTTTCCCCTGGTGTATGTGACGCGAAGGAATTGCTTGAACAGGACTGAGAGCAGTTGGAGCTGCTCAAAGTTGATTGGTTCTCGACCAAGGGGGGGCAGTTCCCCAGTTTGGGGGAATTCAGAAGTCCTGCCCGATCAGCAGCTGGCCAGACCAGCGACAGCAACGCCGAAGGTGTTACGTCACTGAGAGGGCGTGCCAGGCCACTAATCCATAGCCTTGCCATTTTCTTTGAGCAAATGCAATTGTCATAATAATCATATCTTATGACAATTAATCTTATCATAATCATTAAACATAGCAAGTATCATAGAAATCCTCGATGCTTATTTAAAATATTCTCTCTACTTTTACCTATATTTTTATACATACTTCTTTTGGGCATTAAAAAAATAATAATGATCTGAGATTTTTTTGTTATTATTATTTATCACTAGCTGAAGTTGCCCATGCATGCTCAGATGAAAGCATGAGTCACTACAGGCCAAATTCCAAAAGTGAGAGATCAAAACCAAGATACTACAACACAGATGGCCACCATGGCCTGTATTGTTTTGATGTGTTTATTTTCATGTTTAGCTGCATTCCATTGGGGTGTTGTGGCTGTGCTATCTTTACATCTCTGTGTCTCCTCTGCATTTAGGGTCAATGAACCTCATTCACCAATATCTCTTTAAGATGGTCCTGTCCTGGTGAAAAACCTATATTAGTGATTGTGGGATTTGACAACAAATTTCTTTGTAAGAATTGATGGTGAACGAGGCCCAGTAATCCCTATTAATATGCTGTGACATTACAACACTACTTGGAGATGCAAAATGATGACAGTTGCAAGCCTTTGTGAAACCGTCCGTCCAGCCACCGATGTCAATTCAAATTCCTGTAAAACTTGTCCCATTCTGAATGGAGTAAGCCAAGACAATCTTTGGGGCAATGTTGTTTGGTTGGCTAAATACAAACTGGTTCCCCTGAAATGTTTTCATGCCAACCGATGAGTAAAGTTCTCCAGAAAATGAATTGCGACACAAAATCACTTCGAGTATGCCAAATACAAAAGATTGAGGATGAGGTATCATTCAGCAGCATGTATTTTGCAGTATACTAAATAAATACCTGAAGAGTTCAGATGCAAAACCCCCTAAACACCATTTTTGAGTTTTGAGTTAATGATATTGTGTGAATCCTGTATAAATCTAGAATATGTAAATTAAATGTTTTTGTGGAAAAAAAAAAGAAAAATAAAACCTGCTCCATGTCTAAAATATCTGTTTACAATCAAAACACTGTAAACGCCTGATAAAAAATGGCCTTTTTCTGAAAAAGTGGTCAAGTGGAGTTAGGGGGTTTTGCATCTGAACTCTTCATCTATTTAAATATGGTAAAATATATAACCAATAAAATGGATTTTCTCAGAAAATATGGTAATTAGATTAGATCTGGTCAATGCAGATGCGAACAGTTTTGTAAAGTTGGCTTTGGATAGTTAGTTTAAGTTAAGGTGAAGTTTAAGCATGCTGTTACATCCACACAAGTTTAATTTTAAGCTAAGCTTACGCTTAAGTTGACACGTTTTAGTAAGCAGGACAATGCCATACTTGATTGGCTTTTAAACAGTCTTGATCAGTCTGTAATTAATACAGTTAAAATCATGGAGGGTTAAAATCACACTCAAAAGAGACTGAATTAGGCTCCTACCTGCCGTAAGCAGATGACCTTTAGACAATAGGAAACTATGAGAGCCCAAGGAGTTTAAAGTTCAGTGAGTCCTGTCAGAACGCTGCTCTCGCATGTAATGGAAGACACACACACACAGACACACATTTTCATTTTCTCTCCACACACACACACACACACACACACACACACACACACACACACACACACAGACACACACACTCTCTCTCTCTCTCTCTCTCTCTACACACACACACACACACACACATCTCTCTCTCTCTCTCTCTCTCACTTACACACACACACACACACACACACACAGATGCACTGAGCGTAAAGGTATGCTGGTAGTTACACACACACACACACACACACACACACACACACACACACACACACACACACACACACTACCCCACAAAGTAAACAACACATATATTTCTGCACAGAAATTAATCATATCTGACATTTCTAACGCTCTACTGCCCTCTCTTGCCTTTCGTGTGAATTGCGGCTTGGTCTGACCGAGGTAATAACTGACCGAGAATATACAGTACAGTTCAGCATATCTGCTTCACAGGGCCGTCACAACAAGGCAGGCAAATCAGGCAATTGCCTGGGGCCCAAGGCTGAAAGGGGCCCCCAAGATTGACTGTTTAATCATTTCAGTAGTTAAGTTGGTGGTGTTTTTCAACAAAAAATGACTTTAAACTGATGTTACACAACTGTACAATACAAATAATTATATTGATGATGTTTGAAAATTATAACAATGTGGTTCGTGTAAGTATTTACGGGGAGTGAAGGGCCCCCATGTCCTGTTTGCTTGGGGCCCCCAAGTACCTTGAAACGGTCCTGCTGCTTCATTGACCTGATCATTATCAGAGAGGTTCAACTGACCTCAGGACATACCCAATTAAACATGTCCCTTTCTTTCTTTCTTTCTTTCTTTCTTTCTTTCTTTACTTACTTTTTTGAGCTGTATGCTGCACATACTTTGGAGCTCTGTCAATTCTGGGTTTGAATCCAGGCAGGAGTAATGATGCTATGTTTTTATTTAGAAATATTTTTACTGAATTGGCAGTTGTAGCCTAGCCTAGCCTACTTAGTTGATGAAGTGTTCTAAAGGATCTTTGGTTGTGCTCTGTAACTTCTGCGGGTTAACTGGAGCATTTTGTTTTTAAAACCTAATTTGCATCTTTCCACCTCAGCAAGGTGAAGTTAAAGTAGTCATGAATTCCTTCTGTAGATGGGGTTAAAAAGTGACGTTTTACGCAAGACCCAAAAAGACGAGGAAATGTTCGGATGAGCATCCACTAAAGTCCAAGCATGCTGATACATCCATTCAAGTGCACTATGCCACTTCTGCTGTATTGTTTGCCTTGCGCAGTTTAAAAACGCTTTGAAACAGTAATGATCATTATCAGGGCCATTGCAACGGGACAGGCAATCCAGGCAATGCCCAAGGATTTTAGCCTGGATACATTTTGCAATCTTGGCTATGGAAGCCGATATGATGCATAATTCAACAATTGAATGAAAAGAATGAAAATGCAATCTGCAATATGCAATTCAAAACACATTACATATGCAATTTCATTATGCAATTTAATATTACAGTTCAAAAAGGCATTTCATTACTGTATATTACAATAATTTCCAATAAATTGTATTTTAATCTGCAAAGTGACAATGCAATCCTAAAATTAACTTGAATGATTGTGGTAAAATATATATATATATATATATATATATATATATATATATATATATATATATATATATATATATATATATATATATGGGCAATTCCACGAAAAGTAAACCTCACCTTAAAACTTTAAGTCTCACCTACATGGACATACAAATTCTTTCAGAAAACTTCCAATACAAAAAGTATTGTCTCGATGTAAATATTCAACTGAGCAAGTTTCGAAAGGATATCTGTTTGTTAAAATTTTTACCCTATTCAGCTATAATGTAAGTCTATGGAGGGGCTTATAATGGGCATAAGTGGGTGATAACACAGACAAAGCTGCAATACTATTAGTTATTTTTCATTGTTATATTACTATTTCTCTTGTTACAGGTTAAAATCCACCGTTCACAATTGTTTTGTATCGTTTTGGAGGGTTTTTCCAGACGTCACGTCCATAACGTCACATCCATAACGCCATGTCTCCCAATGAAAACCAACTTTTTTTACATTTACATTTGAAATTAAGTCTTTCTCTGTCTTTACTGAGGTGTCCTGTTTGGTATGAATGTAGTAATATTTACATTTCTGAAGAAATTTCACACACTTCACAGCAAAAACTACGCTCTCCCAAAAGTTTGTCCGTTTTTCGTCACGTCCATAACGCAAATTGAAAGGCTCATATTCTTATGATGCAAATCATGATATTATTTTTTCTGTTTGCCTGTATTCAGACATGGAGTTTGCAGAAGAATCTGAAAAAAAATTGTGAAATACTGCTAGGTTTGCTGAGGTTATGTGGCCTTTTGTTCATCAATAATGCACGAAAATGTCACGTCCATAACGCTGGAATTGCCCATATATATATATATATATATATATATAGAGAGAGAGAGAGAGAGAGAGAGAGAGAGAGAGAGAGAGAGAGAGAGAGAGAGAGAGAGAATAAACAGGACTTGATTTGTATTCCATTTTGCCATGGTAATTCAGTCTCAAAAATTGGCAATTAATTTAGCATTTCAATTTTCAGTTTCATCATTTAATTGTCAATTTGTTTTGCAATTTAATATTCAAAGTGTAATATAGGATTGCATTTTGAAAACATATTTGGCAAAACTAACAATGCCAGCCTGAAAACATCTTGGATAATAATGGGCAAAACGTTTTGCCATCATTTTGAGGTAAATCATTGATAAATAAATAGCGCCCCCTGTGATTGTGTAGTATTGCAGGGAGTGCAAAATGATTTGCCCCCATATGCTCATGGAGAACAGAGGGGTGTCCTGTCCTTTGTGAAGATGAAACATGATCAATGGGATTTGTTGTTGGCCATCACCAAACATAGATAACATTACTCCACCTGACATTGCATGAAGCGGGCGTTGTACAGTAGAACTGAGACTCTGACAGTGAAGAAATGGTACTGTGTGCATGCAGAAACACAACAGCAGGGTGTGTAGAAGAGCTGGCTGAAAATTATGTGACATAACAGAAAAGATGTGAGGGTGAGAACAGGTGAGGCTGAGTGTGGGGGGAGTGCGGGGAGAAATCCCGGCAGATATTCACCATATTAATACAATATATTCACTTATTTTAATACAATAGATATCATCTCCTCTGTGTTCCAGCCTCCTTCCTCCTGGTCCAATAGCAAGCCTGCCTTACTCATACACACACACACAAATACACACACACACACACACACACACACACACACACACACTTACCTCCCCACAACTCACTACCCCCACCCACCCCACACCACCACCTCCACATTTTCAAAAGTACCATCCGCATCTCAAATATAAACACATAAAGAGTTAAATTCTATGTATGGATGCACACACACACACACACACACACACACACACACACACACACACACACTCACACTTATACATTTAAGCCACACACAGAAAAATTCTCCTCAATAGGTCAAGTAAAAAGTAAAACTTTAAACATAGTAGATACACAAACACTCTCACACACAGACACACAATTCATTGTGCGTTAAAAAACAAACAAAAAAACAATGTGCACACACACAGATACACATGCACACACACAGAACCAAGCACAATTACACACACACATGCAAGTACAAATACACAAACAGAAACAGCTGAAATAGAAATATGCATGGACACACACACACACATATACACACAGTGAATATCTTCACATTAGATCTGACCACGAAAAGTCTTCTGAACACGCACTAATTCAGTACATTATGAACACACAAAAACTAACAACACAAATGCGTCAGTTCCGGTAAAGAGAAAACAGGATGAGCTCACACACAGTCAGCCTGGGCAAAAGCAGAGAGACACACGTAGACCGAGTTTGAGAGAAAGACAGAGTACAGAATGGAGTCAGCAGTGTTTGTGAGTGGATTTTATCTGCTGCTTTTCAGCACTGGGGTCCAACTCAGTCCAGATCCTGAACTCATGTTTGGACGTGAAGGAGGGGATGTTACATTTTATCCCCGGATGTATTCTAGTGTGGATGACTGTGTGCTGTACAGGATTTGTGAAGATGGAGATCTGCTCCTTCTGATCAACTGCTCTCAGCCAGAGAGACCACAGCCAGATGGACATGAGGTCAGATGTGGTAAGTCCAACTACTCTTCTGATTTCTATTTTGAAATGTTCAACCTCACCATGTCTCATAGTGGAGACTACAGGGCTGAAATCGTGAGAGGAGGAAACATCACAGAAGACAAGAGCTTCCGTCTCACCGTGTGTGCAGAGGGTCATAAGACTCCTTTCCATATGGCGAACTATAATGACAGTCTTGAACTGTGTAGTCTGGATTCTCCTCTGGGACATGGGAGCAGCCTGCAGCTGTACAGACGTATCTGGGGGCTCCAAAACAACATTCTGGTCCTGGACACCAACTCCTCACTGGAGCCACTGGTGGAGGATCTGAAGGGCCGACTGCATGTGGATCTCAACACTTCTCTGATCACACTGTCTGGGGTTGTCCAGCGTGGCTCTCAGTTCTACTGCACAATATGGAAAGGAGCTCAGTGCCAAAGTTACAGCCACAAGAGCCTGATGATGGAAACTTTTGTTTTTGCTTATGAAGACGAGAATGTGACTCTTCCCTGCATTATAAAAGGAGAGCTCCCTGACCTAGTTATATGGCACACTTTCACTTGGCATGAAGAGCTCATCATTAATCACACCCACCCACATGAAGTGATGTACATGCTAAACGGCAGCCAGACTGGAGACTACTCCCTCATCATTCCCTCTGTGTCACTCAAACACTCTGGATTGTATGCATGTAAAGGGAGTAATTTACATAATTCTACTCTCCTCTATGTTTGTACCAAACTCTCTCCCTTGGATGTGATGTTTTCTCCTGGTCAGAATATCCATTTGAATATTACTGAGCACACATTGAATATTACTGAACACATGATTTGCATTAAGTCTATGTATGGCATACAGTGGTACCGTCAGAAAATTCTTCAACCACAAGTCCTGATTGCAGACATTCACTCTGACTTTACCAAAGCACCTGTGTCTCTGCCTGAGGATCTGAGGGGCAGAGTGACTGTGTCCACATCACCTTCTAATTCCTCTCTGGTCATCTCCAACCCCACAGCTGAGGACAGTGGGGTGTACACATGGAGAGTCTATGAATATAAGAGTGATGAATTAGGAAATAGTATCTATCCTTGTTCTGAGGGCTCCTTCCGCCTTGTGTACTTGGATCCATTAGGGGTGCACTCTCATTTCTATAGAGTGTATGCTTCACTAATGGGCTGTGGGCTGCTGGGGCTGGTCGCTGCTGTGATCTGGTTCATTCTGAGGAGCAGAAGAGGAGAGCAGACCTCTGGGCGTCAGAGCAGAGAGGGGCAGCAGAGTGGAGATGAAGACCTCTATGATGACGTGGAGATGGCTGAACTCAACACTCCTCCCTCTGCTGTGTCTGATGGAGCTGTTGAACACAGCATCTGAATTGTGATTACAGAATATTAAAGGTGCCATGCCACACCACTACAGGGTATTTAAATTGTTCTTTGAGGTCTACAAATAGGGTATGCGACTTCACTTGGACTGACAACGGCCCAAGGAGACCGTAATTAGATCGTTTGCAGAGTGTAGGAATAGCCTTCGAAAATTTCATGCGGTTCTTCCGGTTTTTTTTCCACTGTGATAATGGGCTGCGCTCTGATTCGCTGCTGAAGCTCGACGTTGTAAAGCACATGGGCTGAATATTTACATTAGTTTTAATTGCGAATTGCGAGGTATGAAAAAAAAAAACCTTGGAATATTATCATGAAACCGAGAAAGAGGATATCTGCACCAACCTAGCTTGCAGATTGTAAACGGCCACTTTGCAAAGGTAAGCTTACTACATAGTCAGGATGTCACAGTAGCCAACATAATCAGATACTTATTGCAAGAGTAGCCGACTGTTTGCCTATCCAGTCAGATTAACGTTTCGCTTACCAAGACTGTTGAATTCGCCAAGTTGACAAGTTCTTCTCAAAATATACAGGACACTGAATAAATGATGGACTAGCAGGTACATGAGTTAACAGTTTGCTAAACTCATTAGCCAAAGCTAAACTCACTAACGTCTTGATATTCAGTTAAAACTAAAAATAGTTGCCTGTTACCATTTCATGGATATTCCTTCTTTTTCGCGAGTATTTCAAGGGGCGGGCTTTAGTCAAATACAGGAGAGCATGGATTGGGCGATAATTCTCCTCAGTCAGCCAATGGCTGTAACGTTGTCTATACTACGTAGCACAGACCATGGATTCAAATTGACCTAATTTCTCCGTTATTTCTTTTAATGGGCTATTGCCGATAGCGAAGACAGTATTACATTTTCACATGCACGGTGTAACTCGAGGTCATATAGACCTATTCAATACCAAAAGCAACAGGTAAAAACGGTTTTGTGTGGCGGGGCACCTTTAAATATAATTGTAAAATGTAATCTCAGTTGCCTTGTTTTTCAAAATTGTTAATGCTATTGTTTAGTTTCGGAATATGATCTTATGTAGGAGGCTTTTAACTTTTTTCTTATGCTTTTAAAAATGACATCTGCAACAATTAGATGCATGTAAATAACATCAAACTAAATAAAACAAACAAAGATTTTTTTTTAAGATGACAATCTGTACTTTACTGTATCATAATGATCGTGACATTTAAACACAGAGCCTCTTAATAAAACCTTGTAATTTAACCCATAAATGTGTGTGTGTGTGTATGTGTGTCGTGTGTGTTGGTGAGAGAGAAAGAGGAGTGTTTGACTAACAGTTAGCAGCGATGACCACAGAGAGATTAGGCCTCTGAGTTACCATGGTGACACATAGAGTGATAAAAAGAGTCAGAAATAAAAGTTCTTGTGCAGATGAATTTCTTACGTGTCTGTACTGAAGTTTCCAACCCCAAGCTTTTTCTGACACTTAGATTCATATCTAACAGGGGGAGAGCTGAACACACACACACACACATATCTGTGTGAGTGGAGTCAGTTGTGTTTCTTATAATTTAAACTGCCTCCATAAAAACTCTTTGCTTTGCAAGAATTGAGTTTATCTTTATTATATCTTCTTCAATTCCAGTAAACACACACACTCACTCACACACACATACACATACACACACACACACACACACACACACACACACACTCACTCCCACACAAACCTTTGCAGAGGGTATCTGATTGAGCACGCAAGAACTTGATGCAGAGACCCTTATCACAGGTTCTGCAGAAACAGCTAAACTATGTGCAAACACACACACACACATTTTAATTCTTTATTTGGATTGACAGATAGACATTTATCATGGCACAATCCAAATATGGCTTTAAGGAGTTTTATACAACATTACCAGTATCTACCCATAATGTGTTCTAGGGAAAGAGATGACACCTACGCCTCCAAATGAAGAGGCTTCCAATTATGCTAGACACTGAGCAGTACTTTGTGAATTGTTTGGCCCTTTTCTTAGAGAGTCCACAGATCTGAAGGCCCCGCACACACATTTTATGCACATTTCCCAAACTACCATATATTAATGCAATAACTTTACAAGAGTAGCCACAGTTATTAATAGCATTGCACAGGGGTTGATATTTCAACAGTTTTGATGCATAGCAAGTGTCCATGTAGGCATCAAATGAACAACCAATTTCTAAAACAATGACTGACTTGTCTATTTCATTGATTAATGTAAGATCAGGCATATTTGGTGAGTGACTGTGTTATGCACTGATCATTTGTGAGTGAGAACCAGTCCGTTTTAACATTTCCAGTGTCATGAATGGATGTGAAGTTAGTAGCATTGCGCAGCTCTTTCGCGGTTAGCGCTACTATACGGTCGTGCCGTGCGATGTATAGTCCCTTGTAAGCTGGGCAGCCATTTAATATGTGCGCCATAGTCTCTCTCTGCTGGTCGCGGTGCAACAAACAGAATGGTTCGTGTTTCGATGGGTACCACACGGACAGATTGGCTTTTGTTGGCAGTACTTGTAGACGGGCTTTAATTGTGAAAATGTGTATATCTTCGTTCAGAGCAGTGTTTCGCATAACTGAGTGAGATACGCTGTGATCAGCGTGCGGCAGACAGGCGAGTTTGCCTTGCAGGCGCAGCCCTGTCCAGTGCTGGGCTGTGCGTAACTGGAAAGAGTTGAGTATTGTCCTTCTACAGTTGAGTGAGTTGAGGTGGTGTATATTCCCATCCAGTGTGATGGATGCCTCCACAGTAATACCTGGGTCTGTGGCTATGCTGTCTTCAATCCTGACTGGCTGTCCTGATATATGTTTCCAGCGCAGCTGTACATTTAGGCGGTTGCATATATCGTTCAGGTCTAGCCAGTCTGAACGAACACCAAAGCCCGGTGTATTTATGTTGAGCTTCCCATTAGGTTTTCTTGCAAACCCTAGAAAACTGTTTTCCTCCATCGTTGCGAGGGGGACTTTGCGTTTTTTTAGGTGGAGCAGTAGTGATCCTCGCGCAAGTTCGCGCACGGCAGGGTCATCATTATTGAGCATTCTCAGTAGATTGCATAGTCTTGTTGCTACATACACCCACTCTATGTGAGGGATTCCCAACCCTCCTTCTCCAGATCTTAAGAACAGGACGTCTCTTGTTGAATGGGAGTTTAACTGGATCCAGCTCCTCACTAAGGTCACCGTTCGGTTATTTAGTTCTGCTAATGTGCTTCTGGGAATATGAATGTTGGCAAAGAGATGTTGTATCTTAGATAATGCAATATCTCGAATAGCTTCGAGTTTCATTACTAATGGGAGTGGAGATGAGTTTATCAGTTCTAGTCGGGTGTTATACTCATTCACCAGTTCCTGTATTTGTTCTTCCCACTCGCCCGCGATGTTAAAACGATGGCCAAGGTAGCAGTAGGTTTCATGGCGTGCATACACTTTAATGTCTTTGCCCATGATAGAGAAGACGGGCGGTTTGTCCCTTTTAGCCTGATACCACCTGTTACCTCCGCTCCTCCTTTCATAGAAAGTGGCGCACTTGCTGCTTTTCACCTCTAGCCCAGACCAATGCAGGAATTTGTCCGTATGAGAGAGCATGTTTTTTATTACTAGCTCATCTCTAGATGACACCTGTACGTCGTCCGCATAGGCCTGTACTGGGTTTGGCGATCTAATGTGCGGGGAGAGCGCAGAGGCACAGCCACTTTATCCAGTGGTTGAGCGCAAGCACGAAATTTACCGCGCTCCACGGGCAGCCGGTTTTAATGCCCGTTTTCAGCTCAATAGGTTTCGTAAGCTGGTCTCCACAGATAACCTGGAAAAATGAGTCTTTGTAAATGTCATTAATGATATTAACGTAAGACTCGGGTAGATTGATTTCAGATAGAGTTTCTATCATCACGTTGTGCGGTAATGGTCTTGGTCTACGCTTTAGCTTCATACAAGGGTATGGTGTGTGTGTGTGTGTGTGTGTGTGTGTGTGTAGTGACACCTGCTAGACAAAAACAACAGAGACACAGGTGACTCCAGGACAGCAAAAAAGAGAACAAGGCGCAGGTGATACAAGACAAGAGTAAGACCTTGCAGAAATGACAAGAATGTTGATTTGAGAGCTCTAAGTCAGCTAGAAAACAATGATAAACTAAATATTAAATCATGTCTAAAACTTAATATTAACTCATGTCTAAAACTTAATATTAACTCATGTCTAAAACTTCAGACCAAACACTGAAACGACACCAACAGATGAGTACTCTTTATATGCTTTTCAATTAGTGGACTTAGATTGGAAGCCTCTAATTGGCTCAAAAAGATGTATGTTACCACTTGTTCTGATTGGCAACAGATTTGATTGGCATGATTTACATTTTTGACTTTTGACTTGACATGAGTTTTGTTGAAAACAACAACACAAAAACATTTAGAACAGAGAAATTTCAAAAGCTGAGAATGTTCACTCTCAAGATACATGTGGTTGGTGCTACCTACCACTAGAGGGGGTGTGCAAGCACGTGAAGAATGAATGGGACTCTATGGAGCTGCACACTTTAAATGCTGAACTTGATTGGATATAACCCTAGCTGCATCCGGTTCTCTTATAACCACATTAATACATGTGCTTCATGAGAGATTGACTTATATACAGTTCACAAGTGCATTTCCAACACCTCATCCCCCTCTATACACATAAACACAAACACACACCAAAATAGATGCTTCAAAAACAAATTGATTTAATAGTTCAAATCAACAAGATAGGGAAGATAACAATCGGTTACTTGAAGTAAGGAATAACACACACTTTGATGATTCACAGGTCACTGAGCCAACCACTGCAAAGTGATTGGACACTTTGATGATTGACAGGTTACTAAGCCAACCACTGCAATATGATTGGACACTTAGATGATTGACAGGTCACTGAGCCAACCACTGCAGTGGCACGAGTAGAGAGATGGCCACCAGACTCCAGGCAGTGAAGAGGCTGTTCTTAATGCTGACACCACTGGACACAGCTGATGAGAAAGAAGATAAAAGAGTATCTTATTTCTGTTTGTGTGTGTGCGTGTGTGTGTGTGTGTGTGTGTGCGTGTGTGTGTGTGCGTGTGTGTTCCCTCACTTGAGTCATTAAGAATGATAGAGGAGGTTTGTGTATGAATTTGAATATGAGTGTGTGTCTGTGTGCGTCTGTGTGTTTGTGTCTGTGTGTGTGTGTATGCATACTCTCACCTGTGCCATTGAGTGTGGTGATGGTGAAGCTGAGTTTTCCACTCTGTGCAGCGCGGAGCATGGTGTTGTGAATGGCCATTATGTTGGGCAGGGTCCCGTTGGAGGTGAAGACCAGGTCAGACTCATGAATAATTGAGCCTCGGCTGATAAATCGGGGGGAAAAAAACACAACAGGGCTCACATTTTCCGTAGAAATGTGTATTTAGAACAATATAAACAGCTATTTAAACAATTTCAACAAGTGGAGTTTTCATGCATGACGTTAATTTAAAATAATAATTGAAGCCACTAGCAGGAAGGATGGAGCCTTGCACATACAGTATTGCTTCACAACCGTCACATTGCGCCGCCCGACAATACACTCACGCGCCACTTATTCATTAAATATACTAATGAGATGTTTTAAATCAGGAGTTGGGTGAGTTTGGGGAATTTAATAACCAAGTTGCATTTCTATAAATAATGCTTATAGATGCTGCTAAGCACCACTAAAGAGAGTTTCATTTTTTCAAGCCAATGTACAGTTCTAACAGTTCTACAGATAATATGCTATGGCAGGCCAGAAAAGTTTCCGTGGGCCGCCACTGGCCCCGGGCTGGACTTTGAAAACCTATGTTTCAAATACAGCATTGCAAGTCAGACTTAAATCCTTCCTCTTTGACGCCTCCTATAGTTCGGGATGGGGCATGGTATATCAATAGTCCTCATGGGTGTTACTGGGGTGTTACTGCCTCTGCGTTTACCTCCAGTCATGGGATATCAATATTCCTCATGGGTGGTACTGGGGTGTTACTGCCTCTGCGTTTACCTCCAGTCATGGGATATCAATACCCCTCATGGGTGGTACTGGGGTGTTACTGCCTCAAGTCGTGGGGTAATGTGGCCACTGACCATTCCTACTGCTGAGCTGTCCTGCACCATACCTTAGTTATGCTGCTGATGAAGTATGGATCAAAGTCTTAAGCTCAATTCTGACTGAAGATCCGCGATGAGATGAAACGGTTTTAGAGAATAGTTGCGGCGGTCTGCATCAATTGTCGCAGGTTGTTGCAGGCAGTTGCAAGCCGTCGCAAAAGATTGAACATGTCAAATCGCAGTTTCAAAGTTTTAGAACGTCCAGATTTATGGAACATCGCAGCCCGTCTCGTCACGGATATTTGGTCTGTAGGCATCTTTAGACTACGATTAACTCACAGACTACAAACTGCATTAACATTATACAGTCCAGTAGGGGACATCATGGGGTAACGAACCTACTACTACTACTAGTAATAAAAATAATAGCCTACTATTACTGCTACTCCTACTAACATTCACCTGAATGATTTAGCAGTGAGGCTGATGAAGTATGGAGTGAAGTCTTGGATGAAGAAGGGCTCCAGCTGGGGAGGAAGACACAGTTTCCATATTGTTACAAATCACTTGACCTACACATGGATTTACTTCTGTGGGATGTGTGTGTGTGTGTGTGTGTGTGACTGACCTCTTGTTTGATGAGTTTAGCCCTGTTTGTAAATGCAGTGGAGCTGGAGTTGGCCAAAGCCGTATCAAACGTCTCATTGGTGGCAAACTGGACATTGGATGCCGTCCGTGGGGAACCTGGAGTACAACAACAACAAACATGGGATTGGATCTTATGCTGTGTTAGATGTGTGTCTGTGTGTGTCTGTGTGTGTGTGTGTGTGTACTCACTGGTTACTATGATGGAGTTGACATCCACAGGCAGTGAGTAGTTGGAGTTGGGGTCACTCACGGCCTCCTTCAGGGTGTCCACTATGTCTGTTCTCTCAGGCAGTGGCTCAGTGGACTCCTCGTTAAAGACCAGCATGACGTCCGTCTCAACATCGTCTATCCTGTTACGGGAACTCTGTCTGCTCACACACACCCACACCCACACACACATCCACACATCCACATAATGAATCACAATTATACTCTATCTTATAACTACACACAGACACAGACACACACACACACACACACACACACACACACACAGACACACACACACACGCACCTGAAAGCCAGCACGATGGTCCTCACAAACAGTATTCCATAACGAGTCCTGTAGATGGCATCACACTACAAACAGTCACAGGAAAGATGTTAGATTCCGCAGGATGTAGGGTTAGCTGCCGTTCACACTTAAATGTTTTTTTCACTTCCAGGCGCTCAAATTCAATTTCTGTTGCTACCCGCCTCTCGTAAAAAAAAGTGCTAGGTGCAAGGTGAAAAAACGCAAGCGACTAAAAAACGCAAGTGCTCAAAGTTAAAAATAGTTTAACTTTTGAGGTGGCGTTTTCTTCATCAATGGGCCCGTTGCCTAGCTGCCAGTCATAGCTAAGTCAGGGAGTTAGCGCTTTAGCCAAATCTAGCTGTCATAGCAACAAGACGTACATTTATCACTTTCGACCTGGCATATATTTGTCACTCACTATTTCCGAGCACTTGCGTTTTAGAAGCAGAAAAACGCGTTCAGTGTGAAGGACCCCTTATATTGTGGTTATATTATGTCATAACCAAATTATCTGTAAACAAATAAATAAATAAATAAGCACAAACTGCTCTGTTTCACTTACACAAGATTAGACAAGATTAATTAGTGTATAATTGACAGGTAGAAATGTCCACTCCGCTATTCGCCAAGTTTAACAAGTTAACTGCCTATGCCTCATCTGCCTACTAAAAAAATTATATATCCAGTCTGTTATTGACTCACCCACCCCAGCCTGATCAGACTGCGGAATTCTACATGATTGACACATTAAAGAATGTCAAATCAGAGTGGTCAGGACCTGATGTGATTGGTTGTTTCTACATGATTGACAGGTTATAAATGTCTAGTCGACTCACCACAGCCACAACTTGAGCAGCCTGCTGTTGGAATTCTGCACTCTGTGGGTTGCTGAGATTCTCATTGAAGACAATCGTCAAGACAACCTGCAGCCCAACAGTCAGGGCAGGGCGCACAGGCTGAGGTATTGAACTGATGGTGGTGGTGGTGGTGGTGGTAGTGGTTGTCATGGTAGTGGTTGATGTTGGAGATTTAGATGTAGTTGTTGGAGCTTTGGTCGTGGTCATAGCTGGAGATGTTGGAGCTTTGGTCGTGGGCATATCTGGAGTTGGAGCTTTGGTTGTGGTTATATCTGGAGATGTTGGAGCTTTGGTCGTGGTCATAGCTGGAGATGTTGGAGCTTTGGTCGTGGTCATAGGTGGAGATGTTGGAGCTTTGGTCGTGGTCATAGCTGGAGATGATGGAGCTTTGGTTGTGGTCATATCTGGAGTTGGAGCTTTGGTTGTGGTTATATCTGGAGATGTTGGAGCTTTGGTCGTGGTCATAGCTGGAGATGTTGGAGCTTTGGTCGTGGTCATAGCTGGAGATGATGGAGATTTGGTCGTGGTCATAGCTGGAGATGATGGGGCTTTGGTCGTGGTCATAGCTGGAGATGATGGAGCTTGGGTTGTGAGAGAGGGAAGAGAGGTGGCAGAAGTTTTGCAGCAGCATGCAATATGATTAGACTTGCACAATCAATGCATATTTGAGTGTGAAGATAGCTAGCAGAACGGCATCCATCGGGTGAAAGTCAGCTAACTTCCTACTGGTCACAATGATTGCACTCGCTTACCTGAGGTGACCTTGATTGAGGTGATATTGAGCGTTAAAGAGCCGCTGTCGATAGCAGATTGTGTGGTTGAGCTCACACTGTCTGTGGTTGGAGTTGAAGAGGAGGAACTGAAGAGCAGGTTTGTGTCTGCAATAACCGACCCAGCTCTGGAAACGTACAGCAGAAGACCGTTGACGTCAGAAGTCCAAAGTCAGTTAATTACAAAAATACTGCTATAACTATATTGTGGTCAAACCTATCTATGAAAATATCCCAGTATGAAAGCATGTATATTTGGGACGTACCTGAAACTGTTAACCGTCAGACCCGTGAATGTGGGATAAGCTGCTCGGTACAACGGCTCCATCTGGAATGAAACACATTTTTTACATTTGAAGGTTGGACTATACAATAGGCCCTTTAACGCCCTTAACAAAGTCTGGTGTCAGTTTGTTTTGGCAGCAAGGCAATTAGATGAAGATTAGTAGTAGTTTCACTGCAAACAAGCCAATAATAGGTTCATTTACCAGATTTTGTCATTTTGATGATTGATTGGCTCATTGCACAGTGAATGGAGGCTCTTTCAGGGTAGATTTAGCAGTTATTACACTATCATGTTATTTATTACACATCAGTTGGGTAACGAAACACAAACACATCAACATAAAGCTACGGAAATGATGATCGTCGGCTCCTATTCTTTTGGTTAGCAAATACATATGGATTGGAGAGAAGGTACTTTACAACATTGCCATTTTTGAAAGAAAAAA
The DNA here is from genome assembly GCA_027497455.2 of Sardinella longiceps. Lineage (NCBI taxonomy): Eukaryota > Metazoa > Chordata > Actinopteri > Clupeiformes > Clupeidae > Sardinella > Sardinella longiceps. Next base: position 2,844,885 of record JAODXP020000035.1, on the reverse strand, counting down.
AATAAATGTAAATATTACTATAGGCATACTGTACCTGTGACTGCAGTTGCCCTGCTAGCTGCTGGAAGGCGTCTGATGCTGGGTTTTCCAGCTCACTGCTAAACTCCTGCTGCATTGTGAGACTCAGGGACACGGAGGCGGGAGCTGCTGTGGAGACAGCCAATGAGGTTGGAGCTGTGGGGGAAAACAACCTCTAAATAAGAGTCTACACCCATTGTTATGCATTGATATGGAAGCACCAACAGAGGGAGTTGGTGTTAGTTTGTGTTTTGTGGGAAGTGAATATTGCTAGACGCAGGACGTACCGTGTGTAAGGTTGGATGATGACCCCGATGAAGCTGTAGTCACAGGGGGAGAAGTGGAGTTGATGTTTGGAGAAGGTTCATTAGAACAGGAGAAGCTGTTGTCAGCATCAACCCCAGTAGAGCTGAACTGGATGAATCCTGGTTGGTTAATAGCGATGTGGGAGTTTATCCAACTCTCATATTGGGACACTCTGGCGTAGACGGTAGGAAAATTGGGAAGAGCGCAAGGGATTCCAAAGCTGACAATTCCGGACTGGATCCAGACAGTGTCCTGTTTGCTCACTAAGGGGCCTCCTGAGTCTCCCTGGAAAAAAAGGTTTGTTTTAAGTTATTTTAAGTTTATTTTACCTTAACCTCACCTAAACTTATACTCTGCATAAAACAATAAAAATAACAAAACAGCTCTCGGGTCTCAAACTCGCCATTCCGTTAACTACAACAAACCCATGGCATGGGAGTCGAACGCTCTAACCACTGAGCTAAAAGCCCAGGCTTCCAACTCAGCAATATATGCTTTCAAGGCCATAGAACTGAGTACAAAAATATATACAACTGCAATTGCGAAGAATTTAATGCTATTTACATGACAAGCTCCCTTCCCTCCGGCAGGTGGACCGGCACAGATCATGTTGTCTGTGACGTCAATATCCTTGTCTCCATACCAGCAGTCACACTGTCTGTTCCCCACCACTGGCAGATTGACTTCCTGTAGAGTCCCAGGAGATGGAAGGGAGACTGGGAGATAAATTGAGAAATTAACATTAGTAGCATTTCAACACACGGTAATGCTAAAGACAACACATGATAATCACATCAGTGTATGGTTATGTCCAGGGTTAGCATTTATATTTAGTATACCTCCAAAATCTATGGTTCCAAATCCGGTGTTCCAGCCGTTGGTGCCATTGTGGAATTCACTGCCATCGGCAGCCAGACACACAGGACTGATGTAGTCTGTGAAAGTGACTGGAGCGGTGAGTTGAAGCAGAGCAATGTCGTTCTCTAGAGTTCTGCGGTTGAAACCGGGATGGATGATAAGCCTGAACACACTGCGGCGCATGCTGTTGGGGTTGCTGCCTTCAAGATCCACAAGACCCATTACAACTGTTATGGCCCAGGAGACCGTGCTGAAAACATTTAATAACAAAGACTAAAGTTAGACCTGAAACCAACGCTGACAGCTGTTTGGACTGAAAACATTTTACAACAAAGACTGAAGTTAGATCTGGACCTGGAACCTCAGCTAACAGACTAAAGTTAGCAGATAGCCTGCTGGAGTCAGTGGTGAAATTGTAATAATATAGCAAGGCCAAAGGTGAAACCATGACGACCAAGCTGTCATGATGTAAGGCCAGATTCCAAGGCCCTCCCAGGTTCTTACCTGTCAACACAATGAGCTGCTGTTAAGACCCATTCCTGATTGATGAGGGACCCTCCACAGAAATGTCTGCCTGATCTCTGAAGACTGGCCTGCCAGGGCCAATTTCCTGCTGAAGCATTTTGGCCTCCAACTATCCTGGGGTTGAGCGCAGCCCTACCACACACTGGGGAAAGGAAAAGTTGTTATTAAATAAACTCTCATTCACACTCAAATCTCAGAAGATAGGTTCTCTTCAACATTCTCCCTCAGACATCATAAATCAAACTGGCTGGTAAACACAATTTGAATTTGATCTCTTTGCTAATATCCATCCATGTTAGATGCTTTTCTAGAGCTGAGGCATAATTATCTTAGTTGCAACATTTTCAAAATCCTTTCCACTTTTTGACTTTTAAAGACATTTCTCTATTCTATAATTTCTACAGACACAAAGAAAAGAAAGTTTTACAATTCTGAGAATGGTACTAGGTAGTATTCAGTCAGTTAAGGAAATCATCAGTAATAGAGGTGTTTCTGAGATGTGGGACAGCTAAATGCTACAAATATTAATGT
>JAODXP020000035.1:2767757-2842547 GCA_027497455.2 Sardinella longiceps | reverse complement strand
GAAGGATCTGTGGCGTGAGTGTCTTTCATGTGGTAGGAATGTCTCAACTAGCTCAAGGTTTTGGCTTTGTTCAGAATTCAGTTCAAATCTAATATTTACACCAGAGGATCCGCAAAGGGGGAGCCATATGAGTGTTCTTCTTGTGGAAAGAGATTCATTTGTAGTTCAAACCTCACCAAACACCAGAGGATCCACAAAAAGGCTTGCCAATGAAGACAATAGCAACAGAACTGTGCCACACAGGGGGAAGCTATTCACCTTTTTCACCTGGCCGCCATATTCCGAACGAAAACGAGGCTCGGGTGGTAAAACTAGAGGAAGTGCCGGCGAAACGTTAATTTAATTCAATTAAATTTTATTTGTAGAGCGCTCAAATACAGTGCATTGTCTCGCGGCGCTTTACAGACAGTACAGGAAGCATCCATGAGAAACAGGGCAAAACTCCCTTCGCTTTATAAATACAATAATTAATAATTTCTCACAGATGCCGGACAGAAATTCTATTGCTGGTCCCCTCTCTTGCTGTTGGTCAGGTGGAAAGTTGGGCAGATGAGGGGCATCCCATTCCCAGAAGCTAGGCTACTTCTGGGGAAGTTTTACCACCCAAGCCTCGTTCTAGTTCCTCAAAGTGACGTAGGTGAAAAAGGTCCATACAAGCGCCCATCTGTACACCTCATTAAGCAAAACCATAGTGGAAGTTTTATGGAAAAGGAATTTTTGTCACATTACTTATGTCAATAATGTGTGTTATGGGAAAATTATATTTGATGTGAATTTCCTCTACTCAGTTGTAGAGGCAACATTACAGAAATTATAATCGAGGTAATAGATTAAGAGGAGTAGCTCAGTGCACCTTTAGGCCAGTTGCAGGACAAATGAAATAACAGGGAGAACAAGAGAAGATGTCCGCAACACTGACTAAAGGAAAGTACCAAGGTGAATTCAGGCATAGCCCAGTTGAAGCAGCTTGCTAAATGCACAATTTTAAATGTGAGGTAATGTGATCTCCGTGAGGTCATGTGATCTCTCACAGGAACACCTGGGCCGAATTTTGTAACGTAACGTAAAAGTTTCATCCCTATGGGTGACGTAGTAAACGTTTTGTAACGTTATGTCATCTTGAAAACGCCACTGTTGCCGGTAGAAGTCAGAAATTGTTCAAAATTGGAACTGGCTTGGATTATGAGCTTGGGCTGTCATGTTTCCTTTCCATTTAAACCTGACAAATGAAATATTTTTCTATAAAATGCTTTGAAATCGCACATTTTTAGCAAGATGAGTCTGCACTCAGCACTCAATATTTTTATGGACTAATGTTATCCTCAAGATGGCGCAGGAGAAGGGCAATTTCAGGTAAGGCGCAGACTTTATATTTACTCTTCTGCACACTCTGTCAGTGCACTTGCAGAGCTAGCGACACTTGTTTTTCAGTGTAGGGTCCCTGTACTCACCACTACAAAACTTTCATTTTGTTTGGAGCTTTCTAAGAGTTTATAAACTAGTGTTTTGTTAAAAAAAGAAAAAAAAGAGCATGCCCTTATCTCTGCCGTGTTAGCTGCTTCCGCTAAAATAGCAAAACACGAACTTTCTCAAAACACATCCGATTGACGTGATAGTCAGTCCAACTCAACGTATGCACTCCCTATGATGCCAAATAGACCTAGGAAGCTTATATCACCGGCATTTTCCTTTAAATTTACTCCAGACTTATACTTTAATCAAAAGCATTAGCAGTACCATAACAGAATTAAAGGTGCAATCAGTGATTCCAGGTGTCATTGTTCGAGGAAAAATCCTTTGTTATTGTTAGCTAAATGCTCTAGAATCATTGGTTGGCAGCTGAATCATGTGTCATTTAGAACATGACTGTGTAAATGTGTTCTGTTTATGTTTGAGGGCAGACTGCACCACCTCGCTCACGGCAGGTCATTTATGACAAAAGACACATTTTGCAAGGCCATCTGGAAACCCATTGCATTTATCATATGAATGCCAAGAGAGTCCTCACACCTCCACCCCAACCCCCATCTATTGTGAGTTCTGACCACACCCATCTGAGGACCATCAGATGTGTTAATGCTGGATACATTAACATTCCAATGGTCCCTGCTGCTGATTGGTTGAATCTGAATCCAGGAAGCTGAAGGATCCTTATAAGAACACCACTGACTGAGGAGGGATTACTGAGCTTCTGTTGTTTCTTGCCAGAAGGAGACTAGCTTATCTCTTATTGCAAAACAACACTGTGTTTTTGGACTAAGGTTCTTCTCATAGCCTTAGTACGGTCACCACTTTGTGCTGGGATGACAGGATTTGCTGAATCATCACCTCTAACAGTGAAGAAGGAGGAAGACTTTGATGACTTTCATCAAGAGTATCTGCATTCTATTCAGACAGTTGAAGGACCACCTGGACTGGATCATGACTGGAAGACTGAAACACCTACATTACCAATCTCAACCTTCAAAGAAGAAAATATTTTACCTGTGAAAGTTGAAGACAGGGAAGATTCTGATCTAAGAGAATATGGTCATAATGAGTCTTTCCATACAGGTAGGTCATTTTTGGCAATTTTACTCATTCTTTGAAATGTATTGTGTACTATATGACAGAACGTCAACAGATTTTAAAGAATCACTTTTGCTTTTATCTGTTTTCCAGGTGATGTTAAAACTGGCAAATCTGACAAAAAGAGTAACCTTAAATCTCACCAGAGGATCCACACTGGGGAAAAGCCATATGAGTGTACTACATGTGGGAAGAGTTTCAGGAAAGGTTCAAATCTCACCAGACACCAGAGGATCCACACTGGGGAAAAGCCATACGAGTGTACTACATGTAAAAAGAGTTTCAAGACAGGCACAGGGCTCACCATACACCAGAGGATCCACACTGGGGAAAAGCCATATGAGTGTACTATATGTAAGAAAAGTTTCGCAGATAGCTCGAACCTCACCATACACCAGAGGATCCACACTGGGGAAAGACCATTTAAGTGTACTACATGTGGGAAGAGTTTCCAAACTTCCTCATCACTCACTGTACACAAGAGGAACCACACTGGGGAAAAGCCATTTGAGTGTACTACATGTGGGAAGAGTTTCAAAACAGGCACAGGGCTCACCACACACCAGAGGATCCACACTGGGGAAAAGCCATTTATTTGTACTACATGTGGGACGAGTTTCAAGACTGGCTCAGATCTCACCAGACACCAGAGGATCCACACTGGGGAAAAGCCATATGAGTGTACTACATGTGGGAAGACTTTTAATCAGATAAGTAACTTAAGAAAGCACCAGAGGATCCACACTGGAGAAAAGGCGTGAGTGTCTTTCATGTGGTAGGAATGTCTCAACTAGCTCAAGCTTTTGGCTTTGTTCATAATTCAGTTCAAATCTGATATTTACACCAGAGGATCCGCAAAGGGGGGAGCCATATGAGTGTTCTTCTTGTGGAAAGAGATTAAGTTGTAGTTCAAACCTCACCAAACCCTGGAGGATCCACAAAAAGGCTTACCAATGAAGGGAATAGCCATAGAACTGTACTACATGCAGGAAGAGCTTCAAGACTCAAGGTTCAAAGTTCACCAGCTACCAGAGTATCCACACTGGGGAAAGCCATACAAGTGCTCCATCTGTTCTCCTCATTGAGCAAAACCATATGGGAAGTTTTATGGAAAATTGATTTTTGTCACATTACTTATGTCAATAAATTGTTACAAGAGAATTATATTTGATGTGAATTTCCTTTACTCAGTTGTAGAGGCAACATTAAAGAAATTATAATCCAGGTAGTAAGTTAAGAGGAGTAGCTCAATGCACCTTTAGGTTAGGTGCAGAACAAATGAAATAACATACAGAACAAGAGAAAATGTCAGCAACACTGATTAATCCAAAGCATTAGCAGTACGATAATAGGATTAAAGGTGCAATCAGCGATTCCAGAGGTGTGTTCAAATTCTCCTAACATAGGCGAACAGTTTTTGGCTAACGTTAATGCGAACGGTCTGAGGAGGTAGTGCGCTGTTTACAGTCCTGTATGCAGGATAGAAAATTTGTGCGCCCCGATTGGAAATATATTCAGTAGAGCATTGTATTTTATCAGCATGCCTCAAAGCAACTTTGTCTCACATTAATAGCCTCCTACGAGTAATTTCTACTCAGTTTGCCATTTTCGTTTACAGTTTAGAACGAACATTTTAGAACATTACACGAAATTGTTCAAATTCCACTGTTAAATGCGAACATGTTTGCAGTGAACGTTCGCGTATGTTAGGTGAATTTGAACGCACCTCAGGTGTTACTGCAAAATTCTTTGTTATTGTTAGCTAAGTGCTCTAGAATTGTTGGATGGCAGTCAAAGCATGTGCCATTTAGAACAAGAATGAGTAAATGTGTTCTGGTTTTGTTTGGGAGCAGACAGCACCATCTCACTCACATCAGGTAATGCACTAAACTGCAAGCATCTCCACAAAAGTATTTGACAGTAATCCACTGGATAGTTGCTTCTCACACCTTCAGGGAGAATGCTCCATTAACTGCTCCCATCCAAACCAACTGATGAGAGTGGTTGAAAGTCCAGTTTTGAATGCCCAGTTTTCCTGATTGGTTGGTCTGTTTTGTTTTCTTTCTGAAACCTCTTCCAAGGGTAGGGAGCTCAGATGATTCACACATGTACAGGCTGATGGCAGGTCATTCATGACAAAAGACTCATTTAGCAAGGTCATCTGGGAACCCACTGCATTTATCATATGAATGCTAGAAGAGTTCTCATAACTCCACCCTAACCCTCATCTATTGTGAGCTCAGACCACACCCATCTGAGGACCATCAGATGTGTTAATTGTGCACTGCAGGGGGTCAAGGACGCGCAGATTAGCGGCAGCACTTTAGCATCGCCATATTTACGTATGGAGTCACAATCCGAACCATGCCAGCGCATGCACGAGAGTCATGCTGGGCACGAGCACTCATGCACTTACAAGTTGGTGGGCGGTTACATGCGAAATGTTATTTCTCCGGGGAGAGTAAAAGCAATATTTCATGATCTCTGGTTAGTCTTTGCTTATTTCTTGAGGAGCTTATGAAAAAGTGTACTGTCATGAATGCTATAAAAACTTCAGGCACGTTCTCGACAGAACTTTCTTCCTCGTGTTGTATGGCAAACAAACTAGGTGCATTATCACCACCGTCTGGACTGAAGGACTACTGTTTGGACTACCAACTTTGGAACTTTGCGCATGGGCAGCATGGGCATGGCCTGGCCTGTTACCTCCAGTGTTCACAATGGCGTTGACTGTCAATTCACCGCATTTACTAGCCTAGCCTCGGCCATTCAGTTCTATGGAGGGCGAGACTTAGTCGTTGTCTCCAGTTTATATATAACCTCCTTGGTGCACTGAGACATTAACATTCCAATGGTCCCTGCCTCTGATTGGTTGAATCTGAATCCAGGAAGCTGAAGAATCCTTATAAAAACACCACTGACTTAGGAGGGATCACTGAGCTTTTGTTGCTTCTTACCAGAAGACACTGCCACAGACCTGTCTTATTACAGAACAACACTGTGATTCTGGATTAAGGTTCCAGTTGTAGTCTTACAAAATGTCAAGGCTTGCTGATTCATCGCAACTGACATCAGTGAAGGAGGAAGATTTTGATGACTTTCTTCAAGAGTATCTGCATGTTGTTCGGACAGTTGAAGGACCGCCTGGACTGGATTGTGACTGGATGACTGAAACACCTACATTAACAATCTCAACCAACAAAGAACAAAATATTTTACCTGTGAAAACTGAAGACAGTGGAGATTCGGATCTAAGAGATTATGGTCACAATGGCTCTTTTCATACAGGTAGGTCATGTTTTGGCAATTTTAGTCAGTCCTTGAAATGTGGTGTGTACTATATGACAGACAGTCTTAAAGAATCACCCTCATGTCTGCTTTATTCTTTGTTTTACAGATAATGTTAAAATGGGCAAATCTGACAAGAAGAGTAGCCTTAAAACTCACCAGAGGATTCACACTGGGGAAAAGCCATATGAGTGTTCTGAGTGTGGTAAGACCTTTAGTTGGAAGAGTCACCTTAAAACTCACCAGAGGATCCACACTGGGGAAAAATCATATGAGTGTTCTGAATGTGGGATGGGCTTTCGCCACAAGTACAGCCTTATCAATCACCAGAGGATCCACACTGGGGAGAAACCATATGGGTGTTCGGAGTGTGGGAAGAGATTCATTACTGCCACACAGCTCACCAGACACCAGAGGATCCACACTGGGGAAAAGCCATATGAGTGTTCTGAGTGTGGGGTGGGCTTTCACCACCTGCTTAGCCTCAAGACACATCAGAGGATCCACACTGGGGAAAAACCATACAAGTGTTCTGAGTGTGGGGTGGGCTTTCGCCACAAGCATAACATCAAATCACACCAGAGGATCCACACTGGGGAAAAACCATACGGGTGTTCTGAGTGTGAGAAGGTCTTTACTAGTAAGAGTACCCTTAAAACTCACCAGATGATCCACACTGGAGAAAAGCCATATATGTGCTGTGATTGTGGGAAGGGATTCAAGCAGAAGAGTGACCTGATGAAACACCAGAGGATCCACACTGGGGAAAAGCCATATGAGTGTACTACATGTGGGAAAGCCTTTCGCCATAAGTTTAGCCTTAAGACACACCAGAAGGTCCACACTGGGGAAAACTTATACGAGTGTACTACATGTAACAAGAGATTCAAGACAGGCACAGATCTCAACAGACATCAGAGGGTCCACACTGGGGAAAAGCCATATGAGTGTACTACATGTGAGAAGAGTTTCAAGACCAGTTCAGAGCTCACCCAACACCAGACGATCCACACTGGGGAAAAGCCATTTGAGTGTACTACATGTGGGAAGAGTTTCAGGACTCGCTCACATCTCACCCAACATCAGACGATCCACACTGGGGAAAAGCCATTTGAGTGTACTACATGTGGGAAGAGTTTCAAGACTGGCTCATATCTCACCATACACCAGAGGATCCACACTGGGGAAAAACCATATGAGTGTACTACATGTGAGAAGAGTTTCAAAAGTTGCTCAGAACTCACCCAACACCAGAGGATCCACAACAGAGAAATGCTGTCCAAGTGTTCTGATGAGGTATAGGCGTTGCTGATAATTTTATAACTCACCAGAGGATCCGCACTGGGGGAAAACCATACGAGTTTTCTGAGTGCAGAAAGACTTTGAGTCAGAAGTTTAATCTTAACAGACATCAGAGGATCTAGACTGAGCAATGAGTGCCCCTACATGTGGCTAAGAATTTTAGGGGAAAAATTGATGTTTGATGGTCGACCAGAGGATCCACAATGGCCAAAAAGCCTTACCTAGTTCATGTCTTTGTAGAAAGTACATTTTAACCATATTGACAATATGAAGAAATGTATGTAAATCAAATATCTGTTGTACAGAAAATAAAATTGCATCTTTTCTTATGAAAATATTGTATGGTGTGTATGAAATTTGAGGATTGTCTTTATTCATGTAATCTGCGTGTAGAGTTAGGTAGAACCCACTGCTTTAGTCAGGCTTTCTTGGAGTCACTAAATCTAATGTTCAGTTACCAAAGTCACATTAAAGGGGAGCTCCGATGTGATTTCGAGCATAGCCCTGTTGAATGATGTAGTAGTTAGCGAGTAAAACAAAATAATTTGGAACAGCGTAGACCGAATGCAGAAGCGAACAAGCACTTTATACTGAGTCAATGGAAACTCATATTATTCAAAACTGAAAGGAAGATGTGAGGTACTGGTGATTCAATGTAAAGTGCTTGTTCCCCATTGCATTCATGTTCGGTCTATGCTCTTGGAAGTGTTTACATTCCACCTTTTTTTCGCCGCAGCAATTAACCAAATAAGTTGACAATTAGTCCTCTGGCGTTATGTGTACATTGAACTTTTCCGGCCTCTTATTACTATCTGTCCCGAGGGTCATAAGTATAACTTTGAAACTCACCAGAGAGAAGCCCCAGAACTAGCTCAAATTTTGGTCCTAATCCGATATATTTGCAAAGTCTGTTTTTTTCTGACTGACCTTTTGCAATGCATTAGTCTGACTCGTGTGGTCACGTTCAGAGATGAACTTGGGTCTGGCAAAGCTAGCATTACCTGGGAAGGCCAGGCAGAATTAATCTAAAGGTCTATCAAATGCTACCAAACTTCTATCAATGTTATGAGGCAGAGCTGGACAGTCATCATAAGCTCACCTCCTTCAGCTCTTTTCATTAATTCCTGATTCTTCTGGGCTCGAGAATTATGGAAATTCTCTCCTTGGCCATACTGACTTGATTGTGAAATTTCATGCAGCCTTCAAGGCCCAGGCTAGCAATGCTCAAATCTGTCTGCATTTCATCTCTCAAACCCACACACTCGCTGTAATGTAATTGCTGGAAAATGGTGGAGGTAGTGCAATGCAAATTGGCGAAGCTAATCACCCAAACCCTGACCCCCTACACTGAAACATCACATTCACTCATTCACAATCACCCAGACTCCACTCCGGCCCTCTAGGGGGCGATCAGTGCATTAGAGGTAATACACCCAGAACTTGAACTTCCTTACTTGAGGAAACCTGCAAAGAAAGAAATGTTTGGGTCTGACAAAGGGAAATCAAACACAGGAGAACTCTCAGCTCTGGGTCACACATTGAAGACACAACTGGTACGAAAAGTGAGACTTTGTAACATTTTAAATGAAGTGACCTGTTTCAAAAGTAAAGTTTAAAGAAGCAAATTTACATGCATTTGATGTTATAAAATGTGAAGTTTAAGAACTAAACTTGCATGCTTTGGTATTATCTAAAGTATTGCTTAGCCTACAGTGTTGCTGTCCATTTGCCTATTTATTAAGTTGCATCGCAAATGTGTAGTTAAGTTAGGTACATTGTAAAAGATATTGAATATTTTGATGTGATGTGATGTGATTTACTCAACTTAATTTACATTGTGCTTACATTAAGTATTCATGATTTCATTTTGATTTATTTGCAGTTAAAGCTGTGATTTAAAAATTATGAGTTTAAAATTATGTTGTTTAAAGGAATATTCCACCTCTTCATGGAAATTGGTTATTCACCCTCTTATCTGGAGTTAAATATGTGGGTAAAAGCATTTTGGTCTCAGTGCATGTGTTTTCCTACTCTGGCAACCCCAATTTTACCTCTAGCATAGCATAGGCACTGGAAAGTAAAGTAGTCAAAGAGTTGCTGTCTGGCAACTTTTCATTTCAGCGCCTATGCTAAGCTGCAGCTAAAATTTGGGCTGCTGGACAGGGAAAACGCATACACTGAGAACAAAATGCTTTCGCCCACACATGTAACCCCAGGTAAGAGGGTGAATAACCAATTTTCATAAAGAAGTGACTTATTCTTTTAAAAATGTGTTTTTGTTTGTTCGTCTTCAAGGTTATCAACCTATCTACTCCTGCAACTATCTATTCATGTTACATGTATCCGATTACAACTATCCAACTGTTATTATAGGCTTACTTACATGCTACTGCCATCTTGCCTACCATCTAATTCTAGATGATGGGCATTAGATTCCTGGTCCCCTCAGCTATATTGTTTTTGTGCATTTCCTTATTTTCCCATCTACTGCAGACTAATTTTACTTTCATTTATGCACAGCACAAGTTCCATATGCAAGCTATTAAACTTGTGATGGTGCAGTGCCTGATAATTATTCCCTTTACACCTCCACCTCAGCCCCATCTACCCTTTTATTATGTAGTATCAGCTCACACCTCCACTCAACACCCATCTATTGTGAGCTCTGACCTGAACTATTGGATGTGTTAACGGTCCAATTAAACATTTACCTAACAAAAGCCCCAGCTGCCGATTGGTTCAAACTGAATCCAGGTAGCTAATTGGTCACATAAATGTCATTATATTAACACCACAGACTTGGGAGACCTCAATGAGTTCCTGTTTTCCTCACAGGAAGGTGCTGGGACGTTGTGGCAGAACCGATTAAATCTATCATAAAGCAATAAGGTACGTTTGTGGACTGAGGATTCTGTACAGAGATGTCTGGATTTACTGAATCATCACAACTACTATCAGTGAAAATGGAGATAAAGGAGGAAGACTTTGATGAATTCCTTCAAGAGTACCTGCATGTTGTTCAGACAGTTGAAGGACCACCTGGGCTGGATCATGACTGGAAGACTGAAATGCCTACATTACCAACCTCGACCTTGAAAGAGGAAAATGTTTTACCTGTGAAAATAGAAGACAGAGGAGATACTTATCTAAGAGAATATGGACACAATGGCTCTTTTCATACAGGTATGTCACATTTTCCCAACATTTTAACTGATTGTATAGCACTGTACAGTGTAGCAGACCTGCAATGTTAAAAAGAGCAAATCTGAAAAAGAGTTTTACTCACAAGAGTAGGCTACCCTGAAAACTCCTCAGTGGATCCACACAGGGGAAAAGCAATATCAGAGTTCCATTTGTCAGTAGGGTGACCTTAAAGTTCACCAGAGGATCCACACTGGGGAAAAGCAATATCAGAGTTCCATTTGTCAGTAGGGTGACCTTAAAGTTCACCAGAGGATCCACACTGGGGAAAATTTCAGTGTCCTACACGCACCGCACACGGGCCTCGAACCCGCCACCCCGCATGCTACAAACTCTCAACGTGATAGTGGGACGCTCTAACCAACTGAGCTAAAACCCTGAGCTTTTAGCTCAGCTGTTAGAAGTGCTCATGGATTTGGGTGATGAGGATTTACATGTACTGTCGCCAAGCTAGCCGAGCTAGCTGGCCTCCGTTACACATGTAAGAAGAGGGGGCTTCAATTTGCCTGGAATTTCGACATTACCCTTACTCCAAATTTGGTATATGGAGTGATGACCCAGTGACCACTCCTGGTGGTCAAACATTATTGACGTATCATAACCCAACTTGGTATATGGACTCAGGACCCTGTCCTGAAAACATCTGTCCACTGTGCACGGTCTAGTGCCGCCAGTTTGTGATCACTGGTAATGCATGCATATGCTTGCAATTTAGTGTCAACAGGGGTGAAGTGGGGAAAGGGGGAGAATGGGTTGCAGGTTGCAAATGGGAGGAGGGGCTTTTGCTGCTTACATTTTATATTGCATCTGTAACCATATTGCCTTGGCGGAGGTCTGCGCTCTCAGAGTGCTTTTCTAGTTTCTTATTTATTTATTTATTTTTTTCAGATAATGTTCAAATGGTCAAATCAGACAAGACACTTTCTTACTGTCCCCATCAGTATTCTGATTCTGAAAAGGCTTTTAGTCAGAAGAGTAGTATGAAGACCCAGCACAGGATCCACACAGGGGAAAGGCCATATGAGTGTTCTACATGTGGGAAGAGTTTCAAGACTGGGCCACATCTCACTAGACACCAAAGGATCCACACAGGGGAAAAGCCACATGAGTGTACTACATGTGGGAAGAGTTTTAATCAGATTAGTAACCTCAAGACACATCAGAAGGTTCACACTGGGGAAAAGCCATATGAGTGTACTACATGTGGGAAGAGTTTCAAAACTGGCTCAGAGCTCACCATACACAAGAGGATTCACACTGGGGAAAAGCCATATGAGTGTACTACATGTGGGAAGAGTTTCGTTTCTAGCACACAGCTCATCAGACACCAGAGGATCCACACTGGGGAAAAGCCATATGTGTGCACTACATGTGGGATGAGCTTCATTACTAGCACACAGCTCATCATACACCATATGATCCACACTGGGGAAAGGCCATTTGAGTGTACTACATGTGGCAAGAGTTTCAGACGTGGCCCAGATCTCACCAAACATCAGAGGATCCATACTGGGGAAAAGCCATATGTGTGTTCTGAGTGTGGTAAGGCCTTCAGTCAGACATCCACCTTAATAAGTCACCAGAGGACCCACACTGGGGAAAAGCCATATGTGTGTACTACATGTGGGAAGAGTTTCAGACATGGCTCAGATCTCATCAAACACCAGAGGACCCACACTGGGAAGGCCAAATGAGTGTACTACATGTAGGAAGAGTTTCATTACTAGCACACAGCTCATCAGACACCAGAGGGGGAAAAGCCATACAAGTGTTGTTTGTGGCAAATCTTTTAGTCACACGAGCCCCTTACTAACACACCAGAAGATCCATACGGGGGAAAGGCCATATGAGTGTTCTGAGTGTGGGAAGAGATTTAGTCAGCACACTCGCCTTAAAAGTCACAAGAGGATCCACCCTAGGGAACAATATTATAAATGTTCTGTCTGAAGGAAGGTCTTCCAACAGAAAGGTCCACACTGGGGAATTGCCTTATCAATGTTCTAAGTGTAGAATGGCTTTGCATGACAAGAAGAACTTTATAACTCACCAGAGGATCCGCACTGGCTGAAAGCATGAGTGTGGGAAGAACCACATGTTGGGAAGGACCTCAAATGGGAAGAGTTTCACCACAGGATCCATGCTTGGGGGAAAACCAATAGGGACGATTTTATGTAAAATGGATTTTTGTCACATTACCATTATTATTTTTGTCAATAAAATGTGGAATATTGTATGGTGTGAATGTTCTTAACTCAGCTGTAGAAGTTACATTATGGAAATATTAACACCAGAATCCACTACTTCTGACAGGAACTCTTGAGTCCAGATGTCTGACCACAAATCCTATCGTCCGGAGTAAGTTTAAGCATAGCCCTGCTGCACGAGCCTTCTAACAGTAATATATTTCGCATGCAATGAAAGAACTTCGAACAGCATAGACCGAACGCGAAACACTTTACAGTGAGTCAATGTAACCTCAGATCTAGTCAGGTCCCATTGATTCAGTGTAAAGTGCCTGTTTGCTTCTGCGTTCGCATTCGGTCTGTGCTGTACCAAATTATTTTGTTCCACTCGCTAACTAGCGCATTCAGCAATCTCTTTCAACAGGGCTATGCTTGAATTCACTCCGGTATTTTCCTTTAATCAAGTTAGGATACCTGATAATTGTACTTCATACCCATAAAACTTAACCTAAATGTAGAACCCACTACTTAACACTGTTTAATCATTTGAAGGTCCTTTTATGAAATGAAGTCACTCAGTGTGCATCTGTTAGCGGCTACCAGATGCACACTAACCAATTTGTTCAGAAGCCGCGGTGGGCTAGGCAGGGGGAAATCAGGTGGTCTTACGCGCACTAAATAATCCAATGTCCACACACTTGCTCCGTTTCTTCGGTTTATTGCTCACCATATCAATTAAGACTCCAATAGCCTTTCCAATAGTGCAAGGTAGAGCAAAACGTTCAGACATAAGAGCTTAAGTGTCCATGCGATGTACGAGGTACGAGTGCGGTACACAAAAGAATAGCCTTCCCCCGTGCTCACCCCACGCCAAACTGAACTGAAATGCAGGTGTCAGGTAGGACTAATTAAGACCTCCGATTGCGCACCACACACGCCCAACGCCACACCCATGTCCCATAATAGCCAATAAAAAAACACAAATCAAAATAAACCAATACCCATAAAGTTTTTCATAATGAAAACAAAAAATATAAAGAAAATATTTATGGCTCCTACAGTGATCTTTATCCAGGTGACAGGAAACGGTAAAAAGTTATTCACAAATAAAATTCAGCATGATTAGGTAAGTGCAAAGATTGGACAGATTGAGCTGATGGTACCAGAACATTAGGAGTTTTAGGTTCTCTGATCTAAAATAGGAAAACCTTCTTTAAAGCCCCAACGTTTTTACGGTTAAATATAAAAATCTGCTTTACCTGTTGACATGCTTGGCCTTATAAATATTAACCACCACTATTAATTCCGTGTGTTCGTATTGGCTTGAAATTTTGCATTAGCACGCCCATTAACTGGGGTAGACTCTCCATGTATAGCCGCGATCTTGGAATACGGAAGCTGAAAATGGCATATCTTTTTTTGCTATAGACTGACAGTAGACAGACATCCGCATGCAGGCTTCCGTAGCTGTAATACGTTATTTGCGATGCGTCTCGAAGGCTACTTATTGGGGCTTTAAAAAAGCTTAGGGGAGCCATGGGCTTGCGTTTGGTAAAGTTTGTGTAACGATAGCCCTTTTTACATAAAGTTAAGTCGCTTTAAATTGATGCGCAAATGGAGCACAGCGTTAGTTCAGGCAGGTCACGGAGTCTCGCTAGCTTCCCTGGTTGGCCCCACAGACTGCCAATCAAACTGCTCAGCTGATTGCCAGCTGGCCAAGCCCCCGCTTTCATTGGCGGAGATCATTTGGAGCGCTTACTTAAACTGCCTTTGCCATTCTGCTGCCATCTGCTTTTTCTGCAGCTTTGCCATGAAACCTAGCGTAAATGAGAGTGTGTTTAGGCCCTCTGGCGCTTCCATCCTTCTTCCTTCCGAGGATGAGGACATCGGTGAGAGCGATGTCTTCCAGCTGCAAGTAGAAGATCCAAACGATCTTGTTGATGTCGCTGTCTCAAACCGGCGCAGTGCTTGGCTCAAAAGCAAAGGCGCATCCAGCGCTCCGACTCCTGCCATAAGCGAATGGCCAGTGCCACGACTCCTGGAAGCCTTGTTCTCACACGGCATCGCAGCGCCCGTAGGAGTCTCACCCGAAGAACTGTTCGATCTGCTCCCGGAAGGTGTTCGGGTGGAGAATTCTCAAAGCCTAGATGCAACGCCTGCTCCGAAAAAGGCTTCAGAGAAACGCAAGCACTGCACAGCTGCAGGGACCGCAGTGGGAAAGAAAGGTCGGATTCCTTCCCAAACAGTCAGCTCCATGGAGGTCAGGGGAGACGACACGGGCCTTCTTCCTCTTCAATCCAATCCACGCTCTCTAACCTAAACTCCAGGATCCAGTGCATTGAAAATGGAATGTCACCAGCCTTAGATGGTCTACCCTCTACATCATCATCCGAACAGCAGCCCAACGATAACTTCCACCACGCAGGGAGTTTCGCAGCCCTGCGAAGAACGCTGGGCACTGCAGTCCCAGTCTCCACCGGAACTCCCTTCTTTCCTCCTGCCGCTGCCATCTCCTCTCAGCTCCGAGGCCAACTCCTTGCAGGTAAAGACGTAAATCTGGTTAAGATATTACTTTACTCTGAAGTCCATGACTGACGTGTGGTGGACTGTGGGGATGTTGCGGTAACACTCAAAGACAGCGATCCCAGTCTGTCAAAAACACTAACTCTGTCTCAGTTCATCGTAGCCTTCGGAGTTTTCAGAGATGTCATATGTGAGGTGTATCCAAATCGTAGAGCCGAACTGGACACTTATTTGTCGATCGTTGCAGATTTAGCCTTGTCATACGGTTGGTCACTGTTTTACGATTACCATAGGTCCTTTTCAGCTAAAGCTGCCATGTTCATTCAGAAATTTAATCAGAGACTGGACTGGTCCGTCATCGACCTAGCCCTCGTGAGCAGGCACTTCACAGGCCATCAAGTTTTGATCACAGTTAGCTGTAGGCTACATTTATGACTAATGCAATGCTGAAAATTAATCCAAGTGTATTTAGCTGACTAGTTACTAGTTACCTAACCTTGCATTGCTTCAGCATGGTGGCTAATTTATATTTTCATGATAAAGTTAATCTACCTCATTTAATTGCCAACAAGTTTGTGATTGTGATTTCTATGATTACATGATTTCTAAGTTATGCCAGGTATAAATGGTGTTTGCATGTAGTATTTAATATGATAATAGTGGTAGATAACTGGAAATTGCATGGGTAACACTTTAGATCAGGCTACAGCCTGTGAGGTGCTTGGTATAATAAGAAGCAAGGGCTATCAAAGGATAATACTTTTTTTTGCAAGTAGGAATAACACAAATTACAAAAAGTTATCTTTTTTGACCTGCACAACCTCACCTGCCTATGATGCATGCATTAATTTGACCCTTGGACTAATTATAGTACCCCCTTGTGCTTCTTGTGCTCTGCCTAGACTAAATATGTGCACTTTGTATTTTGGATAAATTAAGTGTAGATAGGCTACACTTTTTAGTTCAGTTCCATCTCATTGCAGTGTTAGTGTAGGCCTACTGTAGACAGTTGCGCCTTCCATGTTTTTGTGTTATTCCAGCATACAGTAGGCCTATGTTTACCAAGCCTATAATTTATCCCTTGATACTTTTTGTTAGGCATTTCTTACCTGCTCATGACCCAGCACTTCACATGATGTAGCATTAACATTGCATTTAAACTCCTTACACCTGGCAATAGGCCTACATGCTAAAAAGCTTCTGTATACAACCTCAACAAGTAAATGCTTTAGTTGATCCCTGGAATTGATTATACCAAATGATTTGTGTATTTGACACCTCTTTTGTTGTAGGTCTTTCTGCACTGGATGCCAGATGGAGATCCAATGCTTGCTGATTGACCACAGACTGTCTCTTGGTCTGTCAATTACAGGGCTCCTCCTTGCCTTGGCTGGCCTCACAATTAAGCGGCAGTTAAAATGACTGAATGTGAACATGTTTTTAAATGTGTTGTCCCAGTACAGAAGAGATTGAACTCTGTTTTAGAGGCAAGCATGTATCATGAAAACACATGTTACCTCTATTATATTTCCAAGGACTGGTTGATAACATTTTCTTATTGCATTATACTGTATGCTGATTTAATGTTAAGAGACACATAACAAATATCACCTGGATTTACATTTCACACCTTGCCACAGGGCCTATACACCATACAATACTTCTACTTGCCATGCTACTTCTGGTCAGCAGTCTTGTAAGATTGATCGAGATTGCAGTCCTGTAACTATGTAGCAGTGACCAACATTTTGGAGAAGGGTCCAGCTGCAGTATTGACGGTTCCGCCTTAATGCCAGAACGCCCATGGGCGTTCCAAGAGTTTGCAGATTGGCCAATCGTGAAGAATTTCGCAAGGGACACTGGGTATGATGTCATTCTCAAATCCATTTCTGAAAGCTATGGCGCACACCGCTCTAACTCGTGGTCAGCAATGGTGACATCTTGCTCGGAAGATTATGTTGGTAAGTTGGCTATATTCTTTATTTCGACAACATGCACTGACATTGTAGCCTAGCTTTCGCAGACACTCGTGTATTCATTCATCTGCGCGGGAGTCAGGTTACTGACATTAAGGTTGTAATCTTAATTGCATTCGAATTCGACAGACAGATATAACGTTAACGTTAGCAGCTAACGTTAGGGTCGTGTTCTCTTCTCTCGTCCTACTGTGTGGTGTACACTTAGCAGCTAACGCTACCTAAAAGAAAGTACCCCATAATATAAGTGCTAAACAAAACTGTTATTTGAAATACGATACGATTGAGAAGCAAGGTTAACGTGGTTAAGCACAACGGCGCCATGGACCTGTGCACAGATATTAAACCTGAACTGTGAAAGTATGCTAACGTTATGAATTGTTTGGCTGATGAGGTAAAATGTGTGCCTGCAAATCTTTGCATTTAGTCAAGTTGCTTACACTGCTACAGTCTTGATTGTTAACTGTGATTTGATGACATAATCAAAGCTATTGAGGGTGGAGATCTGTATACAGCCATCATTTAATGATAATCATTGTTAAGAAATTGCGTTCTTTTTTCTCAATTACAGGGTGCATCTTGCCAGTACCAAAGCAACAGCTGTGGGGTATATATGTTGATGGTGAGAGAGCCTACAATATTTTACAAAATGATTACTGATATTGCGTTTGCAGACCAACTAACAGGTCCTGATGTTTTTTGTTTGTTTGTTTGTTTTTTTCAGTATGCAATGTACGCCACACTGGAAAAGACGTGTGATTTTGGGGAGGTGAGTTTTCTGAATCTTAAAAGAATATGTAGTGGAATATGTTTTTTTAATATTCCAGCCATCCTATTTGGAGCCTACAGTTAACATTCACCATATACACTTAGCTATTGAAGGAAAGGACTACATCTCTGTACATTGCCAGTACTATAACCTTGTAAAAAGCTATGGAGATCTTTAAAAGGGAACTATGCTACGCTACTATACTAACATTTTTAGTTCAATTTACCTTTATTTAGCAGCTTAAGAGTCATTGTGGTGATTGTACAGCAGGGTCATTCCGTGTCAAATGGACCAATGGTCAAATTTGACCCCCTCAGAATTGGCTGATTCTCAGATATTATGTGCCCACACCTCTCAAGGATTGGTGTGCAAAATTATTAGTCAATATCTCAAATATTTCCATGAAAACCATGCCTCTGAATGCACCCTCCCCCTATTCCAAAAAAGTGCCTGTGAGCATTTTTGCCAACTTCTAACTGTAATACCACCAGAACCGTTGGAGACTCAACCACAGGCTTTTGTATGTAAATAGTCTAGGTACTAAACTGTGTCTGCAAACTTTCAGAAACTTGCCTGCTCTCACATCTGGGAAATTCTGATGCCTCAAACATGGGTTTGTTTTGAAAATGATTCCATGTTTAGGAGCCCCCTGGGAAAATAGTGTTGGTTGTAAACCCATTTTTTCAATTCTGTGCAACAGTCCACTTGTCCATAGACAGCTTATAACTGATGAAGCTAACTCAACTCTTTTACATTGTCTTAGGATCATGGTCAAAATTATAAAAAATGAAACGGTCCCCTTACTTTAGGACCTGAAATGGCAATGTGGGATAGGTGTTAGAAACCTAAAAATTTGATATGGCAGAGATAAGTTATTATCCTTAAACATATCCAAAAATTGGAGACGCAAATTTTTTCATTTTTGAGAAAATGTACCCTTTTTATGGCCATTTTGCAATAGATGACATTTTGCCATTTTGAGGCAACTTTGACCTTCGGATTTACACCCTTTCCCACTTCCAAGAATAATGAAATTTGACATCTTGCTACATTAGGATTTCAAGAATACTTCATGAAAAGCTCAGCTCATCATCTGCTTCATGTCACGGTGGGTTGACCCCAATCCCCAGCCAAACAAGGTAAGGGTGATTGTTCAAAAGTTGGGAAAAATGAAGAGGTCTTGTAACTTTAGGACCTGAAATGGCCATGTGGGATAGGTGTTAGAAACCTACAAACTTGATATGGTAGGGATAAGTTATTACCCTTACACATATCCAAAAATCGGAATCGCAAAATTCTTCATTTTGGAGAAAATGTACACTTTTTATGGCCATTTTGCCGTAGATGGCATTTTGCCATTTTGAGGCAACTTTGACCTTTAGATTTACATGCTTTCCCACTTCCAAGAGTAATGAAATTGGACAACTTGCTAACCTGTTATTTAAAGAATACTTTATGAAAAGCTCAGCTCATCATCTGTTTCATGAGACGGTGGGTTGTCCCCCAATCAACAGCCAGACATGGTAATGGTGATTGTTCAAAAGTGAGGGGAAAAAATGAAACATTTCCCTTAATTTAGGAGCTGAAATGGCTACGTGGGATAGGTGTTAGAAACTTACAAATTACATATGGTCGAGATAACTTATTACCCTTACACATATCCCAAAATCAGAACCGCAAAATTCTTCATTTTTGAGCAAATGTACACTTTATATGGCCATTTTGCTATAGATGTCTTTTTGAGACAACTTTGACCTTTGAATTTTCACCCTTTCCCACTTACAAAAATAATGAAATTTGACACCTTGCTTCATTGGGCTTTCAAGAATACTTCATGAAAAGCTCAGGTCATCCTCTGTTTTGTGAGACCGTTGGTTGTCGCTCAAACGCGAGCCAAACATGTGATGGTGATAGTTGAAAAAGTTACCTGTGGGCATTGTTTACATACACCATGTGATATTTTGTTTATGTAGCCATGTGTTTCACCTCCATGTGCTTAAGTTCCCGCCCCTCACTCAAATCAGCTCATTATCCTGATTGGTGCCACAGCTGTTTATTTTTGTGTTGATTTAAAACACTGTTTTCAGAGATTTAGGCAAGTTGTCATACGCCTTGTCACCTTTCTTTACTGGTCAGCAATATAGTCAGAAAAGATTTTAAACACTGGCCCTTTTGTAGTAGCAAGTCAGTCTGGAGGTTAATCTGAAGAAGATAAAAATTTGGACTACACCATCAAACATTTATAGGCATTTATAGGCAAGACATTTATCTATATCTTGTGATTGTTACAGTACAATGGAAGATACAACAAGTAGCTGGTAAAATTATTAAATGTTGTGTAGAGTTTTGCAGTCTTATTTTTGTTGTTGAATCTGAATTAGGAGCAACAACTATGTAATATTTTCTGTAGACTAGGCTACTATCATTTGAATTGAACAAAGAGAAAATTTAAGGGTGTTCGTTTTGAGAAATCCATCATTACACAAATAAGTTAGACATGTTATTGTTCTTAAAACAGAATTTTGATTTTGTACAAAGAGTTCACAGCTTTGTGGGCAACTCATACATTTTGTAGAGATACCATTCTTTTAATTCAGCCTATATTCATTGCTCATTGCAAAAAGTTGCTTTGATGTAGTGTTCTGTTACACACTACAATTGCTGAGCTTTGACAGATCTGAACAAAAATAGAACAGATAGAGTAAACTCCAACATGCAATCCCCAGCAGTTCTCATATTCAAGTAAGTCAAATACGTTTCTCTGTTATGGTGACTAAGACCTCACAACCACTTTCACACATGAAGGGGCGTAGCCCATTAGTGTCAGAACCAAGAAAGTAATACATACAATCTATTATTTTCAGGTTTAAGGTTAAAAAAGGTCATTTTGAATATAATGTTTGTCACAGTTTTTTAAATGTGAGAGTGTGTTGAAGGCTGTTGTGAGAGTTGAAATTGAAGAGTATCACATTGAAACCCTGTTCGAGGAGTGTAGCAGTACTGGTACATAATGTCTCCATTCCTGTTGGTTCTTTGCTGTAAAGAACCAGTGCAGAGTTCTTTTGAAACAGGTATTAGTTGAGGCTGGTGTGTCTATGCAAGAGAACCTGTATCAAATGGATTCTAGTGCCATAAGAAGAAGTTATAGAATATGGAAAATGATACTGACATCCTAATGTGTTTCTCTCTAAACTCTACATAGCACATTTGTTCTTCCCAAAAACAAGAATTCAACTCAATTAATCACTTTGTTCTCTATGAATGTCTGAAAAAATCCCCATCTCTGCTATGGTTGGTGTTTGATACTATCAGTAAAATATATACTGTATGCATTCATCTAGGCAGTGTACATTACCTGATCAAACCAAAAGGGATAAGAACATTAAATTATTCAAAATGCTGAAGCACCTGCTCATAGAACAACTTTTGAGGGAGATTTCAAAATGGTGCAGTATTTCATTGTGTTTATTCGTATAACATTTCACCTCCAGTCCCGTAATATAAAATAGTAGAAAAATGTTTTTAACAACCTTTTGTTTTGCCAAGTGGACCTTTGAAAAAGAAAAACAAAACATTGATGGTCTATCCTGAAGTCCGTCCTAAACTTCAGAGAAAATGAAAGCTTCTAACAAATAATGAATGACTGGTGAGTCACTAATCAGGCTAATGAGTTAATTTGGGTGAGGGGCGGGACTAAGCACATTTAGGTGAAGACACATGGCTACATAAACAAACCATCACATGGTGTATGTAAACAATTCCTACAGGCGAGTTTTTTTAACAATCACCATCACATGTTTGGCTGGTGTTTGAGGGACAACCCACGGTCTCACGAAACAGATGATGACATGAGCTTTTCAGGAAGTATTCTTGATAGCCCAATGAAGCAAGGTGTCAAATTCCATTGTTTTTGGAAATAGGAAAGGGTGAAAATACCATGGTCAAAGTTGTCTAAAAATGGTATCTATGTCTAAATGGACATAAAAAGTGTACATTTGCTCAAAAATGAAGACTTTTGCGATTGCGATTTTCCGATATGTGTAAGGGTAATAACTTATCTCTACCATATCAAATTTGTAGGTTTCTAACACCTATCCCACATAGCCATTTCAGCTCCTAAAGTAAGGGAACTGTTTAATTTTTTTCCCTCACTTTTGAACAATCACCATTACCATGTCTGGCTGGTGATTGGGGGACAACCCAGCGTCTCATGAAACAGATGATGAGCTGAGCTTTTCATGAAGTACTCTTGAAATCCCAGGGTTACAAGTTGTCCAATTTCATTATTCTTGGAAGTGGGAAAGAGTGTAAATTCTAAGGTCAAAGTTGCCTCAAAATGGCAAAATGCCATCTACGGCAAAATGGCCATAAAAAGTGTAAATTTTCTCCAAAATGAAGAATTTTGCGATTCCGATTTTTGGATATGTGTAAGGGTAATAACTTATCCCTACCATATCAAATTTGTAGGTTTCTAACACCAATCCCACATGGCCATTTCAGGTCCTAAAGTTACAAGACCTCTTCATTTTTCCCAACTTTTGAACAATCACCATTACCTTGTTTGGCTGGGGATTGGGGTCAACCCACCGTGACATGAAGCAGATGATGAGCTGAGCTTTTCATGAAGTATTCTTGAAATCCTAATGTAGCAAGATGTCAAATTTCATTATTCTTGGAAGTGGGAAAGGGTGTAAATCCGAAGGTCAAAGTTGCCTCAAAATGGCAAAATGTCATCTATTGCAAAATGGCCATAAAAAGGGTACATTTTCTCAAAAATGAAAAATTTTGCATCTCCAATTTTTGGATATGTTTAAGGGTAATAACTTATCTCTGCCATATCAAATTTTTAGGTTTCTAACACCTATCCCACATTGCCATTTCAGGTCCTAAAGTAAGGGGACCGTTTCATTTTTTCTAATTTTGACCATGATCCTAAGACAATGTAAAAGAGTTGAGTTAGCTTCATCAGTTATAAGCTGTCTATGGACAAGTGGACTGTTGCACAGAATTGAAAAAATGGGTTTACAACCAACACTATTTTCCCAGGGGGCTCCTAAACATGGAATCATTTTCAAAACAAACCCATGTTTGAGGCATCAGAATTTCCCAGATGTGAGAGCAGGCAAGTTTCTGAAAGTTTGCAGACACAGTTTAGTACCTAGACTATTTACATACAAAAGCCTGTAGTTGAGTCTCTAACAGTTCTGGTGGTATTACAGTTAGAAGTTGGCAAGAATGCTCACAGGCACTTTTTTGGAATAGGGGGAGGGTGCATTCAAAGGCATGGTTTTCATAGAAATATTTGAGATATTGACTAATAATTTTGCACACCTATCCTAGAGAGGTGTGGGCACATAATATCTGAGAATCAGCCAATTCTGAGGGGGTCAAATTTGACCATTGGTCCATTTGACACGGAATGACCCAGCAGTTTTTAGGTCGATTGATAACCGCTTCGCCTCGCTCTAGCTCCTCTCGGCGTAGAAATTGAATATGCAATATTCATATGCATAGTTCATCTTTTTACTGTACAGGTTGATATGTTGTCTATTTGGAGGTGGTGGTGCCAACAGCTGTTGCAGGGATCCCTACTGAAGTATTATATACTGTATTCAAAATTTCCTCACTACTCATACATATTGGGTGTTCCCAATACCTTTCCCACTACCCCCCCCCCCCCCCTTTCCTGTAGCCCTACAGGTCAACGTAACGCATCTGTGGCACCTGTCAGCCAAACCCTGGAGGCCGCATGCATGGAGAGGTACATTATTAGAGATTGTACTTTACCATTTGCCCACATAGCAATAAGTTATACAAAAGAAATTTTGAGTATTTTCCTCTCTGCTCATATTGGCTGCTCATGAAGCTGGTAGTTAAACCTCACCCTCTCTCTCTCTCTCTCTCTCTGTACCCCAACAGAACAAGCTGGAACACCTTTCTTGCCCTCGCCATTAACACATGTTGGTCCCACCCTTGAAGCATTGAGCAGAGAAAGGTATTAAAGAATGTACTTTGCCATTTGCCAACATCTATCTATTAATGCATGGAAGGCCTGTCTGTTACCCTGTGTGTCTATTCCATGCAAAACCCGTGGGCGACACAGGATGCTTTACATTGACATTAAGTCAATTTATATCATAAGCACATGAAAAAGTGGTCTATTTTGTTTTTAGGATGTTCACTGCACTGCCTTCTGTGGTGTAACCAGTTCCATTGATCACAGTGGAAGTTAATTGTTACGGCAGAAGTGGCTTTCACTTCATGCATCCAGCGTAGCCTCCCTGTGTAACTCTTGAGCCACTCATCTGACTGACCATCAATTTGCTACAGGTCTTGCTAATGGCATGTGTGAGAGCAGTGCGAAGTGGTTGGCTTTGGACCAAAAACAACAAATATCTTAATATTAAGCCAATTATATACTGTATCCATAATTTCCTCACTACTCATACATATTGGGGGATCATGAAGATGATTGCTAACCCAACACCCCCCCCCCCCCACCCCGCTTGTAGCCCTACAAGTCAAGGTAGCACATCTGTGGCACATGTCAGCCAAACCCTGGAGGCTGCATGCTGGGAGAGGTATTACATTGTACTTTGCCATTTGCCCACATAGTAATAAGTTATACAAAAGAAACATTGAGTATTTTCCTCTCTGCTCATATTGGCTGCTCATGAAGATAGTAGTTAAACCTCACCCTCTCTCTTGCTGTACCCCAACAGAACAAGCTGGAACACCTTTCTTGCCCTCGCCATCAACGCATGTTGGTCCCACCCTTGAAGCATTGAGCAGAGAAAGGTATTAAAGAATGTACTTTGCCATTTGCCAACATCTATCTATTAATGCATGGAAGGCCTGTCTGTTACCCTGTTTGTCTATTCCATGCATAACCCACGGGCTACACAGGATGCTTTACATTAACATTAAGTCAATTTATATCATGAGCACATGAAAGAGTGGTCTATTTTGTTTTTAGGATGTTCACTGCACTGCAGTGGTGTAACCAGTTCCATTGATCACAGTGGAAGTTAATTGTTACGGCAGAAATCGTTTTCACTTCATGCATCCAGCGTAGCCTCCCTGTGTAACTCTTGAACCACTCATCTGACTTACCATCAATTTGCTACTATGTGTGAGAGCAGTGCGAAGTTGTTGGCTTTGGACCAAAAACAACAAATGTCGTCATACACTGTATTCATAATTTTCTCACTACTCATACATATTGCATAATTTTCTCTCTGTTCATATTGGCTGCTCATGAAGATGGTTGCCTCCCTGTGTAACTCTTGAACCACTCATCTGACTGACCTTCAATTTGCTACAGGTTTTGCTAATGGCATGTGTGAGTGCAGTGCAAAGTGGTTGGCTTTGGACCAAAAACAACTAATATCTAAATATTAAGCCATTGCCCAAAGCAGTAAATCATTCAAAGCAAACCTTGCATTTATTTTTTATTTGGTGTATTCTCTCTTTCCCTCTCCTCAGCCCCGCAGAACAAGTGGCAGCGATGGACAGGCCTGTCCTCCCCCGGAGATCCTGCAGAGGATCATCAAGGAGACGCTCTGCTTGGACATGGGAATGCTGTTTTTTTTTAATAGGATATCATCATAGAAGATGTCTGACTCCCTGCCTGGCACTAACACACACACACACACACACACACACACACACACACACACACAGTCCAGCCAGTCTCCCAACTCACTGCACAGCATTTTAATGTATCTGACCACAAATTGTCCTGAAATCCTTGAAGTTAATGCAAATTAGTTAATAATACCATATCCTTAACAGAGCAAGGTGTAAGTTCTAATTTCTTATCTCTAAAACTGGGGGTAGGGATATCTCAGGCTTTTTGTTTTGAGTTCTGAGACATGCTTCTTTTTTGAGAGAGAGAGAGGATTGGGGGATATGTTTGCAATATAATATAATAGTATCTGAAGTTTAAGGATTTTATTTGTTCAGTTTGAAAAAGAAAGAAGAGAAACTAGGGAAAAGGAGAGAAACTTAACACTGCCAAGCTGATTCCTGACCTTGTGCCACAGCTTTAATCCAGTTTTATTCATTCTTTATTTCTTGTTTATTCATTGCTTTTTATTTATTTGCTATTCTGGTCTATAATGTGTTTTTGGTATTTATTTATTTGTTATGCCGGTCTGAAATGTGTTTTAATATGTCCACAGATGTAAAATAGCTTTGTAGCTAACTGGTACATGGCCCCTGTCAAATAAACCAATAAACTAAACTTCACTTCACTGTTCATGTTTGTTTGAAATAAACTGTTTGAGAGTTACAATTCTGTTTTATTTAATCATCCAATGTGTGCTAAAGGTGGTGGGGGCGGCATAGAAGTGTCCCCAGCTCGTAAGCGACGTTCAACATGCAACCTAGGAAGTGCAAGTTTTCTGTATGGTCTCAATGGCGGAATAAAACTGTTTTTGTGTTATCGTTATCATACTATAACGTAGAGGGACGTGCCGCGTGACTTATGAGCTCTGCGGATTCAGTCAGTAGGCTATCTGTAATGTAAAGGAAGGGGCCTCATTGAGTGTATTCACTGGTATTACGTAGGGATACACCGAAAAATATTTGGTTGATGTAGGCCTACGTGTCCTGTTAACTCTTTTTCCGTTTGACATCAAACAATCTGCATGACTTAAATATTGCAAATACTCCTTTTACAATCGGAATAAGAATCATTTTCACAAAATTTACTCTGGACAAAATACAAACGAGTCGCCAAATGCTTTCACTTTCCTATCTATCGAGGCTAGCGATAGCACATGAGAACCCGGATGTTCAATAACAAAGCAGCACGTTGACAGTGACGAAGTAAGGGGCAGTACTGTGTGAGGGCGTTTTATCGAGGACTGGGCGTTTTAGATGAGACGCAGCTGGATGATGTTGACATTTTGCAATTACCTAGATTATTTGATGCTTACAAAGTGGTCATTGTGTACAATGTACATATCCAAACTTTTAGCAGTTGTGTGCCCTCAGTGTCCAGCTGTCTATTGGCACACCAGACAGCTCTTTGGACACAATTGTAATGTGGCCCTCTATCATAACCATTGCATCATGTTCATGTTACTGTGATTATTCATGATTTGTTAATATTCAAAAATACCAAACACTAGATTATGATATGTAGGCCAAAGATGCATAGTAGTAATGCAATATGCTTGTACTGTGTTAAATATTGCTGCAATTCTAGCTATATTTTAAAATCCATAACTTACTTTGAAGACAATGACATTGAAGTTTCAGAGGTACCACCTGCATTCATTTTCATATTAAAAAGTCCGAACTGGACTGTGTGATACTGTATATTATATTATGTAAAGTATATATTTTGTACATATTGTCTCACTTATATAGAAGAGTTTCACAAAACCAGCATTAGGACTGCTTAGCACTGTGTGTAGCCTGTGTTTACGTCAATGACATTGCATACTTGCCCTTGTTGCGATTTTATTTTAACATCTGGACACTATCACTCTCACTAACGGTTAGGCTGTAATCACTTTCACGACATGTTTTGGGGGAAAATATAGGCAACTGTGATAATATAACGATGTCATCGCTAAGAGAGGTAAGATCTTTGGCTAAGCAGCAGAGAAATGGTGGCTAACCAAATTAGCAAGTTCTACGTGAAGCATAACTGTACAGTCAGTACTACAATTAAATCATAAAGTATCGATATTACTAAAGTGTTTGCTGTCCTCAGGATACAGAATGTAAGTGGATTTACACAAAGAAATTATTTTACCACCTCTAGGATATGTCATCTACTGCCGTACGCTAGCCGAATTATGCTAACATGAACAAACTTTTCCCCTTCGAGATAGAAAATTCCTTTAATTGTCACCACAGCAGACTCACGTATCAAAGTGCCACATGCCACATATTTCATAACAATGAAAAAAATCGCTAAATTTACGGTTAAATCCTCCATTTAATCCCGTCTTCACTGGCGTTTGTACCATAGGATATCGTTGCAGCGCGGGTTTGTTTGGAACTATTCAGGCTCACATGAACCACGTGACCGCCTGGCGGCAACATCAAAGCATGTCGCAACTCTCTCTCTCTATGGCTCTGGGTGCTAATGTTCATCAGGTACCCCTTGGCCATGTGCTTATCAGCTGACCTGCAATAGGCGGTACATGCAATTACAATTGATTTGAATCAGCTTGTTATTAAACTTTCCATTCAGCCCAGGAGACAAACCCACTGGTTATTAAGTTATTACCCACTGGTTATTATGTTGAGTGCCTTTTTTTTTGAGAATCATGATCAAATCGACTGTATCATCATCCTCTTGAGAGCTAGCTTTGCCACCGTCTTCAGGGCATAGTGGTGAACATCTACGGTTTCGTCTCCTTAGTTTTCTTTTCTCCTCGTGGATATATTATAGCCCCTCTTATTAAGTATATTGCAACTCTTGAATATAAATATAGAAGGTTTCGGGGCTAATAAGAATTTCGCTCATCGGGAGATACTGAGCTAAGCTGCCATCTTGTCAGTGACCTGACCGTAAGTTCTCTTAGCTGTATGTTTTACCTTGACCTCCTGCCCTCTATACTCCTCTTCAGGACGAAGAAAAGAGTGGCGGGGCAGTTGGTGTTTTTGGGGCCTGTCCCGTATGTCTTGTGCTGACTTCTGTAATCAACCTGTTGTAAGCAACAATTGCGGTTAGTGTGGTAATTAGGTGATGCGTGTGTGTGAGTGTATTTTCTTGGCATTTTAGGCAAGAACACTTCACTCGCGACATCCCTGTATTCTGTCTTTCTAAATGTATTGTAGCGGCCTTACTGGGGATATGTTTTAGCTTTCCTCCATGTCTTGTAAGTCAAGTGTATTTAAATAAACCAATACAGATAGAGAGAAAAAAACAGAAAGATATACAGTTAAAGAAGGATAGCATAAAAGTAATGCTGAGTATTTTTGATAATGGACAGTTTTCAGATATCTACCACCACCCCAACCCCTGAGCGCTCACCACACACCAGCTTGTGGTGGAGAGTGAGGTATAGTTATAGTATAAAGTGCACATACATCCAAAAAGTCACAGGTGCAGGGTAAAATAATGTGTAAATTAAAAGGGAGTAATACATTGCTGCTTCTCCAAGTGAGTTTTATTGCACAAGGTTTCGGACGGGGTAGGCCTTCGTAAGGCCTAACCAGAACTAAGGAAGCTACGCTGCCCATGTCATGGGCCTTGCTTATCATCATCCAATCAAGAAGACAGTGATATTCAATAGAAACGGTAAATTACAATCGCCATTGGAATATACATCATATACTGATCCTATATTTATTATACTGATACTATATCTTGTTACATCAGTGAATATGTTCCTATCCAGGTTGCTCATAAATTGGAAAGAGAGTCGCGATGTGACATCTACGTCTCAGCCCTCCCCCCCCAGAGTCCGTTCAAGTGCCACTCAGAGGACTGTTGGAAGTCGTCCAGCCATTTCTTGAACCACCAGCACTCCATTTTCGGATGAAATGTCAATGTTAGGAGTATCAAATTGTTTATTATAATACATGTACAGTTTTATATATGTATATCCATGTAAATATATAAAGATGCTTGGTGTACCATAAAATCATACAACTTTACTGAAGTTTTACTTTCATTATTTGAATCTCAAGTGCTCATATGATTACAGAAGGAACCATATGAAGGGATAATGATGTTACATTTAATAAGACTCTTCAATTTGAAACTTCATTGTGCTTCTTCTTCTTGAGAGCCAGCCTTTCAGCTGCACGTTTTCCTCCTCCCTTTTGCACAGGAGATGACCGAGGCCAGGGGGAACAGTGGGTACATCTCAATACATAAATCCTCCGACCTCCTTTCCTCACTTCCAACCTTTCCTCCGACCTAGCCCCTCCTCCCGCGAAGGAAACGAGGAAGGAACGATCGGAGGCTGGAGGAATCGAGGGCAGACAGATATAAGAAATGAGATGTCCTCCTGATTCATGCATCACTAGTGTGAGACGTCCATTACAGATGACATCTCTGAAACAACTGACCAAAATAAATGCTATCTTCATCGAATATAGGCTATAACAACCACCAAACAATTTTATTCATCATAATGCAATGTAATTAAACCAAGACAATTAAACCACAATCTGTTTTGCATCAGTTTACTTTTGTCTTATAACCACAGACAATGCACATCATAATAAACTCGACTAAACAATCAACTTTCTTGCTGAAGTTGAAGATGTTTTTTTATTATTTCTAATACGCTTTTTCCTTGCCCCAAACAGTCATTTGAACTCCCTTTTCGCAAATAGCAAACTCGGTTTTTTTAATTGGATGTTGAGGTGACAGAATGGGAGGGCATTTAAACTTTTTTAGACTCTCGAATCAAGCCAATGAACGCACGTTCCCGCTGTTCACGCTTCCGCGTTTTCTCCGCAAAGGATACAACTTCCTCGCTTATCAGACCTTTCTCCTCTCTCCTTCTTGCAGCAATTCGAGAATTGAGACATCCTCAATGACGTCGAGCCTCAAACAATTTCCGGGGCACCAGACAGAGGACAGAGGACCGAGCCCGAGGAAGCATATTGATATGTACCCAGAGTCTGTTCAGAGCAGGGGGTCAGGATTTGGCTGATTAGCTTTGCCAATTAGCATTGCACTTCCTCGTCGCCATTTTCCAGAAATGACATCATATCCGACTCCATTTGACATATGCGGATTGGTGAATGCTACACTTTCAGCTCATGCTAACGAGCTCCCTGTGCACATCAAGTGTGTGCCGCCAGAGCCGCCCTCATCTCCATTAGTAACATGGGCCCTCATTGGCCTAATAAAATGGAGTCGGAAGTGAGCTCCATGAAACGGCATCTTGACAACTGAAAATTTTGTTCAATTTTGGATGAATTCACTCAATATCATCCAGCTGCGTCTCATCTAAAACGCCCAGTCCTCACTAAACCGCCCTCACACCATACTGCCCCTTACTTCGTCACTGTCAACGTGCTGCTTTGTTATTGAACATCCGGGTTCTCATGTGCTATCGCTAGCCTCGATAGATAGGAAAGTGAAAGCATTTGGCGACTCGTTTGTATTTTGTCCAGAGTAAAGTTTGTGAAAATGACTCTTACTCTTATAAGGAGTATTTGCAATATTTAAGTCATGCAGATTGTTTGATGTCAAACGGAAAAAGAGTTAACAGGACACGTAGGCCTACATCAACCAAATATTTTTCGGTGTATCCCTACGTAATACCAGTGAATACACTCAATGAGGCCCCTTCCTTTACATTACAGATAGCCTACTGACTGAAACCGCAGAGCTCATAAGTCACGCGGCACGTCCCTCTACGTTATAGTATGATAACGATAACACAAAAACAGTTTTATTCCACCATTGAGACCATACAGAAAACTTGCACTTCCTAGGTTGCATGTTAAACGTCACTTACGAGCTGGGGACACTTCTATGCCGCCCCCACCACCTTTAGCACACATTGGATGATTAAATAAAACAGAATTGTAACTCTCAAACAGTTTATTTCAAACAAACATGAACAGTGAAGTGAAGTTTAGTTTATTGGTTTATTTGACAGGGGCCATGTACCAGTTAGCTACAAAGCTATTTTACATCTGTGGACATATTAAAATACATTTCAGACCGGCATAACAAATAAATAAATACCAAAAACACATTATAGACCAGAATAGCAAATAAATAAAAAGCAATGAATAAACAAAATAAGAAATAAAGAATGAATAAAACTGGATTAAAGCTGTGGCACAAGGTCAGGAATCAGCTTGGCAGTGTTAAGTTTCTCTCCTTTTCCCTAGTTTCTCTTCTTTCTTTTTCAAACTGAACAAATAAAATCCTTAAACTTCAGATACTATTATATTATATTGCAAACATATCCCCCAATCCTCTCTCTCTCTCTCAAAAAAAGAAGCATGTCTCAGAACTCAAAACAAAAAAAGCCTGAGATATCCCTACCCCCAGTTTTAGAGATGAGAAATTAGAACTTACACCTTGCTCTGTTAAGGATATGGTATTATTAACTAATTTGCATTAACTTCAAGGATTTCAGGACAATTTGTGGTCAGATACATTAAAATGCTGTGCAGTGAGTTGGGAGACTGGCTGGACTGTGTGTGTGTGTGTGTGTGTGTGTGTGTGTGTGTGTGTGTGTGTGTGTGTGTGTGTGTGTGTGTTAGTGCCAGGCAGGGAGTCAGACATCTTCTATGATGATATCCTATTAAAAAAAAACAGCATTCCCATGTCCAAGCAGAGCGTCTCCTTGATGATCCTCTGCAGGATCTCCGGGGGAGGACAGGCCTGTCCATCGCTGCCACTTGTTCTGCGGGGCTGAGGAGAGGGAAAGAGAGAATACACCAAATAAAAATAAATGCAAGGTTTGCTTTGAATGATTTACTGCTTTGGGCAATGGCTTAATATTTAGATATTAGTTGTTTTTGGTCCAAAGCCAACCACTTTGCACTGCACTCACACATGCCATTAGCAAAACCTGTAGCAAATTGAAGGTCAGTCAGATGAGTGGTTCAAGAGTTAAACAGGGAGGCAACCATCTTCATGAGCAGCCAATATGAACAGAGAGAGTAGTGAGAAAATTATGGATACAGTGTATAATGACATTTGTTGTTTTTGGTCCAAAGCCAACCACTTCGCACTGCTCTCACACATGCCATTAGCAAGACCTGTAGCAAATTGATGGTCAGTCAGATGAGTGGTTCAAGAGTTACACAGGGAGGCTACGCTGGATGCATGAAGTGAAAGCCACTTCTGCCGTAACAATTAACTTCCACTGTGATCAATGGAACTGGTTACACCACAGAAGGCAGTGCAGTGAACATCCTAAAAACAAAATAGACCACTTTTTCATGTGCTTATGATATAAATTGACTTAATGTCAATGTAAAGCATCCTGTGTCGCCCACGGGTTTTGCATGGAATAGACACACAGGGTAACAGACAGGCCTTCCATGCATTAATAGATAGATGTTGGCAAATGGCAAAGTACATTCTTTAATACCTTTCTCTGCTCAATGCTTCAAGGGTGGGACCAACATGTGTTAATGGCGAGGGCAAGAAAGGTGTTCCAGCTTGTTCTGTTGGGGTACAGAAAGAGAGAGGGTGAGGTTTAACTACCAGCTTCATGAGCAGCCAATATGAGCAGAGAGGAAAATACTCAAAATTTCTTTTGTATAACTTATTGCTATGTGGACAAATGGTAAAGTACAATCTCTAATACTGTACCTCTCCATGCATGCGGCCTCCAGGGTTTGGCTGACAGGTGCCACAGATGCGCTACGTTGACCTGTAGGGCTACAGGAAAGGGGGGGGGGGGGGGTAGTGGGAAAGGTATTGGGACCACCCAATATGTATGAGTAGTGAGGAAATTATGAATACAGTATATAATACTTCAGTAGGGATCCCTGCAGCAGCTGTTGGCACCACCACCTCCAAATAGACAACATATCAACCTGTACAGTAAAAAGATGAACTATGCATATGAATATTGCATATTCAATTTCTACGCCGAGAGGAGCTAGAGCGAGGCGAAGCGGTTATCAATCGACCTAAAAACTGTTGTACAATCACCACAATGACTCTTAAGCTGCTAAATAAAGGTAAATTGAACTAAAAATGTTAGTATAGTAGCGTAGCATAGTTCCCTTTTAAAGGTCTCCATAGCTTTTTACAAGGTTATAGTACTGGCAATGTACAGAGATGTAGTCCTTTCCTTCAATAGCTAAGTGTATATGGTGAATGTTAAATGTAGGCTCGAAATAGGATGGCTGGAATATTAAAAAAACATATATTCCACTACATATTCTTTTAAGATTCAGAAAACTCACCTCCCCAAAATCACACGTCTTTTCCAGTGTGGCGTACATTGCATACTGAAAAAAACAAACAAACAAACAAAAAACATCAGGACCTGTTAGTTGGTCTGCAAACGAAATATCAGTAATCATTTTGTAAAATATTGTAGGCTCTCTCACCATCAACATATATACCCCACAGCTGTTGCTTTGGTACTGGCAAGATGCACCCTGTAATTGAGAAAAAAGAACGCAATTTCTTAACAATGATTATCATTAAATGATGGCTGTATACAGATCTCCACCCTCAATAGCTTTGATTATGTCATCAAATCACAGTTAACAATCAAGACTGTAGCAGTGTAAGCAACTTGACTAAATGCAAAGATTTGCAGGCACACATTTGACCTCATCAGCCAAACAATTCATAACGTTAGCATACTTTCACAGTTCAGGTTTAATATCTGTGCACAGGTCCATGGCGCCGTTGTGCTTAA
The DNA here is from genome assembly GCA_027497455.2 of Sardinella longiceps. Lineage (NCBI taxonomy): Eukaryota > Metazoa > Chordata > Actinopteri > Clupeiformes > Clupeidae > Sardinella > Sardinella longiceps. The sequence goes on along the minus strand of JAODXP020000035.1, from coordinate 2,808,403 downwards.
CCACGTTAACCTTGCTTCTCAATCGTATCGTATTTCATGATGGCTGTATACAGATCTCCACCCTCAATAGCTTTGATTATGTCATCAAATCACAGTTAACAATCAAGACTGTAGCAGTGTAAGCAACTTGACTAAATGCAAAGATTTGCAGGCACACATTTGACCTCATCAGCCAAACAATTCATAACGTTAGCATACTTTCACAGTTCAGGTTTAATATCTGTGCACAAGTCCATGGCGCCGTTGTGCTTAACCACGTTAACCTTGCTTCTCAATCGTATCGTATTTCAAATAACAGTTTTGTTTAGCACTTATATTATGGGGTACTTTCTTTTAGGTAGCGTTAGCTGCTAAGTGTACACCACATACAGTAGGACGAGAGAAGAGAACACGACCCTAACGTTAGCTGCTAACGTTAACGTTATATCTGTCTGTCGAATTCGAATGCAATTAAGATTACAACCTTAATGTCAGTAACCTGACTCCCGCGCAGATGAATGAATACACGAGTGTCTGCGAAAGCTAGGCTACAATGTCAGTGCATGTTGTCGAAATAAACAATATAGCCAACTTACCAACATAATCTTCCTAGCAAGATGTCACCATTGCTGACCACGAGTTAGAGCGGTGTGAGCCATAGCTTTCAGAAATGGATTTGAGAATGACATCATACCCAGTGTCCCTTGCGAAATTCTTCACGATTGGCCAATCTGCAAATTCTTGGAACGCCCATGGGCGTTCTGGCATTAAGGCGGAACCGTCAATACTGCAGCTGGACCCTTCTCAATTCACTAGCCTAGCATTCCACATTGGAATGAATGGGAGGCGGGACTTGGTATGTTTCTCCAGGTTTATTAATACCTCCATGGTTCAGAGCACCAAAAGCACAGGAGTTTTCATTAAAGGAATAGTTCACCTTTTAATGAAAATTGGTTATTCATCCCCTTACCTGAAGTTACAGTACATATGAGGGTAAAAGCATTTTGGTCTCTGTGCCTGCATTTTCCTAGTATGGCATCCCCAATTTTCCCCATTTTTTAGTTTAGCTCAGCATAGGTGCTGGAATGTAATGTTGCCAGATAGCAACTCTTTGGCAACTTCACTTTCCAACGCCTATGCTAAGCTGAAGGTAAAATTGGGGTTGCCAGACAACATGTTGTCCTAGACAACATAGCCTTACGGCCGAATCACACCGCATCTGGGCGTTCGCGGTGCGGGAGCGGGGCGGTCCGTAAGCGGTCCGTGAGCGGTGCCTGTGGACTTGGGCATTCACACAAGAAATTGTTTCTGCGGTGTTCTGCGCGAAGCGGCTGCCCGAGCTCTGCATTCAAAATCTATAGACACCGCGCAAGTCCCCCTTACCGCGCTGAAAACGCTTGGAAAAATAGAACTTGTTTCTATTTCAAAAAAGCAGCGCGGGAGCTGTGCGGTTCACCGCTCAGAAACCGGACAGGAGCCGCGCAGAACACGCGTGCAGTCTGAATGACCTAACCTGTTAACATGTATTCTAAATGAAATCGCCCCAAAACCGCGCCCGCACCGCTTACGCGCCGCTCACGCACAGGTTTGTGTGTGAATCGGCCGTGACATAGCCCGACCATAATACTGCTGTTCATCCGTATTCATGGTCTGGAGGTTCTTTAACCTGACGCGATTATACTGCGGAGGGGAGGGTATTCACTTTTGGTTTGAAACAATTGGACAGCTCGTCTAATCAGCGTCGCTTATTGGCCGGTAGACTCTCTACCGATATAAACACGCCCAAGAGGACCGTTCCCAGACCATGGATACGTATGAACATTCGTATTATGGGCGGGTTATGTCAGGCTAAGGACAACATGCACTGAGACCAAAATGCTCTTAACAACATATGTAACTCCAGTTATCACTTTTAAGTGTCTTGCCAATTAAAAGCCAGATAGAGCATCTGTCATGTCTCATTTCCTCTCATTCATTTCAGTTCCTCTTTAACCCATGTTGCTGTTTTTAAAGTTTCAGAACTCCTAATCAAACATTTCATTAAAACTTAAACACACCTCTATTAATCAGCAGACGTGTCATACTTTGAATATTGAGTGAGGCATTTGAAAAAGCATATGAAACCTGTTTCTGTGTCCCTCCGTCGGCCGGCTGTGATGGCCCCGCCCGCGGGGATTGTATGCTCACCTGACGGCAGGAGAGGAAAGGAGAGACCAGTGGATTTGGCATTCTCAACAAAGCCTGTAATGGAGTTGCTGGATATGTTAAGAGCAGGCCACGAATGAATAAACATTAAATCGTAGGCGATAATAGTAGTTTTCTCCGTGATAGGAGCCAAGAATATCCAGGAAGTGTGGAGCTCCATCGGCCGCCATTACCGAGGTCGTATTGAGGTCAATCCGTGACGCATCACTCTGAAACTTAGAGGGCATGTTCACGAGGGTCTTACACAGGTTGCTAGGTTACGGGGACGCTGGCGAGTATGCCGCTCTGTCTAGCTCCTGTTTTTGTTTGATGTTTTTGTAATTTAATTTATTTTATGTCTTGTCTTGTCGTAACATGTCCTTATTCGTCTTCTTGAAACTATTTGCTACGTGTTCATGTTTTTTCGTAATGTTTTCGTCAAGAATTTTTTAAGTTTTTAATCAGTTGGATATGGGATGTCCTGCCAGCCCAGCCGACGGAAAACATCGGATGGATCCGGATGGATCATCTGCCTCCCCTCTGGAGACTGCATCAGTGCACCAGACGAACCTTTCACCCACAGACTGATTGACTCTTTTATGTTTTGTTTGTTTATTGTGTTTGTCTATGTCTTCAGCGCTTTGAGTGACCTTTCGCTCAATAAATGCGCTATATTAATAAAATTTACTTACTACTTACTTAGGAGCATTTTTGTCACAGTTTTGGTTGGCGTTACTCACACGTCTGGCTGTGTTGCGCATTCCATGATTGCCAGATTGTGAGATATAATGGGTCAAAGTGAAGTTTCCTTAATTTTTGTGTTTGCAGTTTAGGTGGAGAAAAGGGTGGGACCAAGCATAGAACCCTGGTGGACACCTCAGGTCTCAGGATAATGTAGTAGTGGGTTCTACCTTGCTTTGGAAATGAATGCAACTTCTACAACAATTAAAAAAAAAAACATTAAAATTTCAAATAACCATTCCTGAATCACATATTCCCATGAAATTTTATTGACATTAACGTGACAAAATATACTTTACATGACACTGCCCCTATGCCCCCCCCCCTCCCCCTCCCTCTCCCTCTCCCTATGTGTCTTAAGGTTATTCTTCCTAATAAAAAGTCTTTCCCTCTGACAGAACATGTGGGTCCTACTATGGATCCTGTAGTAAGTTATACAGCTGCTCTTGTAGGTAAAAAAGGTAAAAAAAATCAAATAAACTTTGCATAGCCAGATCACTTGCACGGCTTTCCCCCTCTGTGGGTCTTCTGGTGTTTGGTGAGGTCTCCGCTACAGGTGAAACTCTTCCTACATGTAGCACAACCATATGGCCTTTCACCAGTGTGGATCCTCTGGTGAATTGGTAAGGAGCTCTTCTGACTAAAAGCTTTGCCACAAACAGAACACTTGTATGGCTTTTCCCCAGTGTGGACCCTTTGATGTATGGTGAGGTCTATGTTTCTTACGAAATTCTTCCCACATGTAGTACACTCAAATGGTCTTTTTACTTCAGTGTGGATCTTCCTGTGTTTGCTGAGATCTGAGCTACTCCTGTAACTCTTCCCACAGGTAGTACACTCAAATGGCCTTTCCCCAGTGTGGATCGTCTTGTGGGTTTTCAACTGCAGGCCACTCCTGAATCTCTCCCCACATGTGGTACACTCAAATGGCTTTTCCCCAGTGTGGGTCCTCTGGTGAATTCTTAAGTTGGTTTTCTTTCTAAACGTCTTTCCACACTCAGAGCACTCATATGGGTTTTCCCCAGTGTGGATCATCTGGTGACTTTGAAGGCCTCCCTTCTGACGAAATGCTTTCCCACATGTAGTACATTCATATGGCTTTTCCCCAGTGTGGATCCTCTGGTGTATGGTGAGCTCTGAGCCAGTCTTGAAACTTTTCCCACATGTAACACACACATGTGACCTTTCCCCGGTATGGATCCGCTGGTGTTTTATGAGTGTAGGACGGCCCTTAAAACTCATTCCACATGTAGTACACTTGTATGGCCTTTCGCCAGTGTGGATCCTCTGGTGTGACTTCAGCTGACCCTTCCTAGAAAAGGCCTTACCACACTCAGTACACTCAAATGGCTTTTCCCCAGTGTGGATCATCTGGTGCATCTGAAGAGAAGCCTTCCTATTAAAGACCTTTCCACACTCAGTACACTCAAATGGCTTTTCTCCAGTGTGGATCATCTGGTGTGTCCTCAGGTGACTCTTTTCAACAAAAGTCTTGCCACACTGGGAACACTCGTGCCGTTTTTCCCCTGTGTGAATCCACTGATGAGTTTCAAGTCTATTCCTCAGACGAAAAGTCTTTCCACAGTAAGAACACTCAAACGGCTTCTCCTCTGTGTGCATCCTCTGGTGTATGGCGAGTTCTGAGCTCGTCTTGAAATTCTTCTTACACTTAGGGCACATGTATGGCTTTTCTGCGTGGAGCTTCTTGTGTGTGGTGAGGTCTGAGCGCATCTTGAAACTCTTCTCACATTTAATACACTTGAATGGCCTTTCCTCAGTGTGGATCCTCTGGTGTAGGATAACGTAACACTGGTAACGAAAAGTCATCTCACAAATAGAGCACTTATGCAACTTTTCGTTTCCAGTGTGGATCCTCTGGTGTACGGTGCGGTCCGAGCGCGTCTTGAAACTTTTTTTACATTTAGTGCACTTGTACGGCTTCTCCTTGTGGGACCTCTGATGTATGGCGAGGTACGAGCCGCTCTTGAAACTCTTCTCACATTTAGTACACTTGTGTGGCTTTTCCCCAGTGTGGCACCTCTGGTGTATTTTAAGCTGACTCTTGAAACTAAAAGTCTTTCCACAGTCAGAACACCGATGGGGCTTCTCTCCAGTATGTGCCTGAGTGTTAGGAAGACGTCTTGGGGAGGGCTTCTCAGATTTGCCAATTTTAACATTACCTGTAAAAACAAAAACAAAGCAGAAGTGAGTGATTTTTTTTTTTTTTATGATATTTTTTGGGCTTTTTGCTTTTAATCAGATAGGATAGTGGAGAGACGACAGGAAACAAGTGGGAGAGAGAGATGGGACAGGATCGGGAAATGACCTTGGGTCTGAATCGACTATTGGCACTATAAAACAGTAGGACTACATGTTGATTCACGCCGGATTTTTCCTTTAAGCGTGAACTGGCAGATTAAAAAAAAGTGTGTGAGACCATTGGACAATTAGCAAATAAATTCAATCCGATCCGGAGAACAATGCAAAAGCTACTCAGTGTCTGCTTTCTACGTCTCAAGCTGCATATCGTCACTGTCTGGTGGAAACCTTGTATGTCCAAAACGACTACTTTTCAGGAAACACCAAAAACCGTTTAAATTCTAAATAAACAAATGTGGTGGTGTCAAAATTGGTACAACAGCTCAGAATGTGACTATTTAACTATGTTTCGTGCTATATTGTGAATATTGTCCTAAAAACGTCTTTAAATGGACTTACGAGGTATCTGACCGGCAAATTTGTGCCATGGAATGTGACACAAGAGGTCTGTGTCGCATTGGATAATGCGCCGCGCTGCGTTTTGTCAGAGCCTCGCATTGGAGTCTAGGCTAAAATTATCTGTATTCGGCCTAAAATTAAACACTTTAAACTTTAAAGCCTATGCCTACATCTTGTCTAATCTGGCTGATAAGATTCACTTAGGTTAAACATTAGATCAGTTAACGTTTAGCTAATAACCCGATAGAGAAGTTTTACGCAAACTGCTGATGAGGCAGAAACACACCTCCCCCCTTGATGCCACTCGGGCTGGCTTGTTAATTTCACAACACTTCGCCTTTTAAAGGCTTCCAGACTAAACGTTGCTGTTCATCGTCATCATTCTTATTAAGAATACCGCTACCATAATTAAGGTTAAAAAAAAAATGAGGACCTACTAACTTCACCGTGTCCTTCCTCTTCACTAGGCTACATTACTGACACAAACCAACTAGTCAAAAGACAGAATTTCGTTTACAACTTGTGTAATCGTTATCTCTCGTTTTTAAGGGCTTGATTTTGAACGGTCTACACAGCAGCAGAAACTCTTCTATAGTTCAGTAAATAGTGTCAACGAGTTTAACCTCCCAACTTACCCATGTAGCACTCACTCCTCTGTCAACATGCCAGGTCCCCTCTGGTAAAAATAGGCCTACTTGTTTTAATAATAATTAGAAGAAGGTACTAGCCTAACTGCCACATGAATTGCCCTTCAATTATAAGTGTTTTTAAGAAGTAGAAACAACTTAACCCAATATAAAATGAAAAGGTTTTAATCAAATAAGAAAATTATCTTAACACCTTTATGACACCAAATATTATGTACAGTTATGTGCGGATGTTGAGAAAAACACAATACAATAGCATAGTATTATTAAGAAGAAAACCCAAGTAGTCTATTATTCAAAAAGAATAAACATGGGCAATGGATAACATTTAAAATTGGATTAGCAAGGTAGACCACCAAAGATTTCAGTTGATGCTTCATTTCATGTTTCAGAACCATTAAGACTAATGTGTGTGAATGAAGCCCTAAAAAGACCAGTTAAAAAGTACTTAAAAGTCAAACATCAGGCATGTGTTAACAAATCTTTGACTTGACAATACAAAACAAGTAATTGAAACACATCTTGAGACTGTTTTCTCCCTTTGCAACAGGGAGTGTGAGTGAAGCCCTATGAAGACCAGTTGAAATATTACTGAAGTCAAACATCAGGCCTGCGGAACTGTTAAGAAAAACTTTGATTTGACCATAGTAAAAAAGTAATTGAAACATCTTGAGGCGAAAGTGTGTGTGTGTGTGTGTGTGTGTGTGCGTGCGCGCGTGCGTGCTTGACAGTCCCTACTATGTGATGAGCTGTGCCTGCCTAACAGCGCATAGAGTCCTGCACCGGGTTGGGTACCCACGGATACGGGTAAATAGTTAAAACGGGGTGGGTTTTTAACGTTCTGGAATTTTACGGGCGGGCGGGTAATGACCAACATTGCAAAACCAGTCATTTATAATACAAGAAATACAACATGAAAATATTAGACCATCATGTAGGCTTAGCCTACAACAGTGTTTCTCAAACTGTGGGGCGGGCCCCACTAGTGGGGCGCAGACACATGACAGGTGGGGCGCGAGACATCTCTTTGCAATCGACCGACGGCTGCACCATGCCCCCCAAAATCACACCTATTCGTCGGATATGCGCATATGACAGTAAACTGAACTTTCCAATGGTGTTAGCTAGTTGCTGTGATGAGGGGTTCCAGAGAAATTTGGCATTGAATTAGTAACATGAAAATTCTAACATTGACAAAAATCCTGTACTCGCAAAGTGTTCCTCACAGAAATATTGTGCGCAAATTGAGCCTTCCAGGTGGGGCGTCAAAATTATTTGCCTTCTAAAGTGAGGAATGACAGAAAAAGTTTGAGAACCACTGGCCTACAAGTTTTGTAATTACAGTGAATTCAGGTCGCGCTGCCATTTAGGCCTGACCTTCACGGAACCTCATATCAGCAATGTTAACGGGTCCGGGCGGATACAGATTAAACTTTAAAATAATCACAGGTAAGCGGGCGGGTGGGTGCTATACTCCGCGGGCGCGGGTGGGTGCGGATCTCAAAAATGGACCCGTGAAGGACTCTTTGACAATACACAAGTAATTGAAAAATCTTGAGGCAAAAGTGTGTGTGTGTGTGTCTGCTTGACAGATGGTCCCTACTATGTGATGAATGGAGACTGCTTAACTCATTGACTGCCAATGACGTCTTTAGACGTCAACTGAAATACTACCGTTCACTGCCAATGACGTCTTTAGACGTCAACTGCGTTTTTTAATGGGGCGGGCTGCAGAAAGACCTAGGGAACCTTGTCTGTAAATATCAGAATTCTCCGTCGAAAATTGTTGTTCCAAATTGATCCTGAGGGTGGCAGTGTGTCACTTTGGATGTGAGATCAGCAGAGATTCATAGGTATAGCCAAGGGAGAAGTAGAGAAAGCTAATGGCATGGCTAAATATGCTGCTAGCAAAGTGCAGACGTAAATCGGAGAAGTTTAGGCAGTTCACACTCGATCAGCGTATGTGTCACTGCCATAGTAGTTCGAGTAGTGTTCCGATCGTGGGAGATGGAGGAGATCAACCTTGGGCAAACGGAAATAGCAGTTGTGACTTGTTTCACTGCCCAGCTAGCTCACAGTTCCGGGTCAGGTAAGAATTTGCGAGCCGGATGTTGATCGCTGAGTTATCGCTGTCACAGCCTGTAATAGCATATATTTACCTTGTTACAGCAATGTCTATTTTATTACCAAAAGCCCCCTGTTACTGTTGTTGTTGTGGTCGTATCAAAGGAAGACATTTTCACGATGTTTGACGTGCTGATAGACCGAAAAATAGGCGCATCCAAGACAGTATTGTTGTCAAACAAAACGCTAATTTTCTCCTTTTTCAGTAAAAAACGGGAGTTTTTGGAGAAAGTAGCTTATGTTCGCCTGCTGATTTCTAAGCAATGGAAAGGGGTAGAAACGAGCTTTTTTTCTGGTGAAAGAAGAGAGTCTGATCTTTCTTGTGATAGTTTCATCGTTTATGTAGTCATAACACATAATATTCTGTGGCTCTTTAAAAAACAGTCAAAATTCCCCAAAACCTCTGGCAGTATGGAGCTCTCTATTCTGAAAACGGCTGGCAGTCAATGAGTTAACAGAGCTCTCGTGTCTCGTGCCTGTTTTCTCCCTTTGCAACAGGGAGTGTGAGTGAAGGTGTCTGAAGTGCGATGGCCTTCTGTGAGACCGCCAGAGATGTGTCCAGCTTGTGAGCAGACAAGGCATCCCAAGATGAGGTCAAGTCCTGTGTGTAGGACCATAGAGGTAGATGAAGTTCTTGTGTGTGTACTGCACTACTGCTGAAGAAGAACCATTGAGTGGGGGTGGTAAACGGAAATGATGGATGTTTGCTTGCAAACAGCAGTACATGGGTTAGCTCTGTGATGGGGATGGATCAGCAGAACAGGCTGCTCTGTTAGGCAGTCACAGTTCATCACATAATAGGGACCATCTGTCAATATTAATGTAGCAGACACACGAGCCCGTACACACACACACACACACACGTAAGCGGAGTTAGTGAGGCAAGTTGTCATAGAAGCTGTGAAAGTCCTTGGGAATGACTTCCTTCAGGTCCTGAAGATGTTTGAACTTGGTTTCATTGATCTTCAGGCTGCTGGTGTAGAGCTGGGGCACGGCTGAAAGGCTGTTCGTGGTGGAATGTCGGAGCTTCGTGTTTGGAAATGGATCCCAGTCATCGGTGTGGTGGATCTTGAAGTCCATTGTCCCATCAATGTTGTACCTAAATAAGAGAAATAAGAAAAATGGAAAAATGAAAAATATCATTAGTTAGACAATCACTATTTAACTTACATTCAGTATAATCAAACAATCAAAAAAGTTAAAATGCAGTTTTAATGAAACCATTTCAGATCAAGTAAATGTGTACCATCATGATTTTCCACTTTCCCTATTTTTTTTTACCTGATGGCTCTGATATCGTGGACAGTGGAGTCCCCAGGGTTAGCTCCAGGCCGCAGAGACGTGCAGACTCGTAGCTTGGTGAAGTCGAGGAAGAAGGAGTGGTCAAGGTAGCGGACGTCGTATGGGTTCGGCTTGGTGCGTCCCTTCTTCATCACAGACACGTACTCGGCAGGGACATGGACATCTTGGTCCCTCAGGCGGCGCTCAATAACGCTATGGACCGAGTCGCACTCCATCTGTGCATGGCCCTTTTCCAAGTACTTCTGGGTCACCACCTTTTTGCTCTCCATGGTAAAACAAAGCAAAGCGCTGGCAAGAATGGAATTCCTATTTTGGTACCCGCACCCGTCACTCCACAACACAAAGTCTTCGGCCTGGTTCTGTCTTGACAGGAAATCGATGATGCACGATGCAAACTCACTGGCAGACAGGGCTCCCTCACTTTCATGCCATACGTAACAAGTGGCATTGTGTGACGACATGTCATAAAGGGTGAAGTTGTGGACAGCAAGCTTGGTCTTGTAGTATAGGGCGGATGCACTCAGTTTGGGACAGAGGAGGAGGGCTTGCAGATCCATGCAAAGCACCATGGACTTCTCACTTGCACCACTTTTATCGCTCACCTTCTCTGACCGTGCTTCTTCCTTCTGTAGGAGATGATGCTGCCACTCCTCATCAGACAGGTTGCCAGCCTTGAACGCGCAGCATGTGTTGCACTGATTTTTCTTCGGCTGGTAAAGCCCTATGTTAAGACGATGGAATGCCTCTGCAAGGACCTGCCTTGAAAATGGTCTCAGGTTTTGCTCCTCTGCTGCACGGCAATAGACTGTGTGAACATGATTAAGTGACTGGAAAACCGGCTCTAGGTAAAGTTTGGAGCTGGTTGATCTGCAGTAGTGTGACGGCATCTTTGGAAGACTGGTTAGAAAGTTGGTGAGAAACTCGTGTCCTACAGCTGATCTGTGTGTATTGTGTGTGCACTCAAGTGTGTTTGGTTGTGTATCCTGTGTGCGCTCTAGTGTGTTTGGGTCCTTTGGCCAGTTAAGGGCAGACCATTCCCCTATACCCAAAGTAGACAAAAAAAACTTCTTGCAGACTCTCCTTCTCTGCCCATTAACTCTCAAGAAAAAAAACAAAGTGGATGACCGACGAGACTCTTGTGATCCTCTTCTCCTTTTCACCGGGAGCACATCGATCAGGCCACACACATACATCCGCTTCTCCTCCCAGTTCATATTTGCCCAGAAGTTTCTGAAAATCCCTTCCCTGTCTGCCTCACTCACATCATTGCAGTGGTGTTTTTTGGATCTAGCGCATGCAGTTGATTCACACCTCGGCCCCATCACCCGTGGCTCCTTCATGGCATCTTCACGCCCTCCTTTCCCCACATAAGACTCTCCACTCATTCTCTTCTTCTTGTTGACTTTTTTCTTCCACAAATCTTTCCTCTTCTTTCTCTTAGTGGGAGTTGTGAGAGAGGTATCGCTGGTATCTTGAAAACCACAACAAACAAGTGCACAATATTAGTATCATTCTAAAAACCTCCAGTCATGACATTGAAATGGCATTTGCTCAAAATATTTTATGTTCGCATTCACAATAACGTTACTTGAGTATTGTAACATCTACCTAATTGAATCTCATCCAAGACTAATTTCCCTGTGAAATTATATTACTGAAGCTCATTATCATAAGTATTAATTTTACCAGCATGCACTTCTTGAGTGAGATCACTTATTGAGGACTCCCTGTCTGACTCTTTCTCTCCCTCTCCATCTGATGATGATGATGATGATGATGATGATTGGTCTGAGTCTCCATAAAGGTCTTTAGCCTCATCGTAGGACACATTAACCAGACTACACAACTCCTCTAAGGACACGGACATTGTTTCTGTAACACACCAAACCACGGTACTTTATCAGTAATCTTGAAAAGTTAATCCAGCCGTTTTCCGTGTTGTGCGGCAATAAAACAGTCTTTAGTCTACGAATATTTATTAAACCAACAACAACCACTGCTGTGGAGAAGGTGCGTAAAGAGCAGGGCTATTTAGCTGGCACGAAGCCATGTCATTGTGCTCCACCAAAATTGTTCGGACGAACGCTCGTCGTCCAAAGATAAACACTAGGAAATGACTAAACATTTAAATGACTTCAGGTGGGTAGTCAAGTTAATCCTAAAAATCAAATGTACCCGAAGTCCGTGACCTAGCAGATGAACAGACCTGGAAAAACTACGTCTAGCTAGACGTAGCTGCTAGCTGAGAGACACAACAGAGGAAAGCTATTGCTTGCAACTATCGGAAATCACACAATACCAAAACAACATCACTGAAACACACAGTTTTCCATGAAATGGTGAGACAAGACACCAAACGATTAAGACTTTCTTGAAATTGGTTGTCCTTACAAGGGCAAGAAAGCGCTAGGGGGGATGTTATCTTTTGTGTCCCTCGTCACTTGAAAGCTAGTTCGATGGCTGACATAGTTGGAAACAAAATCTTATGCAACCAAATCATCATCACTACAGTTTTAACCATTTCGGCACAAGTATGAAGACCTTTTTCTAAAATATTTACCTCATATATCGTTGAAGTGGTGGCCGCAAACGTTTCACGTAGCTTCTTAGCTTGGATTCCAGTAAAGGTTCGTCGGCGAAGACGCACGGAGGCGGCTCAGACAGATGCGGGGTGGAGTTACAAGGTTTTGACTGACAGTCCAAGTGTCCAGTGGAGATACGAGATTAAAACCCAGTGAAAATTTACGACTTTCTATTGGTTTATAGTGTCTAAAAAACACCCACCCACTTGGAGACAGACCAATAGCATCGTTTTATGTAAATATATGAAAAACCTACGAGGAGATACGAGGTTTCCGCCCGACAGCGACGTTATGCAAATTGCTCAAAGTGCAACTTTGGGCAACCAAGCTAAATTTTATCCATTTGGCCTATAGATGACATTTATGCAATAAAACTTTAGGGTACTAAACATTTCTGGGTTTACTATTGGGCCTATGGGGATCACGACTAGACTACAATAGCTGTAGGCCTACCTTTTTTGCTACAAAGAGGGGTCCTCGAAAAATATTCCCCTGCCCAATAAAGTTTGAGAACCCCTGCTTTGAAGTGTAGCTCCGGAGTAAGATTAACCGTAGCCCTGTTGTGCAAGCCTACTGACAGCAATATATTTTGCATGGAATGAAAGAATTTCGAACAGCTTAGACCTAACACCAACGTGAAACATGAAACGTGTTACATTGAGTCAACAGCACCTCAGATCTTACTTTCGGTTTAGAATAGTGAAGTTCTATTGATTCAGTGTAAAGTGCTTGTTCACTTCTGCATTCGTATTTGGTCTATGCTGTACCAAATTATTTTGTTCCACTCGTTAACTGGAGCATTTAGCATACTCCTTCAAAAGGGCTAAGCTTGAATTCACTCCGGAGCTGTCCTTTAAAGTCCAGAGTCACTGGATAGGATAGGGTTACATCAGTTCATTCAAATTCAATTCAAAATCATACATGCAGATCATATGTGAAGCCAATTCAATCACACTCATGGTCCATCTGGTGATTCTGCTCAATTAGTTTACAGTTTGAATCTGATTGATAGAGGTGGTGTACACCCTTAGATAAACCCATCAGAAGGCATGACTATTCAGCACAAACAAAAATGGAAAAAGTAGCCTACCGCAAACAATTTGTATTTTCACGTTACCATACAGTCCATGGTAGCATGCTACCAAGTAATCAACATAGGCTCTACTCTGTAAACTCTCTCAACTAACTAGCAAATACTGTTAATATTCACATTAGCTAGCCAAGGTGAGAGTAAACGTGATGGTCTCATTAATGTAACAGGATACTATACAAACCTTGTACATATAGTAAAACTATTTCTCACAGAATTGTTTTATAAAAGGTCTTTAAAAGGTATAATGCAGAGTGAATCAACACATAGCCCTGCTGTTTTATACGGCTAACATATCCGTTTGGCTCTGTTTATAATAAGTCCATTTATGAAAATATTAGTCTACAATGGGCCTAGGTTTCATCTACTTTTGAAGACTTACAAATCAGCCACATATTTGCTTAAAGGTGTAATCCGGAGTGAATCAACACATTGCTCTGCTGTTCTATACCGCTAAGCGTGACTGAAAGCCACCACAATGATCAAATTTTGTGCATCGTTGCCACCACAATGATCAAATTTTGTGCATCGCTTGCGAAACGGCAGCTAACACTAACTGAATGAGGCATGTCAAAAACGAGACCCCCATTCTGATACCGTTAGCTGCCGTTTCGCTATCTCAGTTTGCGTTGCATGAAATTCAGTGATCGAAGTGGCTATCAAACTGCTAAAACTAATCAACGCGACTAGCAACTAATTATGCAACTAACTAAGCGATTCAAACAACGCTAAGCCAGCCTAATAACTCCCTGCCCAGATATAACGTGGTGACTAGCTAAACACCATGACGTCTGAATACAATCAACAGCATAAAAAGCTCAGACCTAATCGATTTGTTTTAGTTTAGAAATGCCCCATTCTGTTACCATTAGCTGCCATTTCGCTATCTCAGTCTGCCTGCATGAAATCCAGTGATTGAGGTGGCTATCATTAGCGCTTGGCACTATAAAACAGTAGGACTACATGTTGATTCACGCCATATTTTTCCTTTAAGCGTGAACTGGCAGATTAAAAAAAAAAAAAGAGTGTGTGAGACCATTGCACAATTACCAAATAAATTCAATCCGATCCGGAGAACAATGCAAAAGCTACTCAATGTCTGCTTTCTATGTCTCAAGCTGCAAATGCTATATAATAGGCTGTGTAATAATTTTGTCAAAATAATATTCAATGATTTACCTGTATGAGAAGAGGGATCAGGATCACAAGCTCCTTCATCCTCAATTTTCACATCTGAGGTTTCTTCTTTGAAATCTGAGATTGGTGACGTGTGTGTTTCAGTCTTCCGGTCATGATCCAGTGCAGGTAGTCCTTCAACGGCTTGAGCATCATGCAGATACCCATAAAGGAAATCGTCAAAGTCTTCCTCCTTCACTGATGTTAGAAGTGATGATTCATCAAATCCTGACATTTCAGCACAAATGTCAGACTACTATAGAAGACTGTAACAGGAAACCTACTCCAAAATCATAGTGTTGTTCTGTAATAAGCTGAGATAAGCTAGTCTGTTCTTATGCCAGTGCCTTCTGGTAAGAAGCAACAGAAGCTCAGTGATCCCTCCTCAGTCAGAGGTGTTCTTATAAGGATCCTTCAGCTTCCTGGATTCAGATTCCACCAATCAGCAGCAGGGGCTATTGGAATGCTAATATCTTGGTGCACCATTGACACATCTGATGGTCCTCAGATGGGTGTGGTCAGAGCTCAGTGATACCTCCTCAGTCAGTGGAGTTCTAATAAGGATCCTTCAGCTTCCTGGATTCTGAAACAATCAACAGCAGGAGTGATTGGAATGCAAGTGAGTCAATGCACCATTAACACATCTGATGGTGAGCTCACAATAGATGGGGGTGAAGATGTGAAAACTCCTGATATTTGTATGATAAATGCTGTGAATTGGTGATTGGTAAAATGAATGGGCCATTTCATAAAAAACGATTCTGTACATGTAGTTAAAACAGTTAAATTCAACTCCATATCTGAAAATCTGTTACACAATACTTGAATTACATTTCTCAAGGTTCCCCAGCTGTCCCGATTAAAGTAGTAGCCTAGTTTCTGCTGCATTGGACTTGTTTCACACCTGAACATTCTGACATTCCATGGTAGTAAACTGAACATTCTATCATTGAAATGCATTGGATTTATGCCTCTTTCTGACTTGAAAAAAAATGGGTAATAACATTTAAAACATGTCTAAATTCGCTTTACTTCAAATAATACACATTTGAAGCACACAAATTTGAAGGTCCCGAATAGATTGAAGCTTTTTTATGCACATAAATGTAAAACCACTTTTATCTATTTAGGACCTCCAAATTTGTGTGCTTCAAATTTGTGTTATTTGTAAGAAAGTGAATTTAGACATTTTTTAAATGTTATTACCCATTTTTTTCTAGTCAGAAAGAGGCATAAATCCAATGCATTTCAATGATAGAATGTTCAGTTTACTACGATGGAATGCTTTTAGAAGCGCAGAATGTTCAGGAGTGAAACAAGTCCATAGTAAGACATTCTCAGGTGTCCAGGATTGCAAATGTGGAGTTTCTGACATCACAAGGCTATCACATCATAACTAAGGTATGGTGCACGACACCCCAGTAGGGATGGTCAGTGGACTCCTTGCTCCAAGGTACAGTCAACTGCAGAGGCAGTCTTTCAAAAAAAATATCCATGGGAAGTGATGATGCCATACATTGTCCATAACTACAGGAAGTGTCAAAGAGGAAGGTTTTAACTCGAGTAACATGAGTGGGACAAAATCATTTGGAACAGCATAGACTGAATGCACTTTACACGGAATCAATGGAAACTGATTATTCAAAACCGAAAGTAAAATCAAAGGTACCGTTGACCCAATGTAAAGTGCTCGGTTCTGCGTTCGGTATACACAAGTAGACCCCCCCCCCCCCATGAATAAATAAATAAATAAATAAATAAATAAATAAATAAAATAAAATTTAAAAAAACGCCCTATTGATGGGTGTTGATTCAAGCTTATGTGGGTTATTCTGCAAAGTCATTAATGATATCGGGCGTTTATGTAATTAGCCTAAGACTCGTTTGAAGTAGTGTCAACTTTGACATGGGGCTGAAGTTATCCGTCGTCTGCCTCTCGTTAACTTATTAGGAATACCTGATGAACTGTCGTAAAATTAAGGCAGAACTAAAAGAATTATAAGAAAGAAACTTCATTCATATGTCATCTATTGGATTTTGTGTGAAATAACCGAACATCACATATTTTTTTGCTGGCAATGCAGAAAGTAGAGAAGATTGAAATAATATTTTGAATCATAAAATTTGATCATTGCTTGTTGGAGCATACAGACAAATCCGACGAGTGTTTTGTGTAGGCTGCCATCTTGTGGCGAAGCCATTGTTGGACTGTAAGCAAAACATTTTGACAATGCACAGTCAATGACAACTAACAGCAAAGACGATGGAATACTTTGACATTATACAGGTGGTAATTAATCTCATAAATAATGGCATTTTATGGTGTGCTATCACGTTATTCTTATGGACAGATTGGCGATCTGGGTAGCTCAACAATGGCGCCTGGCCTGCTTAGTTCCGGTAGTTTCCTCGGATTCATCTATTGCCAGTCTTGTTTTGTCACTGCGACTGAAATAAATCGAGCCTTTAATTAAAGGACTTCCGCTGTACGTTTGGACGTGAAGAGTTGCACAGCTTGTGAAAAGTCTAGGCTACAGCTAAGCGTACAGCGGAAGTTTATAGGCGGCTGTGAGATATCGGAGAAAATAGTTCCAGGATTTTCAAAATGCTAAATAAAACACGACAGGAATGGTTTTTCACGACGAGAATTGTTTTGCATGCCCATATAACAGCACTGATGACTCGGTGAGTAGCATATTTGAAAATAACAATGTTTTAGGTGGTTTTAGGGAACGTTGTCAGACATGCACAAAGCTAGCCTGTCTGAAGCAGGAAGGGGGGGTTCTGAAATAGCCGTATACTCGAGACAGGACCAATCATCCAAATTTTGGTGTCAATCGTTCTATTGCACCCTAGACACTCTAGAAAAGGGGCTAAATGTGTTAAAAACCGAACCTCCCCTTTAAGACGTAGCCTACAACTCAAGCCTCCAGGTGATGGGCCAACATGTGACGTCTTTGATGATGTATATATTTATTTATTTATTTAGATATTTTTGGGGGCTTTTTATTGCCTTTAATCAGATAGGACAGCGTAGAGATGACAGGAAACAAGTGGGAGAGAGAGACGAGACGGGGCAGGATCGGGAAATGACCTCGGGTCAGAACCAAACCCGGTATTGTTTTTTTTATTTTTCCCTCACTAAGAATTTGTTCTCTCAATTAGACTCAGAGTTGAGATCGAAGCTGGTTGCTGACAGAACTTGTTTATTTCCACAATCCCAAAATACAGATGTACAGAAGGACCAATGTCATTCAGCACACCGCAATTGCATTTAACAATGTGGAAAGAGCTTGTCTGCAGAGAAGCCACCTCCTAGCTAAGAGATTCTAAATTCTAAGGGACAAAGCTTTTGTCCTAAGTTTTTATGTGTAAAATTTGCACAACCCATTTTATTTTACTCTTCCTTCAATCAGAATTACTTTCAGTTAGGTGCCGTGGGTGGCATCTAATTCTCACTTAGTCCGCTAGGTGGCTCTAGAGACCGCAGATTCTCTCTCCACATTGCACGTCTGCTGAATAGCAAGTGCGGCATACTAAATAAAATATCAATTGTACATTTTCCTCATTCCCTTTATACCTTTCTAATTTCTATCATACTATTGTTTTAACTTATTGGTAAAAATATTTCACTTGGGATTCACATATAAACCAGGACTTTAGAGATATTTATGTATATATTTTTAAGCTATTGTTTCAATGCCAATATTAATTCCCTTGTACTTAAGACTCTCCATGTGTGTGTGTAATCTATGCATCCATGTACTCTTATTCGTCAGGCCCTTGAATTCGGGAGTTGTGATCTGTTTAAGTTCTTATTCATTTTTCAGATGTCAAACAAAGGTGATGTACATTAGACTATGTGTGAGTGTTATGCACCCTTGTTCTTAAACAACAGGAAAACCACAAGGGTGTAACCAGCGAGAAACAGACTGCAGAAACACGCGTCTCCCACTATCAGACAAATGTCAATGTCAGTAGTCATATTTTGGAAACAAATATTGCAGAATCTGCATTTTTCTATTGCAAATCAAAGCATTTTGACACTTACTCAAATGTCAAAATACCTGCTGACATTACCACCTCTGCTCTCTCTCCACTTACTAGTCTGACACCCAGGTGTTTTTTCCCCATCTTGACCCTTCTGTCTAAAGGTTGTTTTGTTCCTTTTCCGGACCCCACCCATGCTTTGCAAAGTGCACACACTCAAATTCTGCAGAGGCAGGGGAAACAGAATTGTACATTTCATCAATTTTTCCCTGCCAGGTTATGGCTCTTTCTCTCTGGTCACACAACCATCATAACATGTTTAATCATTATTAATACCATCTTAGATTATATAAAAAAAAACACCACACCGGGTCCCCGGAGTAATGGTCCGACGCTCTAGCCACATAACTAAAATTATTCCTAATAGATCCTTCAAAATCAGGGGCAGAGCGAATGATTCCTTGTCGGGGGAGCAATGACCTGTAGTGGACCCCGTATCTACTGTCAGTGTTTAACAATATCATGTTTTTATTTAGTCCACTTCATGTTGTTTTTATTAGAGGCTAAATCATTAGGCCATACCCCCACCACTGTTAAAAATAACTAGTGCTGGCAAAATTAACTGATTAATCACGTGATTAATCCAAAAAATTTAACTCGGATTAAAAAAATTAACTCAGATTAATCCTGATGGATATATTATGTTCAATTTCAGATAGAAAAAAGCTTGGCTATCAAGTCAAACTATACAAAGATCATGGCCTAGCTCCTGACTGTTCAACAACATGTTTGGGGAATCATTGGGGGTAGGGGACAGGTGTGAATTGCCCCATTTGAGATGAACAAAGCCAACTATTTAGTATCAGGGCCTTTACTGGGAAAAATAAGGATCCAACATACCCTAGCATCCAAATTCTTACTGGAGTAAATGAGTTGCGATTAAAAGTGATTAATCACGATTAATCATTGAAAAATTTTGTGATTAATCAGATTAATTTTTTTAATCGTTTGACAGCACTAAAAATAACACTTTAGGACCATTTAGGCTATATCATTATACTGGATATGTTTATCATCATTACCATATTTATTTTTCATCAGGAGGTATTGCCAGTCATCATAACAGACTAGGTTAGGGATGAGAGAAAATAGGCATTTAACGATGGCCATCACCCAATCGTGTGAACAGACATGTTTTCAGTAACAATAAAAACCATGGGTCTCTGCTACAGTAGGTGAATGAACACCTTTCCCATCCAATTTCTTGTGCGTTCATAACACAGCGCACACCGCGCAGACAGGTGTGTGCTGGCCTTGCTGATATGTGCCTTTATATATACTGAGCATTGAAATACTTTCAATACCAAATTTGCCCACAGGCCTATTTGCTATGTCTGTATTTCTGTAATTGCATGAAGACTACTTCAGCAAAACCCTAGGCTACCGGCTGTGGCATCAGTTTCGTTTTTGAAATGTAACAGTGTAGTGTGGGAGGGAGAGTAAATAAATAAAGTCTAGTGGTCCTCTGAATCAGTAAATGAACTGTAAGAGAAACATTGATTTACTGTATTGCTTCATCTAGGGTAAACAGGGTTGAAGTGAAGGTGTAAAGTGAATCATTATCCGTCACTGCAGCATCACAAGTCTTATAGCATTTAGGCTACATTATAAAATTAGTAAAGCCTGTCAAGGTAAACTTTTGACATAGAGTTGCATTCTAGACACAAAGGAACTTGTGCTGTACATAAATTAAAGTAAAATAAGCCCAGAGTAGATGGAAAAAAGTAAATGACAAAATCAGTAGGCCTAGGCTATAGCTACTGGAATAGGAGGAAAAGAAGAAAAACGGGTTTTGCACACTATCTATTTAGAAAGATTGTCTTTGCAAACTTAATTCCTTTATCTGGAGATTTTATAAGAACCCATGTCAACCAGCAATCACAGAATGAAATCACATAAACGGCCCAGATTGTTATCTCCATTTATTCCTGGTGGAAACAGATCCTTTACCCTAGATTGCTGTTTATAAAGTCTCATAACCCCTAATGTAACATATCATTTCACTTAATTTCACCTCTAGTAATTAGCAGACGTGTCCTACTTTTATTTAATGTCCAATTCCAAAATACTGAGTGAGGGGCGTTTGAAAAAGCATATGAAACCTGTTGCTGTGTTGCTCTGTCGGCCGCCTGTGACAGCCCAACCCGCGGGGATTGTGTGCTCGCATGACGGCAGGAGAGGGAAGGAGAGACCGGTGGATTTGGCGATCTCAACGAAGCATGTTTGAATAAAAACAAATCAAATATTTGGGCTGTAGTGAAGTTGCTGGATGTGTTAAGAGCTGTCGGGAAAGAAAAACATATTAGTATGGAGGCGATAAAAGTTAGTTTTACCTGCGATGAGGGAAGGAATATCCGGACAGCATGGATCTCTGGCGGCCGCCATTACCGAGGTCATACTGAGGTTAATCCGTGACGTATCGCTCTGAAAGTTGGAGGGTATGTTCGCGAGTGTCTTAGGAGCATTTTCTTATTTACATCAATAACATAACATCGTATCTCTTACCGATTTTGCGCAACTTTTGTTTGAAAGTTACATAGACATGAACTACAACCAAATACCTGCCTTCTAAGGAATCTGTGTTAAGACTCTAGCGAACATGCCCTCTACTTTTCAGAGCGAAACGTCACGCGCTGACCTCACTATGACCTCGGTATAGGCGGCCGTTGGAGCTCCCATGTTTCCTGGATCTTTCTTGGCTCTAATCTCAGGTAAAACTAACTATAGCCTCTGTTTTAATGTTTTTCATTCCTACAACTCCACTCCGACTCCACTACAGCCCACGTATTGTTTCGATTCAAACGTGCTTCGTTGAGATCGCCAAATCCACCGGTCTCTCCTTCCTTCTCCTGCCGTCACGCGAACACACAATCCCCGCGAGCGGGGCTATCACAGCGGGCACACCATGGGGCAGACAGAGCGACACATCAACAGGTTCATAAATACCTTTCACTTAATATTTTTGAAATGGACATTAAGTTTTCTCAGGATTAAATCAACGTATGACACGTCTGCTGATTAATAGACTTGTTTCACACCTGAACATTCCGACATTCCATGGTAGTAAACTGAACATTCGATCATTGAAATGCATTGGATTTATGCCTCTTTCTGACTTGAAAAAAATGGATAATAACATTTCAAACATGTTGAAATTCACTTTCCTTCAAATAATACACATTTGAATCACACAAATTTGGAGGTCCCGAATAGATTAAAGCTTCATGCACATAAATGTAAAAACACTTTTATCTACTCGGGACCTCCAAATTTGCGTGCTTCAAATGTGTATTATTTGAAAGAAAGTGAATTTAGACTTATTTTAAATATTATCACCCATTTTTTTCAAGTCAGAAAGAGGCATAAATCCAATGCATTTCAATGATAGAATGTTCAGTTTACTACCATGGAATGCTTTTAGAACCTCAGAATGTTGAGGTGTGAAACAAGTCTATTGAGGTGTGTTTAAGTTTTAATGGAATGTTAGATTAGGAGTTATTCATAGTTTTCACCCGAAGATTCTGGCTACTATGACGTATGGGACTGGCGGGCAAAAAACATTAGCGTTAGCGGTTGGACCAGGCTAAAGTTGATGTAAGCTATGGGATGAGCAAGCTGTCATTTATTTGGTGTTTGTATTGCTGTTTTCCTCTACATTTTCTGGTATAATAGGCCTATCTGTGATTTAATGTACGTTCAACTAACATGCCGTGGGATTTTGGTGCCTTTCCAAATAGTAATAACTAAGGCAATGACCGCTTAGCTCCCCCTGTCTCCGTTACCTTTTTGAGTTCAGAAGGTGAGGACGGAAGAGTAGGTTATAAGAGTAGGGTATTCAACAATCTGTGGCTACTCCATAAAGTAGCCTAAGCAAGTGGATAACATCATCATGTTTTCTCCGAAGTTTTGTTGTTTGAGAAACTCTTTGGCTCTTGTTACATGAATCATTATGTGAGGGTTTAACGTTAATTGGGTGCTGCCAATATCATACGTCCTGCTAACTTCACCGCGCTGCTGCCAATGCCGTCGGCAGGATGTTGATTTAACAAAAAAGACGATAAAGCTACTGTAGGCACAGTCGTATTTTTCTGTTCACCATGTCTATGCCAATAGACGGGCGAGATGATTGATAATTTTATAAACTTTTATGGAGCGCAAACGTCCGGTTACTTAACGTAACACCGGTTTTCTGATAGCAGAACGAAGCCCTCTACCCGCCAGGTACCCGTTCGATTGACGTCACTGCAAACTATGAATAGGCTAAGACTTTAAAAACAGCAACATGGGTTTAATTTAGGAAGGAAGAAGAGAACAAAGTGAGCCGTTTATGGAATTTCATTCTGTGATTGCTGATTGACATGGGTTCTTATTAGGGCTGGGCAAACATAAAAATTCTTAATCGCATTAACTCAATGACTTTCTGTGATTAATCGTATAGCGCGCGAAACCCAAAAATGGTATATGAAATCCAAAAATGAATTCAAAAGCTGTTTCAAACGCAAAGTTTTATTTAAAAATGTAAATAAATGAACGTTGCATATATTAGAAAATGTAAAATTCAACTGAAACACTCTAATGACATCAAATATAAAACCACTGGCAGGTCATTTGTTATCCTGTTTCATATCAAAAAGAGAAAATAAATAAATAAATATATATATATATAAATAAAAATAAATAACAACAAAAAACGGTACCCAGTACACAAAAAGTTTTTTAAATCCAAGTCCATTTCCTTTTCAAAATAATTCTGTCAAAATGTCAACTGAAAGAAGCAAATCAAATATAAAACTCAAATATAGCACTACTGCCAGGTCATTATTGTTAACTTTTCCTTTTCTTTCTTTTATTTTTCTTAATTCTCTGCAAGAAAACTAAATTACAGGATTGTGAGGTAAATCTAAAACGTAGAGCTAATAATCCAAAACTGAAATGCATCACAGCTCACACAGGTCATTAAGGTTATCCTGTTTTATAGGCCTATAAAATGAGAATGTCAAAAAGAAAGAAAAAAACAACCAGTACATATCCTATACTAACCAGAACTTACACAAACTGACACTTGTCAATTCAAACTTTTACTTCTGTGCACGAAGCCAGTTGCTAAGGCATACAAGATGATTCACATTTTCAGATGACAAAGACGCTCTTTTCTTCTGCACAATGTGACCAGCAAGAGAAAACAACCGTTCACAGGGAACAGATGTTGAGGGTGTGCCCAAATACTTCCTTGCATGGGGGGCTAGCAGGCTGTGTGAGTGTGCATGTTTGGACCACCACTCTAATGGACAGGAATCCAAACTAATGGTGGGCTCTGCTCTGTATCGATGGACACAGGTCTCAATTGTGTCTTCTTCTTTTTCAGAATCAGACTCAGATGAGTCAGCCAGTAGGGTTAACCTTTTCGTTGGTGGCTCTGATTCTTCCACAGGTTTCTCTGCACCAGCTACCTCTTCTCTGAGTAACCTGGTGATTGAGGCCCACACCTCACTCCTCTCTGCTTTAGGCACACATTTGAGGTCCTTGAAACGAGGATCAAATGCAGTAGCTATCTTCAGATACGCAATGTTGGCATTTCCTCTGCGTGTCTCCAGGTCCTTCCTGAATGCAGCCTTGAACTGTGTGACATAGGCAGGGTCCTCATCTGAACTCTCCATCACCCGGGAGAAATGGGAAAAAGCAGGGAGGGCCACAGAGCATGAGACATAATCTTCTCCCCCTAGAAGTTCTGTCACATACCTGAAACAGAGAAAACAAACACAATTTATCATAGTGAACTGCATGTAGCATAATAAACACACACACACACGTGAGAAATAATAATGGAAAGCTCACCTGCAAGGCTCGAGTAGCATTTCCAACCTCCGCAGTTTATCCAAGTCAGCTGTGGTTGGCATGGTGATTTTGGGGTGTGTCGAGAGGACATCCCGCAGTGGCTGTTTGTTTCTGAGAATGCTTTGGATCATTGCCAGAGTAGAATTCCATCTCGTTGGAACGTCTTGAACGAGACATTCCTTCTTTTGACCACGTTCGTCTTGTTTCTGCTCCAACTCTGCAGCATTTGCTGGGCTGTGTTTGAAGTGCCCTACAACTTTTCTGCACTTGGCCAGGGCATTGTCGAAAGGGCTGTGCTGTAGGGATACTGTGATGGAACGCTGCAGACTGTGCGCGAAGCAGGGGATGTGCTCAAAGGGAAGATGTCTCGCAGCAGCAACCATATTTCGTGCACTGTCTGTGCTCAGTGTGACGACTTTGTTCGACACATTCCACTCTTCTGCAACCTGCAGGAAGTGTTCAGCGCAGGTTTCGGCATAGTGCCTGTCGGCTGTTTTCATTACCGAGAGAGCATGCGAATGCAATTCCCAATTGGCATCAATATAATGCACCGTCACCCCGAGGTAACTATGATTACCTAGTGATGTCCAATAGTCGCCCGTGATGGCAACGGATGACATGCTGTGAAGTGTCGTCTCTTTTGCCTCCCTCTCATTCTCGTACAATTCCTGGATTCTTCTACTAATTGTGCGGCGAGAGGGAGCTCGTATGCTGCGTCGTTGGTGGCTATTCTTAAAACATCACGGAGGCCCGGGTCTTCCACAATATTAATGGGTCTGCATGCTGAAGCTACCCACTTGGCGATTGCCTCGACTAGCCTTTTCCCTTTCTGTTGATCTACCCTTCCTCCATATATGAGAGTAGTTTGACGAAACCTTGGCGCCTCGAATGATTGCTCAGCTTCGACGGTGTGTATAGCCTTAAGGTGGTATCTTAGGCTTGTGTAGCTTCGATGATACGCAAATTCTGCTTGACAATGGTTGCACACAACTGTGGCTTTGTCCAGTAGCCCATCTTGTGACACTTTATAGCGAAAATGTCCATTCAAAAGTTCGCCTTTCTGCATATTTATTATTTGTTATCCATAGTAAACTCAACTGTACCGTTCTCTTGTGTTTCCTTTCCTATCTGAACTCGCCGCGACGTTCCCGACTTACGCTTTCAAAATAAAAGCACGAACACCAGTCATAAAATTTTTTTTTAAAAAAAACCTGCTGCGTTAAGCGTTAACAAAATTGTCGGGCGATACTGACCTCAATAGTTAACGCACCGTTAACGCGTTAACGTTGCCCAGCCCTAGTTCTTATACAATCTCCAAATAGATGTGCAAAACCTTTTTCCCTAGAATACCAGTAGACTTCTAATTCCTTATTCTTTGTGTCGTGCTTTTCCCCCATTTACTGCAGGCTTATTTGACTTTCATTTATGTACAGCACAAGTTCCTTTGTGTCTAGAATGCACCTCTATGTTAACAGTTTACCTTGCCAGATTTTACTCATTTTGTCATGTAGGCTAAATGCTGTAAGACTCGTGATGATGCAGTGACTGATAATTACTCATCGTCCAGTCAATCTAGAGTAAAGAGGCAAAAAAATTGCAACAGAAACGGTTCAGAGTTTTTATCTGTCCTAACATCCCCCTGAATCATATACTAAAAGTCGACTGCAGTAGATGGAGTGGAACATAAATTTAGTTGAGGAAATAAGTTTCCCATTGAAATGAATGGGATTCGGGTGAAGTTCGTGAACTAACGTTTGACAACGGTATCCCGTACAAATTCTAATGAATAATGGAGTGGGATTCATCAATTCAACGGCATCCCGCACACATGCCAGCGAATCATAGCTGAGGTGGCATGGTGTTGGTACCGCTGATGGACACGACTTGAACAAACCAGTTCATCTCGCTTGATTAGGGCCTCCCCAACACCTGTGGGTGCACCATGCACCACACCCCGTTGTCTACAATATTAATTTTAAAACTATCAGCGCATATAGTTGTAATGAAATTCATGTTGTAGAAGCAGGGGCGTAGCTAGGCCTTTTTACTAGAGCACGTGCCCTAGTAAAAATCAGCTGTGCCCCAGTAAAAAAAATATAGAAAAAAAAGAAAAAGCTATATGATTTTATTTAATAACAACCCGTTTTCGGCGTGCGCAGTACATATGCGAATTGAGATCGAGTGAAAGAGAATGGGTTTGTAATTCCAAATGTTATACTTGTGTCTTATGAATAGCCTATCTGATCTCTGGTCTGAGACATTCTTTCCACAGTCATATGGATGCGCATCTGGCTTGGTGTGCCAAATGGCGATGTAGGCTACTTTAAGGTGAAGATATACACGAAGTTCCGATAACAAAAGTAGCTGTTCATGCTGTGCATTTCTATTGATATAAAAACAATACAGGAAACCAGGACAGGATGGATGAGGAGAGGTACAATTCTGGGTGTCAATGCTGCTAGGTTTGTAATACGTTGAATGAGTGAAACGGAGACGTCTGACCTCCAATGGAAAGCTCCGGTGGTCTTATATAATTTTTATTCATTAACTGAAATGCCCGAAATCAAGAGCTACAGCTACAGCGCAACTCAAGCATAGCAAACTTTACTCACAATCTCAGTTCAATGAGGTTGGCCTCTGGTACTTAAATAACATTTACATGTTACATGTATATGTTGTATTATACTCTTGCATGTGTCTCTGTGGTTACATTTACACACACCAAGGCACAGCACTGGCCTCTTATTCGCCTCCGTCCAGAACTCGGTATTTTTTTCGAGCCGAAAATAAGTTTGTTGATTAATCTTATTGCGCGCGCTATAGCGTTGCAATACATATCGCGGGTGAATTGATTTTGCTTCATTGTCTTTAGGAAGCTTTATATGGGTATATTGGCTCTTACAGTAGAGGTATTTGGTATTAAATTAAACTACACAACCAGATCTATCCATTGGTATTATTGCTTGCGCACTTGCTTGAGAATAAGGTGGTTACATTTCTATACAAAGATCAACAGAAAACTCTTTATCTGGTGTTATAGAGTACACTTTGCCAAAATCACCACACATTATAACTAGGCTATTGGAACTCAACAAAGATGCAACTCTTTAAATTGACAAAATTAGAAGCAAAATTGACCTTGTCTAAATAATGTTTACATTTACAAATTGGCAGTGCACCGTTCATCCATACCTATTAGGCTACCTCAGTAATGCAATAATCAGCTTTTTTTAACACGGCATGGTGTGATGTTGAGGTATGCCCCACCCTCCTTATAACAATAAGGCCCATAATGAAGAAATTCTGTGTTTGTAAATTGGGCTGGTTTTGGTGAAATTTAGGCCACTGGCATTTAGGAGAAACATATTTAACCCCATAAACCATACAATTTCTGAGAGCTTATGCCCTTAGGTTTTCACCAACATTCTTCTAATCATTAAATAGCCCTATATTCTGGCCTACTGTACTGTATATTGGAAGACACCTCAAATTGACAAGAATTTAACATATTTCCTCAACTAGGATCTCTTCAGACTTTTAGTATGTTGTTCAGGACACCTCAGAAAAATGTATGTAAGCTGATTTTTCTTTTTTCTTTTTTACAATTACTTCTATTTTTGGCCCCAATGGGCTATTTTGCCAGGACTAAAGTCTACCCTGCTACACACTATTGAGGTGGAGGTGACACATAGCCACACTGTTCAGATACAGTATGTGTCCAGAATGAATGAATTTAATCTGGCTTCATCCAGTCTTCAGATTTTGTATTTTGTTATGGATATTATGATACATTTTATGTAAGGGATAACTGGCTTCGAGGTGTCCCGATATAAGAAAATAATGGACGAGGCGAAGGACAGCCCGACGGCACAGCTGAAGGCCTGTTTGACTACGCCAAATCCATTATTTTTCTATTTATATTTTCTATTTATATCGGGACACCTCGAAGGCCGTTATCCCGCTTATCACCCGGTTGCATTTAAAAACGCAACAGATGTGTTAATGGTGCACTGACACATTAACTCATTGACTGCCAATGACGTCTTTAGACGTCAACTGAAATACTGCCGTTCACTGCCAATGACGTCTTTAGACGTCAACTGCGTTTTTAATGGGGAGGGCTGCAGAAAGACCTAGGGAACCTTGTCTGTAAATATCAGAATTCTCCGTCGAAAATTGTTGTTCCAAATTGATCCTGAGGGTGGCAGTGTGTCACTTTGGATGTGAGATGAGCATAGATTCATAGGTATGGCCAAGGGAGAAGTAGAGAAAGCTAATGACATGGCTAAATATGCCGCTAGCAAAGTGCAGACGTAAATCGGAGAAATTTAGGCAGTTCACACTCGATCAGAGTATGTGTCACTGCCATAGTAGTTCGAGTAGTGTTCCGATCGTGGGAGATGAAGGAGATCAACCTTGGGCAAACGGAAATAGCAGTTGTGACTTGTTTCAGTGCCCAGCTAGCTCACAGTTCCGGGTCAGGTAAGAATTTGCGAGCCAGTTGTTGATCACTGAGTTTTCGCTGTCACAGCCTGTAAATAGCATATATTTACCTTGTTACAACAATTGTTGTTTTTGTGGTCTTATCAAAGGAAGACATTTTCCCGATGTTTGACGTGCTAATAGACCGAAAAAAACGCGCATCCAAGACACTAACGTTGTCAAACAAAACGCTAATTTTCTCCCTTTTTTGATAAAAAACGGGTGTGTTTGGAGAAAGTAGCTTATGTTCGCCTGCTGATTTCTAAGCAATGGAAAGGGGTAGAAACGAACTTTTTTTTTCTGGTGAAAGAAGAGAGTCTGCTCTGTCTTGTGGTAGTTTCATTGTTTATGTAGTCGTAACACATAATATTCTGTGGCTCTTTAAAAAACAGTCAAAATTCCCCAAAACCTCTGGCAGTATGGAACTCTCTATTCTGAAAACGGCTGGCAGTCAATGAGTTAACATTCCAATGATCCCTGCCTCTGATTGGTTGAATCTGAATCCAGGAAGCTGAAGGATCCTTATAAGAACACCACTGACTGAGGAGGGATCACTGAGCTTCTGTTGCTTCTTACTAGAAAGCACTAGTATAAGAACAGACCAGTTCCTCTGTTATTACAGAACAACACTTTGATTTTGGACTAAGTTTCCTGTCATAGTCTTAGTACAGTCATCAATTTGTGCTAAAATGTCAGGATTTCCTGAGTCATTAAAACTGAAATCAGTGAAAGAGGAAGACTTTGACGATTTTTTGATTGGTTGAATCTGAATCCAGGAAGCTGAAGGATCCTTATAAGAACACCACTGACTGAGGAGGGATCACTGAGCTTCTTATCTGTTGCTTCTGACCAGAAGACACTGACACAGACTATCTCTCTTATTACAGGAAAACGCTGTGATTTTGGATTAAGGTTCCAGTCATAGTCAAACAAAATGTCAGGGCTTGCTGAATCATCGCAACCGACATCAGTGAAGGAAGAAGATTTTGACGACTTCCTTCAAGAGTATCTGCATGTTGTTCGGACAGTTGAAGGACCACCTGGACTGGATCATGACTGGATGACTAAAACACCTACATTACCAATCTCAACATCCAAAGAAGAAAATATTTCACCAGCGATAGTTGAAAACAGGGAAGATTCTGATCTAAGACAATATGGTCACAAAGGCTCTTTTCATACAGGTATGTCATTTTTGCCAATTTTATTCATTCTTTGAAATGTATTGTGTACTATTAGCAGTAAAGCTATGGGATCAACTCCCAGAGGAGATCAAAAATGCCCCTGCTGTTGGCAGCTTCTAAAGACCAAGCTGTTCTCAGATGCTTTTTGTTAACTGACAATTGTCCTTACTTAACTTATTTCTTTAAACCTTCTAAACTATTTTAATTTAACTTCACTTTTTTATTACTCTGCTTCTTGCTCTCTCGTTCCCCTTTTATTTTAATTTTCTGTGAAGGACATTGAACTGCTCCCATGTATGAAATGCGCTAATAAGCTTGCCTTGCCTTTTATTCATTCTTATCGTGTACTATGACAGAAAGTTGCATAATTTTAAAGAATCACTCTCACTTCTGCTGTATTCTTTGTTTTCCAGATGATGTTAAAACTAGCAAATCTGACAAGAAGAGTAGCCATAAATCTCACCAGAGGATCCATACTGAGGTAAATCCGCATGAGTGTTCATTCTGTGGGAAGACCTTTAGTCAGAAGAGTAGCCTAACAAGTCACTTGAGGATCCACACTGGGGAAAAGCCATATGTGTGTACTACATGTGGAATGGCCTTTCGTCACAAGCATAGCCTCATCACTCACCAGAGGAACCACGCTGGGGAAAAGCCATATGAGTGTTCTGAGTGTGGGAAGGCCTTTACTAATATAAGCTACCTTAAATCTCACCAGAGGATCCACACCCACACTGTGAAGAAATACGAGTGTTCTGAGTGTGGAAAAGCTTTTCTCCGCAAAGGTAACCTCAGGACACACCAGAGAGTCCACACTGGGGAAAAGTCATATGCGTGTACTACATGTGGGAAGAGTTTCATGACTGGCACACACCTCACCATACACCAGAGGATCCACACTGGGGACAAGCCATACGAGTGTAATTCATGTGGGAAGAGTTTCAAGACTGGCACAAATCTCACCATACACCAGAGGATCCACACTGGGGAAAAGCCATATTATTGTACTACATGTGGGAAGGCTTTTAGTCAGATGAGTAACCTCAAAGCACATCAGAGGATCCACACTGGGGAAAAGCCATATAAGTGTACTACCTGTGAAGTGAGTTTCAAAAATGGCTCACATCTTAGAAATCACCTAAGGGCCCACACTGAGGAAAGGCCATTTGAGTGTACTACATGTAGAAAGAGTTACAAAACTGGCTCAAATCTCACTAAACATCAGAAGCTCCATCACTGTTCTCTTTGAGTAAAGGGTTTTGGGTCAGAAGAATCACCTTAAACTTCACCAGATCATCCACACTTGGTAAACGCCTAGGGTATACTTTCGTCACATTGACAACACAAAGAAATGTTGATGTAAATAAAGCATCTGTTTTACAGAAATTAAAATTACATTGTTTCTTCTAACAATATTGTGTGATGTGTATGATATTTGAGGATTGTTTTTATTCTAGTGCTGTCAGTTTGACGTGTTCATAACGCCATTTTCCGCCATTCCAACACCTCCTGGCGTTTCAGAATATCCTGTGTTTTAATTACTTGATGTAGGCCTACTGCCTACTCATACCTACACACACGCACTCACATACAGGAGAAGATGCGTCTGCTCTGCTGTGTCTGTTGCTCCGTAGCCTTAGTTTAGAATAGATAATTCCGATGTCAGTAAAAATAAATATTTTTGCGACGCAATCATGACGTTCACTCGCATGTTCAATATTTAGGTTGTTAATGTTAGGATTAATGTTACTTAGAAATCTCCTCTCTTGAACTGAATATCCCGCAAATATCCGTTTCAAAGGTGAAACAGTTCAGAGTGCAACTGAGAGAGAGATGTTTGTGAGCGTCATTATTGCAATAGCTTTATGCAGACTAGATGCATACCTGTAGCCTATAGGGAGCCGAAGTCACACCCTCTTCCGCGTTAGCATAGGGTCTGTCGAGCCTATTAAAATGAACGAACAGATACCTATAGACGAATCCGAGGAAACCACCGGAAGTAAGCAGGCGCCATTGTTGAGCTACCCAGATCGCCAATCTGTCCATAAGAATAACGTGTTAGCACACCATAAAATGCCATGATTTACGAGATTCATTACTACCTGAGTAATGTCAGAGTATTCCATGATCTTTTCTGTTAGTTGTCATTGACTGTGCATTGTCAAAATGTTTTGTTTACAGTCCAACAATGGCTTCGCCACAAGATGGCAGCCTACACAAAACCCTCGTCGGATTCGTCTATACCTATAACTTCTGGTCTGCTTTGGTATGCGTCGTGGGTTTCACATATAATGTTTATAATGTTTAAACTTACATTTTGAGCTTCACAAACGTAAAAAAATAAATTGATTGTAGACGAACTTCAAAAGTTACGTTACATAAAACAACAAACATAGTCTTGATTGGCATGAATGGTTATCATTTAAATTCACATGCAACATGTGTGTCTCAAGTTATAAATCAAAGTGGACCAAAAAGTCACGTTTATTTGTCCATTCACTTTTTTTTTCGATAGGTCCCGTATGCTAATCGGAAGTTAGCATGACTTCGGTTCCCTATTCTGAACGTCACTAAAATGAGAGCTTCTTGCAGGGCAATTGGTAATATGGCAAAATGCATTTTAAAGGTATGCTCAGAGCCCATTTAGGGAGAGCCGGATCACTCCCTATTAACGCCATTCAAACCGCCTTCAACCTGCAATTCCAATGGCAATTCCGATAGGGGCGCTCGCGAGCAAGTCCAAAAACAATGGGGGCCTATGGAGCTAAATGCTAAAATATTTTTTTCTACACATTTGTATCCAAAATATCACAGATTCGAGTTCATTTTTAGCAACGTGGATATCGATTTACATATTAAAAATGAAAGGTATGAACACCTACGTCCATCACGTTTCTCATACTGAGAGCAATTTTTACCTCAATCTCACTAGCATTATGCTACTCTATTCAAGTGAATGGGCCATAGACCGCCATTCATTTTGGACTTGCTCGCGCGCGCCCTCTCGTTGCAGTACCACCGGAAGTATTTTGAGAGTGATCGTTCTCCCCCTATTAAAATTTCTCTGGTATGCTCATGCAATGTAGGTTTACAATGTAGGTTTATAATGCCATACTTTCTGTGAGCCTCTTTAAAATATAGGTCAGTATAATTTTAATGGCCACCATCCATTTTTTGTTTTGTGTTTGTAAACTTAAACATCTCCCTGGCACTACTTGAACATGTTTTAAAAAATCATGCTGTATCTAGGTTTTCTTTTATTTTCAATTGTTATTCACCACCAGCAATCCATGTTCATAACAGCATTAAAATTAAAATAAATAAAAATAGAACAAAACGAAATCAAGGAACATTTAGAATAGAGAAAAAATGTGATTAATCATGATTAATTATGAGTTAACTACAGCATTAATGCGATTAATCGCGATTAAATATTTTAATCACTTGACAGCACTATTCATTATTCATGCAAATCTAGTCAGTCTTTCTTGGAATCATTCAATCTAATGTTCTCAGGTACCCAAGTCATGCTAACATAGTTGACCCAAAAGTCTAACCACCACAATGTGTAGCATCCACCAGGCCAGAATGCTTACCACACATCACCTTGAGGTGAAGAGTGAGGGAATTAGACAAATGGGCCAATTACAGTGGAGGGATGATTAAAGGGACTGGATGAGCTAGGTTGGGACTTTAGCCAGGATACCGGAAACCCTCTACTCTTTATTACAAGTGTCTTGGAATCTTTTTTGGCCACTGCGAGTCAGGACCTCAGATTTAACATTTCTTTCGAAAGATGGCCTCCTCCTTGCCTCACTCACGTCAGATGTAGCGCTATGTGCGAACATCTGATCCTCAGCGATAGACGAGATATTTTAGGAGCCAGAAATCCTTGAATCTAACTGGACAAACGGCTTGTCCAACAATTTAATTGACGTACACTTCAGCCAACCACATCGAAACCAACCGATGATGCTGGTTACGTTTGTTGGATTGGTTGGATTCAAAACAGTTGCTTCTTCGCTACGTCACACCCTCTACAGCAGCCAGCAGCCCTGATTGGTCCGGTTAGAGAATATTTGGCTTGAAATCGCTCTGATGGGCATCAACATCAGATCGTTGCGCGGAAGTGCCTTACGAAAGTTACATAGCGCATGATCTGACGTGAGTGAGGTAAGCCTCCTCCAGTCTCTGTCTCTGCACTGGGGCATAGGGATTGGTTTTAAGCCAGAGGGAAGAGAGCCGCCTACAAGCTACCCAACAACACCACCTCCAGCAACCGCCTAGTTTTACCCAGGAGGATGAATCTTTGGATGACAAAGTCAAATAAGCAATAAATCCCGAGAGGCCGGTGTAAATGCTGGTTTTAGCACGGGTAACATCCGTGCTAAAACCAGCATTTACACCGGCCTCGAGGGGTTTATTGCGCTTCTAAAACTGTTACCACGTTAACCGGCAATGGTTTCATTAACGGAAAACACAACCACGAGAAATATAGCAAGTTATTCCTTGATACCAATTCCTCCGCCAAAAAACATACTTCCTCTTACTGAATGGTTGGCAAGTCACGAATAAACGCTGCTCCATTCACTTTCTTATGGCGCAGCAGTTTAGAACGAAATGCGGTTGGAGCCGTGCTAAATGCCTTATTTACAATGGCATCGAACACGTTTTCAACCAATCACAATCGAGGACCGGAACTATCAGTTTTAGAAAGTCTGTTTTATTGTCAAGTCTTTCCAGACATCCAGACAAGGAATCTAAGTTGAGTTTCTGTCCATCCTCATGGTGAACACAGGACATTTTCTGACATTCAGGTTAGGAAGGCATACACTAAACATTCAGGCCACACCAATAAAATTAGTTGGTTCTCCTCAGATTTTTTTCAGGAAAAATATGGAGTGAGCGAGCGTAATAAAAATAAATAAATTAAAAAATGCTCTGAAGGTGAATCAGTGGTAGAAATGGAGGGCTTTAAATAGAGAGGACAATAAATTATTGTAGGGTAGGGTTCAATAACTTAATAGCATTCATAACCATTATGTACATGTAATGGAGGCCAGCTAGCGCGGCTAGCTCGGTGGTAGTGTGTAAATCCTCATCACCCAATTCCATGGGCGCTTCTAACACGCTGAGTTAGAAGCTCGGGCTTTTGGCTCAGTTGGTTAGAGCGTTCCACTCCCACGCCGGGAGTTTGTAGCTTGCGGGGTGGCGGTTTCGAGACCCGTGTGCGGTACGGACTGCCACCGGCTACATACAGGTCCTTCTCAAAAAATTAGCATATTGTGATTAAAGTTCATCCTTCTCCATAATGTAATGATAAAAATTAAACTTTCATATATTTTAGATCCATTGCACACCAACTGAAATATTTCAGATCAGTATTCCATGATCTTTGTTTCATCCGACCAATAAAAGACTCGAGGGTGTTGGGAGCGTTTTGTCATTTACATCAGTAAGTGTTTGAAATGTACATAGACATGAACTACCACCAAATATTTGCCTTCTAAAGAATCTGTGTTAAGACCACATGAACTGCCATCAAATATTTGCCTTCTACAGAATCTGTGTCGCGAACATGACCTCCCATTTTCAGAGTGATACCAGAGATCCTTCTTTATGGAGATAAATCATGAGGACCCACTTCCTGGAGTCATGAGGCTAATGCCAAATAAGGTAGTTCTGGGCGGCGCTAGCATTTATGCAGTGGAGAAGCTCATTCTGTAACATTGAAGTCTATGAGAGTAATGGATGTACATTTTGGACATGGTATGGTGATCTCCAAAGCCCCCTGCCCCATTTCATATTATTGTCAAGACTATGTGACTCTCCATTCCGTAGAAAATGAACTTTTAATCAAGTCTGTTAATGTGCTGAAGTTTTTTTTTTTTTTTTTTTAGATCATGTCAAAATCATACAATACATATATCAATGTCCATGGTGTGCAAAAATACAAATAATAAAATTTGCGCTATCTAGCTTTACTTGGTATTTGCATCTAAGGAGGTTGACTGCTTGGGGTGCCAGCTGCCACTGATCAGGGTGGCAGGTCACTGGGAGGGCGTGGCCAGGCTAGTGGCTGCCAGAGCCGTATATAGAGAACTCTCTCTATATACGGCTCTGGTGGCTGCTAGCTCGGATGACTCCAATTTGCTCCCATAGACATGAACTACCACATTTTGAAAGATATTTCTTTAACCTTATTGGTCAAGAAAAATTTATGTGGTAATGACCAAACTTTATCCCAGCAAATCTCCCCCACCAAGTTGGACCAGTGTGATAAAGAGCTGGGCGTAGTTATAACATCCTGTTGAGTGTACGAATAGTTCGATTAACATTTCTTAATGGTGAAAAACAACTCCTTCCAACAGCCTACTTGTATCACACACATTGCCCACTGTAGGAAGATTTTGAATCATCCTCAATCCTCTAAAAAGTGAAATAACACCTGATGGTATGGCATCAAATACAATAAAAAAAATCCCTTGGAGGAATGGGGATTCCATATGTCTCTAGAAATTGCTGTCCATGCTGGCTACCACGACATGCTTCTGAAGATTTGTGGTGATACGTCACAAACTGACCTCAGTATGACCTCGGCAGAGCCATAAGGCGCGTACGACATGAGCTTTGCAAAAGCGATATGACCGCCGAGATCTGCGTGATCAAACGGGAGGAGCTACAGACCTCTGCAGGAGAAGCTGGACACACTTACCTGAGGTTAACACTGCGTGACAGAAGGAAGAGATGTTGACAAATTTTGTTTGCATTAAATTAAGCTTGAATTACCTTTATATTCATCAAAATAATCATGAAATTGGCTGAAATAAATTTTATGGTTTTTTAAAGAAATGTTTGCATACGAAACATATTTGTTGCTCATTCAGAATTACTCTGAAGTTTCTATATGTTTGCCATATGGTCACAAAATAACATCAAAGAACAGAGCTACATTATTTGTGTTAGTATTCCTTAATTTTGGGAAAATGTTTATGCACGGAACCACAACGAGAAATGCGTCATTTTTGCAAAGGAGATTCAAGCCAATCAGGGTGAAGTTTATTGTCATGGAGGTGTTTCCATGCAGGAGCAGCAGAACGCAGCGAGGTTTGAACTGCTGCTCTGCTGCGCAGCAGTAGACTTGCTCCCGCGATATCTTAAGGCCATGTGACAGCAACTGCCGTGCAGAAAGAACGCCCATTCTGCCCATGTTGGACAGGTTTTCACCCAAATTGTACCACGTGTAGCGCAGCGCTGCGGAGCAGGCTGCGCAGCAGAAGGCTCCGCCCACATCTCGAACACGCTCATAGACAGAGAGAGGTTTCTATACCGCTCTGGACCTCGGTAATGGCGGCCGCTAGAGCTCCATGCTGTCTGGATCTTCCTTGGCTCTAATCGCAGGTAAAACTAACTTTTATCGCCTCTGTTTTAATGTTTTTCATTCTTACAACTCCATTCCAACTCCACTACAGCCCACATATTGTTTCGATTCAAACCTGCTTCATTGAGATCGCCAAAGCCACCGATCTCTCATTTCCTCTCCTGCCGTCATGCGAGCACACAATCCCCGCGGGCGGGGCTGTCACAGCTGGCACACAGAGCGACACGGCAACAGGTTTCATATGCTTTTTCAAATGCCTTTCACTCAATATTTTGGAATTGGACATTAAGTTTTTTCAGGATTAAATCAAAGTATGACACATCTGCTAAATAATAGAGGTGAGTAAGTTTTAATGAAATGTTAGATTAGGAGTTATGAGACTCTAAAAACAGCAACATGGGTTAAAGAGGAACTGAAGGGTTCCACAGGAAGTTGAAACATGGGTGCTGACATGCTTGATATGGGGGTAGTTTTAAATGTCTCTGTAACTTATACAGTACATGAATGTGCAAACACTTTCAAAGCACTTTCCCTAAATCTGGTTTGGCGCTTTTAGTATTTCATACATATTTGTGAAATGATGTGCATTTCCTGTAGAGTTCAAAAATCTGCTCATATATCTATCTTGTGCAGTTTGCCCTCTCGAAGCTCTGAAGACGGCTGAAAATTCTCTGTGTGATTTCACACCACCACCTGTCAGGGCTTCTCATTTAAAAAGGAAGTGACACAAAGAGGAGTTTTTGTCCCCCACTCATGGATTTTGCAGTCCTGTTTAAAATGCATTAACTTTTGTTGATAATGTTGATATACTGTCAGAGCATTTTTTTTTTTTTTTTTTTTTCTTCAAAGATGGGTCAGATTTTTGAAAAGGCTGTTTTCATCCTCTTATTTTACCACGTGGACAGTTAGCAAGATTATTTTTAAATATTACCATGAATCATTCAGTATCTGAGGAACATGTGTCCAAAATTTGTGAGTCTTGTTATTGAGATATGATTTTTGTAAAATATTGTCAGCAGGTGTGCCAGGCTAGCTTGTGCTTCTCTACTAGGCTACAGAATCTGAAACATACAATTAAAGTCAGAAGAGTGTCTACATGAAAGTGTACATTTAACATGTAGGCTTTACCACCACCACAACACACCTACACTGCTACTCAATATCCTTATCTCTTATCCCTGCCACCTTCATGGGCCCAGGCCCACACAAAGCTCAACACACAGGAAGATCCCTTGGCCTCATGCATTTACTGCAGAGAGGTATGGTGCCTTCATGTGCTCTCGTGTGCTCACTTCATGTGCTCACTTCACAAGTGGAAAGGATCATCTTTCCCATACCATGTGAAGGCAGCAGTAGAGAGACTGGCAGGGGTTAAAGTTGGAGAGGATGTGGGGGTATGCAGTACCGGCACCTCAGATAAATGAACAATATCATCATATTCTTTTATACATTTTTCTTTGTTTGCGTCGACACAAAATAGGAGTTCTTCCCCTTCTGCCAAAATCCTACTTTAACCGCTGGAGGCAGGTGTACATTGATGGACTCAGAGCCGTATATAGAGAGAGTTCGGCCAACTCCGCCATGTTGTAACCCACCGTATGAGGATTCCACAAAGTAATTTGATGAGGCCTGAGGCTGTGTGCAAATTAAATGCTTATTCTCTCCATTTTCTCACAATGTTTAGCTCCCTGTTACATTATAATGTAGAGTTATATCAGAGAGGATTCAAGCGGAGCGAGAGGTCTCAATGCTTGTTCAGTTCCTGGTTCTATTTTTGCAGGGGGGGGATCCCCCTTTATGCAGACAAAGTTGAGCTCTCATTGGCTGATAGAACTTTAAAGAATCTTTTCTTATTGTGATGTAATGTATTTATGCAGACAGGAAGTATTCCAGTTTGCTCCCATTGAAATGTATTATGATGCTTTATCTTGGTCAGTATTCCATGATCTTTGGTTATATTGTTGAACCCTTAGGATGGTGGGTTACAGCATGGCGCCCTTGGCTGGAGTTGGCCGAATTCTCTATACGGCTCTGGATGGACTGGTGTAAGAAGATAAAGAGACAGACAGGGCATGTGTGTACTGTACAATGTGTACACCTTTAGGTGTTACTGCTTGAACTTTGTGTTGTTGGTGTCAGCGTGATTCAGCTCTGATTATGATGTAATGTGAGACTGAGTTTTTTTTTTTTTTTTTTTTTTTTTTTTTTTACTCCTGCCTTCTTCTGGGTGTGTTTTGGGGTTATTTTTAACCTCTATTACCTCCGCCAAGGATGTTATGTTTCTCCGGCGTGTGTGTGTGTGTGTGTGATGAGTGTGTGTGTGTGTGTGTCTGAGTACAACATAACTCGAAAAGTACTGCACGGATTTGGATGAAATTTTTGGACAATGTGTGTACTAGGACGAGAAAGAAGTGATTCGATTTTGGTGGAGATCGGTGACCCAGAACACCATCTGTGACCACATTACCTTGCCGCAGGTCTGCGTTCTCTGAGCGCTTTTCTAGTTTTACCATTATAATCCCATTAAGATTCAAAATCTCTTTTTTTTTTTTTCAAGGGAATCCTGGCCAAGATAGAAGCTCAATAGTTCCATGTTAAAATACAACATAAAGACAGACAGCAAACAACAAACAATTAAACAGCACATGTCTGTATGCATTTGAACATAATCTCAACATCAATTAAACAGCACATGTCTGTATGCATTTTAACATAATCTCAACATCAATTAAACAGCACATGTCTGTATGCATTTTAACATAATCTCAACATCATCAGCAGCAGCAACTCTCAGTAACAACACATGTACATTTTGTTTTATCTTATTTTTAAGCAGTTAATAGGTGTAATTTTAAATGACTCTGTAACTTGTAGAGTACATGATTGTGCAAACACTTTAAAAGCACTTTCCCCAAATTTTGTTTGGGGGATGTCATAGATCAGTGGTTCCCAAACATTTATTGGTGATATACCCCCGAAACAATCTGATCCTACCGAGTACCCCCGCACCACAGACATTTTGCCTTAAGAATTAAGATTCTTTTTCTTTTTTTTTTTTTACAAG
Organism: Sardinella longiceps; assembly: GCA_027497455.2. Classification (NCBI taxonomy): domain Eukaryota; kingdom Metazoa; phylum Chordata; class Actinopteri; order Clupeiformes; family Clupeidae; genus Sardinella; species Sardinella longiceps. The sequence goes on along the minus strand of JAODXP020000035.1, from coordinate 2,767,864 downwards.
TACCCCAGGGGTACTTTTACCCCAGTTTGACAACCACTGTCATAGATGATTGATAGACGATGAAGTCCCTGTAGAAACCTTTGCTGTTTGTGTCACAAAGACAAGTG
>JAODXP020000035.1:2696687-2767657 GCA_027497455.2 Sardinella longiceps | reverse complement strand
TACGAGCACGCCCATATGGGCGTTATTCCCAACATTTGCTGGCCAATCGTGAACAATTTCGCAAGGGACACTGGGTATGATGTCATTCTCATTCCAGAAGAAGGCTATCTACGGTGCACGCCGCTCTACTAGTGTTCAGCGATGGTGACATCTTGCTAGGTAGATTATGTTGGTAAGTTGGCTATACTTTTTATTTCGATAACATGCACTGACATTGTAGTCTAGCTTTCGCAGACACTCGTGTATTCAATTCATCCATCTGCACGGGAGGCAGGTTACTGACATTAAGGTTGTCATCTTAATTCGACTGACAGACATAGCTAGTTAGCAGCTAACGTTAGCGCCGTGCCAGACCGTGCTCTCTTCTCTCGTCATACTGTATGTGATCTACACTTGGGAGCTAACGCTAGCTAGAAGAAAGAATTAGAGTGCAAAACAAAACATTTATTTGAAAATGCAATCGAAATACGATACGATTGAGAAGCTAGTAGGCTAACGTTGTTAGATTTTTAGCTCGCTTTTAGAACAACGGCGCCATGGACCTGTCCACACATGTAAAACCTGAATCAATAAAATATGCTATGAATTGTTTGGGTTATGTAGGCTAATATGTAAATAGTTGAACACATCCTCTCATCTCCATGTCATCATTTCAAGCGAGTACATGAAACCGAGGCAATATAAGCGTGACATTTTAAGTCTTGGTGGAATGTTTGAGGCATTATTGCCCATTACTGTTATAGACAGCTAATCCATGCCTTCTATTGAGATACAAATGTGTGACTGCAAATCATTGCATTTAGTCAAGCTGCTTACACTGCTACTTAGTCAGGCTTCTTGATTGTTAACTGTCATTTGAAGACATAATCAAAGCTATTGAGGGTGGAGATCTGTATACAGCCATCATTTAATGAGAATCATTGTTAAGACATTGCGTTCTTATTTCACAATTACAGGGTGCATCTTGCCAGTACCAAAGCAACAGTTGTGGGGTATTTATGCTGATGGTGAGATACAATACTTTACAAAATGATTACTGATATTGTGCTTGCAGACCAACTAACAGGTCCTGATTTTGTTGTTTGTTTATTTGTTTTTTTAGTATGCAATGTCGGCCACACTGGAGAAGACGTGTGATTTGGGGAGGTGAGTGTTGCGAATCTTAAAATAATATGTAGTGGAATATAAGGTTTTTAATATTCCAGCCATCCTATCTGGAGCCTACATTTAACATTTACCTTATACACTTAGCTATGGAAGGAAAGGACTACATCTCTGTACATTGCTAGTACTGTAACATTGTAAAAAGCTATGGAGATCTTTAAAAGGGAACTATGCAACATTATTAGCTCAATTTACCTTTATTTAACAGCTTAAGGTCATTGTGATGAAAACGGCACAGTTTTTGGGAGCTGTAGGGGGAGCTCTTATTGGTTAGAATGCGAACTCAAGCCCAGGAAACGAAGGGGCATAACGGCCGGTCCTTGGGTCTTTTCCCCAAACGCATGCTAACTAGGTTGGTATTGTGCCATTGTATTGAAACAACAAGTTGTTAACTGGCGTTTTTGTGAATGCTTTTCTGAAGCTTTTGGTTAAAGGACGCCTGCAAGGAGGAGCTCTGTGACGAAAAATGTGAGCCTAAACCTAGCGCAAACCGAAAGTATAAATTGGTCCTGAATAGATCATTTTTAAATCATGTCTTTACTGTACAGGTTGACATGCACCCCCCCCCCTCTTTCCTGTAGCCCTACAGGTCAAGGTAGCACATCTGTGGCACCTGTCAGCCAAACCCTGGAGGCTGCATGCAGGGAGTGGTATCTCGCCATCAACGCATGTTGGTCCCACCCTTGAAGCATTGAGCAGAGAAAGGTATTAAAGAATGTACTTTGCCATTAGAGACTGTACTTTACCACTCTACCACATAGTAATAAGTTATACAAAAGAAACTTTGAGTAATTTCCTCTCTGCTCATATTGGCTGCTCATGAAGATGGTAGTTCAACGTCACCCTCTCTGTTTCTGTACCCCAACAGAACAAGCTGGAACACCTTTCTTGCCGTCGCCATCAACGCATGTTGGTCCCACCCTTGAACCATTGAGCAGAGAAAGGTATTAAAGAATGTACTTTGCCATTAGAGACTGTACTTTACCACTCTACCACATAGTAATAAGTTATACAAAAGAAACTTTCAGTAATTTCCTCTCTGCTCATGAAGATGGTAGTTAAACCTCACCCCTCTCTCTCTCTCTCTCTCTCTCTCTGTACCCCAACAGAACAAGCTGGAACACCTTTCTTGCCCTTGCCATCAACGCATGTTGGTCCCACCCTTGAAGCATTGAGCAGAGAAAGGTATTAATTGCCATTTGCCAACATCTATCTATTAATACATGGAAGGCCTGTCTGTTACCCTGTTTGTCTATTTCATGCATAACCCACAGGCTACACAGGATGCTTTACATTGCCATTGAGTGAATTTATATCATGAGCACATGAAAGACTTGTCTATTTTGTTTTTAGCATGTTCACTGCTCTGCCCTCTGTGGTGTAGCCAGTTCCATTGATCACAGTGGAAGCTAATTGTTACGGCAGAAGTGGTTTTCACTTCATGCATCCAGCGTAGCCTCCCTGTGTAACTCCTGAACCACTAATCTGACTGACTTCAATTTGCTACAGGTCTTGCTAATGGCATGTGTGAGAGCAGTGCAAAGTGGTTGGCTTTGGACCAAAAACAACACGTCATTATATAGTGTATCCATAATTTCCTCACTACTCATACATATTGGGTGGTATGCACCCCCCCCCCCCAGCTTAAATATTATTATTATAAATTATTATTATATGTAAATATTAAGCCATTGCCCAAAGCAGTAAATCATACAGTAAATCATACAAAGCAAACCTTGCATTTATTTTTTATTTGGTGTATTCTCTCTTTCTCTCTCCCCAGCCCCGCAGAACAAGTGGCAGCGATGGACAGGCCTGTCCTCCCCCAGGAGATCCTGCAGAGCATCATCAAGGAGACACTCTGCTTGGACATGGGAATGCTGGGGTTTTTTAATAGGTTTATGAATAGGATATCATCATAGAAGATGTCTGACTCCCTGTCTGGCACTAATAAATACACACACACACACACACACACACACGTCCAGCCAGTCTCCCAACTCACTGCACAGCGTTTCAATGTATCTGACCACAAATTGTCCTGAAATCCTTGAAGTTAATGCAAATTAGTTAATACCATATCCTTAACAGAGCAAGGTGTAAGTTCTAAATTCTTATCTCTAAAACTGGGGGTAGGGATATCTCAGGCTTTTTTTGTTTCATGTTCTGAGACATGCTTCTTTTTTTGAGAGGATTGGGGGATATGTTTGCAATATAATATAATAATATCTGAAGTTTAAGGATTTTATTTGTTCAGTTTGAAAAAGAAAGGAAGAAGAGAAACTAGGGAAAAGGAGAGAAACTTAACACTGCCAAGCTGATTCCTGACCTTGTGCCACAGCTTTAATCCAGTTTTATTCATTCTTTATTTCTTATTTTATTTTATTTTATTTATTTATTATATTTATTTATTTATTTAGATGTCGGTCTGAAATGTGTTTTAATATGTCTTCACTGTTCATGTTTGTTTGAAATAAACTGTTTGAGAGATACAATTCTGTTTTATTTAATCATCCAATGTGTGCTAATGGTGGTGGGGCGGCACAGAAGTGAACCCCAAGCGCTTAAGTGATGTTCAACATGCGATCTAGGAAGTGCAAGTTTTCTGTATGCTATCAATGGCGGAATAAAACTGTTTTTGTGTTAACGGTATCATACTATAACGTAGCAATTCGGTAGAGGGACGTGCCGCGTGACTTATGAGCTCTGCGGTTTCAGTCAGTATCTGTATAAAGGAAGGGGCCTCATTGAGTGTATTCACTGGTATAACGTTGGGATACACCGAAAAATATTTGGTTGATGTAGACCTACGTGTCCTGTTAAGTCTTTTCCCGTTTGACATCAAACAATCTGGCCGTAGGCAGTTTGCATGAGTTAAATATCGCAAATACTCCATTTATAATCGGAATAAGAGTCATTTTCACGAACCTAACTCTAGAGAAAATATAAACGAGCCGCCAAATGCTTTCACTTTCCTATCTATCGAACGCAACTTCAATATTCCCCAGGCTAGCGATAGCACATGAGAACCCGGATGTTCAATAACAACGCAGCACGTTGACAGTGACGAAGTAAGGGGCAGTACTGTGTGAGGGCGGTTTAGTGAGGACTGGGCGTTTTAGATGAGACGCAGCTGGATGATATTGACATATGTAACTCCGGGGAAAAGAGTGAAGAACCAATTTTCACGAAGCGGTGGAATATTCCTTTAAGTGAATGAGCTAGAGCATGAGGAGGAAAGAGAACTCAATCAAAATAAATCAAATGGAAGACATACCATGACCCCAAACATGGCCAACAGGCCATAAAATGCGTCCTGGTTTACTGGTAGATTATGAAGGCTCATTTTACCTATAAATATATATGTTGTATGAATTCCTTTACAGATTCCATGCACTCTGTGCCTGATAATTACTCATTTCACACATCCACCCCAACCCCAAACTACTGTGGGTTCTGACCACACCTATCAGAGAACCATCAGATGTGTTAATGGTGCACTGAGCTCACACCTCCACACCAACCCCCAGCTATTGTGAGCTCTAACCACACCCATCTGAGGACCATAAGGTGTGTTAATGGTGCACTGAAACATTAGCATTCCAAAAGCCCTTGCAGCTGATTGGTTAAATCTTAATCCAGGAAGAACAAGGGTCAGACAGAAGAACCCTTATAAGAACACCACAGACTGCAAAGGGATCCCTGAGCTTCTGGCACTGGGAAGTTGTTGCAGACTAGACTCACCTGTCTGTTATTACAGTAGGTCTACAATACTGTAGTTTTGGATTAACTCTAGCTCTGTAAGGCATCAGGCCACAACTTCTTGTACAGATATGTCTGGATTTGCTGACTCATCACAACCACTAACATCAATGAAAGAGGAGGATAAAGACTTTGATGATTTCCTCCAAGAGTATCTGGCTGCTGCTAAGAAAAAGGATGGAGCAGTGGTACTTGTGAAGACTGAAGGTGAAGATTCTGGTCCAAATGAATATGGTAGGCTTTCTCTCAAATATTTGGGATCACTCAGATAATCCCTTGTTTGCCAATGAAGGATAATACAAATTAAAATCATATTAATAATATTGAGAGTATAAAGATAACATTCATTGTCATCTGAGTTTATGGGATGAAATCTGATTCAACCTGTCTTCTGAATTTTACGGTGTCCTACTAACAAAGCAATCAATCAAGATTATTTCAGTGGAAGACTGATATTTACAAGTGATTCTCCTGGCTTCTTTACACAGATGTTCAAATGTACAAATCTAACAAGACAAAGAAAAATGTGGAGAACAGGAACCAAACAAGATATCCCAAGCCGCCCCAGAACATGAACACTTTGAAGCACATCCATACCGGACAAAAGCCACATGAGTGCACTACATGTGGGAAGAGTTTCAAGACTGGCGCAGATCTCACCAAACATCAGAGGGTCCACACTGGGGAAAAGCCATATGAGTGTACTAGTTGTGGGAAGAGTTTCAAGACTGTCTCAGATCTCATCAAACACCAGAGGATCCACACTGGGGAAAAGCCGTATGAATGTAATACGTGTGGGAAGGCTTTTAATCAGAAGGTTCACCTCAGAAAACACCAGAGGATTCACACTGGGGAAAAGCCACATGAGTGTACTACATGTAGAAAGAGTTTCAAGACTGGCTCAGAGCTCACCAAACATCAGAGGATCCACCCTGTGGAAAAGCCACATACGTGTACTACATGTGGGAAGGCCTTTAATCGGAAGGATCACCTTAAGATACACCAGAGGATCCACACTGGGGAAAAGCCATATGTGTGTACTACATGCTGGAAGAGCTTCAAGACTGGCTCTGATCTCACCAAACATCAGAGGATCCACACTGGGGAAAAACCATACAACTGCACTACATGTGGGAAGAGTTTCAGTGATGGTTCAGCCCTAAGAAAACACCAGAGGATCCACACTGGAGAAACACCACATATATAATTGCATTACACATGGGAGACGATGCAATGTTGAGACATCCGAAGATCCGTACTGGAGAAAAGCTACAGTGTATTACAGGGAAAAGAGACACAATGGCTATAAAATGCCATTAGCATGATTTCATAACTTAATGAAGTGGAGAATTTCTTGGAATTGGTCAGAGATGGTTACATGGTTACAATATATATAAATGTGTGATCACTTTGATATTTTATAAATATGAAGCATTGTTTGATATTTTGATTAAGGCTTTCCTGATGTAATTGTAGCAAGACTCATAACATGGGCTAAACATAATCTGATGGTTTGTTTTTGCAGAAAATTGTCTTATATTTAAAGAGTAATGAATACATGAAGTAAACCGTATTATGCCATAACAAAGCAGCAACATGTATTGTGTATTTAACCTAAATGTTGCTGATGTTTTTAACCATGGTATGGAAGCATTTTAGAAAAATACTGGTAACACTTTCTATGAAACCAGTATTCATAGAGCATTATAAATGCATTCATAAAGCGTTATAACAATTCATAAAGTCTTATAACTAATGACATTTGTGTCCATAACTGTTTATACATTCTCATGTCTATACTCATAAAGCTTCATAATGTTATATTATAAGCCTTTAAAACTTGAAGTGTCACAAAGTACTATAATGCTTCAATTTGTTTTTATGTCTAATTGCTCATGCCACATAATGAGTTACAGGTGCTCAGTGCATACCCCAAGTTAAGTAAGATGAGCACATAATTACTCATAAAAATGAATAAAGCACCATAAAAAACACTAACTGTGCGTTCAGACCGAGACCAATTCAGGCGACATGGAGTAATTGACTTTGAATGGAGATGGGCGATTCAAGCTAAACTTCGGTTAAAGAGAACCTATGCAGGATCCGGTGGCGTCATCCAGTAAGCTAACAACCAAACAAAGCAGTTATTTAGCGTTTCTGCCAACAATCCTCCATTTAGAATTGCATAGTCAATGGTGATCGCCGCTAACAAAATGTATCGACAGTTGAATGCGCTGAGAAGTCACAAATCGCGTTGTAATTCAAACAGTAAACTCTGGCTAAGTCACGTGACCTAGCTTGCTTGCTAACCAAAACTTACGATAGCCGGGACGCGCTCACTGATCTTGCATAGGCGGTATCTGCCTCTAGGAGGGTCGGACAATCTCGTGAAGGGGCTCGTTTTACTCCGGAACATGTCATTTATCAAGTCTAGTGAGTTCTAGGCAATTTACATAAAGGTGTAATGAATAGGAAACGTCGAAATTTTACCTAAAAGTTGCATGTGGTGGCTTTAACTTCATGTAATGAGCTATGATGTGGTTGGGCGATTACCAATCAGAATGTCGATTTACTGGCGAGATGCCTATAGAGAGGCAGGATCGAACGTTTGAATGCTAACGTCTTGGGCAATTTTGCCGGTTCGGTTGCTGTGACCAAGCGATCTTTCTTGGGAGTCTTCGGCGACTCTTGGTGATTTATCGCTTGCGGCGTGAACGTACAGTTAGTAAAGTGGTATGTTCCTCTTGTATCAAAAGGCCAAAAAGGATATAATGATTTGTGACACAATTTAATTCCTTACGAGTACAGTCATGAGAACATATGATCAGTTGTGAATTCTAGTGTCAGTATGAATGCATTTATTAATGCTCTATGAATGCTGGGTTCATAGAAAGTGTTACCAAAATACTTAAGTCGATGTGAAGCAAATTTGTGAACTAACAGCTTACACCCACCTAACCCCCGTCTACCCTTCCTTTTTGTGCACCAGTTCACTAGCCTGGGCGAAAGCGAGAGAAAGGCGGGAAGGGGGGTTTATTACAGACTACGTGCGGAGATAAAATCCTTAGCGGAGGTACGTAGGATGGCATCGCCAGGCTTGTTCACACCTACACCCTCATCCCAATCTATCTTTCTTTCGTTTCGTTTTAATTGACACATTCCCATCTACCCTTTTACCCTTCTTTTGTGTAGTATCAGCTCACACCTCCGACCCGGCACCCCTCTATTGTGAGCTCTGAGCACACCCATCTGAAGACCATCAGATGTGTTAATGGTGCACTGAGCTCACACCTCCACCCCAACCTCCATCTATTGTGAGTTCTGACCACACCCATCTGAGACCATCAGGTGTGTCAATGGTCCATTGATACATTAACATTCCAAAAGCCCTTGCTGCTGATTGGTTAAATCTGAATCCAGGAAGGTTCCAACAGAAGAACCCTTATAAGAACACCACAGACTGCAGAGGGATCACTGAGCTTCTGGCACTGGGAAGTTGTAGCAGACTAGACTCACCTGTCTGTTATTACAGTAGGTCTACAAAACTGTAGTTTTGGATTAAGACTGTGGTATTTGTCTTAATCTGTAAGGCAACAGGCCACAATTTATTGTACAGAGATGTCTGGATTTGTTGACTCACCACAGCCACTTAAGTCAGTGAAGGAGGAGGATGAAGACTTTGATGATTTCCTCCAAGAGTATCTGGCTGCTGCTAAGAGAGATGAAGAAACACTTGGACTTATGAAGACTGAAGATGAAGATCCTGATCCAAATGAATATGGTCACCGTGACTCCTCTCCTACAGGTACCGCATGATACCGCTCAGTATTTATAATGCAGTTGTTATTTGAAAGCAGAAATAAAACAAATTAAAGAGGAACTTGTTAACAAAATTTGTTAAGATTACATTCAAATAAATTATCTTGTGGAAGAGACATCTGAAATCATGGGCTGAAATTTCATTACCTTGAAAGATTGGTTTCATAGGACCTGAAACATTTTAACCGTCAAAGTGAACTCAGACAAAATTGTTAATTTCCATTTCTTTAGAACAGTGTTTCCCAAACGTTTTCAGACCAAGGACCACCAGCTTGAAGTTTTTAATGTAAATTACAGTCCTGCTTCGTAGTATTCACTGAACCACTCCTCTTTGGCTTTAAAATAATTTTAGTGAGAAACAGACTAAATAAATATATTTTTTGGAAATCCTCTCGCAGACCACTTGAGTTTGCTCGCGGACCACACTTTGAGAAACACTGCTTTAGAAATTTCAGATAAAAATGAGCATTTCTACAGAAACTGATGTGATCCCCTGACTTTTTATAAACAGATGTTCAAGAGGTCCCATGTGACAAGATAAAAAACAGGAACCGGAGCAGGAAGAATTTGAAACACATCTGCACTGAGGTAAAGCTGCATGTGTGTACTACATGTGGGAAGAGTTTCAGAAGAAGGTCAGACCTCATAAAACATCAGAGGATTCACACTGGGGAAAAGCCATTTGAGTGTATTACTTGTGGAATGGCCTTTAATCAGAAGGGTCAGCTTAAGATACACCAGAGGATCCACACTGGGGAAAAACCTTATCGGTGTTCTGTCTGTGGGAAGAGTTTTAGTCGGAAGGGTAACCTTCAGAGTCACCAGAGGATCCACACTGGGGAAAGGCCATATGAGTGTACTACATGTGGGAAGAGTTTTGTGAGTAGCTCAGACCTGGCCAAACACCAGAGGATCCATACTGGGGAAAAGCCATATGTGTGTACTACATGTGGGAAGAGTTTCAAGATTATTTCAAATCTAACCATTCATCAGATGATCCACACTGGAGACAAGCCTCGTCGCTGCAGAACATGTGGGAAGAGTTTCAGAAGTCCCTCAAATCTCTTAAAACATCAGAAAATCCACACTGGAGAAAAGCCATATGCATGTTTGGAGTGTGGAGCTGCTTTTATTTGGAACAATGACCTCAGGAAACACCAGAGGACCCACACTGGGGAAAAGCCGTATGAATGTTCTGAGTGTGGGAAGGCTTTTGCTCAACAGGGTGCCCTCAAGATACACCAGAGGACCCACACTGGGGAAAAGCCATATGCATGTGTGTTGTGTGGTTACACATTTAGTCAGAAGGGTAGCCTTCAGAAGCACCTGAAAATCCACACTGAGGAAAAGCCATTCAAGTGCACTACATGTGGAAAGAGTTACAAATGTAACGCAAGGCTCACTACACACCAGAGGATCCACACTGGAGAAAAGCCATATGAGTGTACTACATGTGGGAAGAGTTTCAGTCATAGTTCAGTCCTCATCAGACACCAGAGGACCCACACTAGAGAAAAGCTGTATGAGTGTACTACATGTGTGAAAAGTTTCCGCACTAGTTCAGATCTCACCAAACATCGAAGGATCCACACCAGAGAAAAGCAGCACCACTGCACTACATGTGATAAGAAATTCAATGCTGCTTCAAATCTTAAGAAACACCAGAAGATCCATACTGGAGGAAAGCTATTAACTTGACTCCGCCAGGGGAACCATCCGTTGAAGAAGTTTTGGTTCGTTAGTTTCATTTATGTTTGTTCAGTTTTGTCTCAAGAGGCTAGAAAGCTACATGTGATAAGAACTTCAATGCTGCTTCAAATCTTAAGAAACACCAGAAGATCCATACTGGAGAAAAGCAATAGGGTATTGCAGGGAAAGGGGACTTTTGTTTACAGTTATAAAGCCTATAAAATGCCATCACAGTAAGATAGTGGAGAATTTTTTTCAATTGGTCAGAGATGATTAGATAAAACAAAAACATATTGCTACACTTATGTTTAAATATCAAGGACTTCATTATGAAATTTAGTGTATGTGATGTGCGTTACGTGATGGCAATGTAGCAAGACTCGAATTGTTTGTTTCTAGGCACATGCAGAATAATGGTATTGAGAAAAAAATAAAGAGTGATGAAAACTAAACTAAAAGTAAACTGAATTATTCCATACTTATTCTAACTGCTGCAATGCCCATGCAAGTAACAGGAGGTAATATATGTTGGTGTTATGTGTAGATATACATTACTCGCTGACAGATCAGAGGGTTCCCCACAATCCCGTTAGGCACAAAGAATGAAACCGCAAACATTTTGGTCCAGATCATATCAATGTGAACTAGCAGAGTTTCCTGGTGTGTAAATATGTCATAACTTGGCTTAGGAATCTTGGAAAAAAGAAGTACAGCTGGTAATGACATTTTTCAACAGAATGCGACTATTGGTGAAACAATAATGACATTTTGTATACCTTCTCTATAGACAACATATATATATATATATTTTTGTTTTGTTTTTGTTTTTTAATTGGGTGTTTGCTGACTCAAAATTTCAAAATTGACACCATTTTTACATGATAGCTGCACGTACACCTTAGGTTATTTAAAGTTATTAAAAGTTATTTGCCAGAGCACACATCCAAAGCAGGTGATGGACAAAAATTAGCAGACTATATAATGAAGAGGAATGTCAGCATTAAATTCTCAGAGTGAACGTTCTAAGGAAGGAGTGTTTAAATTAGCAGACTATATAATGAAGAGGAATGTAAGCATTAAAGCCACCACATGCAACTTTTAGGTAAAATTTCGACGTTTCCTATTCATTACACCTTTATGTAAATTGCCTAGAACTCACTAGACTTGATAAATGACATGTTCCGGAGTAAAATGAGCCCCTTCACGAGATTGTCCGACCCTCCTAGAGGCAGATACCGCCTCTGCAAGATCAGGGAGCGCGTCCCGGCTATCCTAAGTTTTGGTTAGCAAGCAAGCTAGGTCACGTGACTTAGCCAGAGTTTACTGTTTGAATTACAATGCGATTTGTGACTTCTCAGCGCATTCAACTGTCGATACATTTTGTTAGCGGCGATCACCATTGACTATGCAATTCTAAATGGAGGATTATTGGCAGAAACGCTAAATAACTGCTTTGTTTGGTTGTTAGCTTACTGGATGACGCCACCGGATCCTGCATAGGTTCTCTTTAAATTCTCAGAGTGAACGTTCTAAGGAAGGAGTGTTTAAATTAGCAGACTATATAATGAAGAGGAATGTCAGCATTAAATTCTCAGAGTGAACGTTCTAAGGAAGGAGTGTGAGCTCCAAACCCTTCACTTGCTGAAAGTCTGAGGAATGTCCAGGGCCGTCGCAACAAGGCAGGCAAACCAGGCAATTGCCTGGGGCCCCAGGCTGAAAGGGGCCCCCGATATTGACTGTTTAATCATTTTAGTAGTTATGTTGGTGGTGTTTTTCAACAAAAAATGACTTTAAACTGGAATTAGACTACTGTACAATACAAATAATTATATTGATGATGTTTGAAAATTATAACAATGTGGTTCATGTAAGTATTTACAGGGAGTAAAGGGCCCCCATGTCCTGTTTGCTTGGGGCCCCCTAAGTACCTTGAAACGGCCCTGGGAATGTCAGCATTAGGGTTGGGTATCGAGAACCAATTCCAATTCAGGACCGGTTCAAAATGATCAATTCCATCAATATTGTACGTCTCCAAACGTTATCAATTCTTTAGTTTCTCTGCATTAGCGCCACATGCTAACTGCAATTTTCATAGCAAGCTATCACATTAACTCCAGTGATTCACATAGCCTACCATATTGAGGAGACAGACACGTAGCTGTTCTCAAGCCTATAAAGACTGCCTTTTTTTGGCATGAACTAGGCTACTCAGGAATCGATAAGGAATTGATAATGGCATTGATATTGATAAGATCTTATCAATACCCATCCCTAGTCAGCATGTTTGCTCACATTTTGTTCCTTTAAATTCTCAAAGTGAACGTGCTTAGGAAGTAGCCTAGAACTCTAGACGTACTCCTAGTGGTAGCAAATTTGAATTTGCACAGCGGATACGTCTGGAGACCCCTGATAGAAACCTGTTGTATCCTGACTTTGTACGATGACGACAGTCCTGCTCAATCCAGAGCCATAGAGAATCGTCTTTGGCTTTAGTTTTGGAGGAATTGCACTTGTCATTTTCTTTGAAAGTGAAACAAAAAAGTGCACTGAAGTCTGAAGCTGGTACCACTGGCCGGAACGCTAGCCGATTACGTGGAGAGGCAGTTTGAAAGACAATGCAATAACCCGCCACTCCATTGAGGCACAGTCTATCAGTGGTCTTCAGACTATACATTCTTATGATATAGTCTGCCGTGTCAGGCTAATATTTGTAGGCCCCCTGAGGAAAATGGAAATCTGATCCCCTTTGTACACACATTCCATAGGAATCTGGGGCCCTTGAATAGACAGCTTAAAAACAACTTTGCTGCCGCCTTACAGATCCAAATTCCTCAACTTCAAAATCACTGAATTATCTCAGCTTTCTGGAGAAATAAGAACTTGCAGGACATCTTAAACTGAATTGTTCACCAACATTTATTTATTTAATTTATTATTGAGCAAAGTTTTGAAAGGGTTACAAAACTAACATCTAAAATGATGTCACAAAAACAGGCTAGTTATATTGGCTTATGTCCTCAAAACAGGCTAGGTATATTGGCTTAAATCATTATGAGGGAAGTTTTTGCAAAAGCACAGCTTTCTGTTGTTCTTTGGTGCTCATCTGGATCAATGTAAGCACAAGTACCTCAAGTACCATGCATCATGCTGAAGCACTTTCAACAACAACAACAACACATTGGATTTCTATAGCGCTTTTCTAGACACCCAAAGCGCTTCACAGTTGAGGGGGACCTCACTGACCACCACCAGTGTGTAGCACCCACCTGGGTGATGCAGGTCTTTGGTATTTTTTGCCCTCAACGGTGCCTTCCAGGCAGCGCTGCCTTCAAGGCACTACTCCACTCAGTTTAGGATTAGGATGAGGGTTGAGGGGGTTAGGGTTAGGAATAGGGTAAGGGTAGTGCCTTTTAGGCTGTGCTGCCTGGAAGGTGCCGTTGGGGGCAAAAAACACCATTGAGCGGTGATGCACGGCAGCCATTATGCACCAGAACTCTCGCCACACACTAGCTTGAGGTGGAGAGTGAGGGAATTATTGAATGAGCCAATTACAGCGGGGGATGATTAGGGGGCAAGATTGAATGAGCCAGGTTGGGACTTTAGCCAGGACACTGGGAAACTCCCTACTCTTTGCGACAAGTGTCATGGGATCTTTTATGACCACTGAGAGTCAATTTCAGACCCCGTTTACACAAACACAGATAACCATAAAGACGCACATGTTTCTCTGCGGTTGCACCTCTCTGTTACACTTACCCGAAGGTGAAGACGGAGAATCCAACAAACTCCGGGCAAGGTGGAGATGTCGGAGAACCCCGTCTTCAGAGATTTGTGTAACTACCCGTAACCGGAGCTCTAGCACCAAAGACAGTTGGATCAAACGAGAAGCACCTACGTTCACGCATAGTAGCCTAGTAGATTTTCACAAGGGCACCACCTGGTTTTGAATGATGTCAGGACTTTTACCAATAAATCGTCTTTTTGGAGTTATCATGTTTTTTTGGCATTTATTATAAATAGCCTACTAAAATTTCAAGTTGTTAGCGAGCTAACGCTAGCGATCTAGCTAACGTAATGTTTTACATTTATATTTGAGATTTAATTTATTGACAGCCTGCAGGTAACATTACTGAGTTCATTTTAAGTGGACAGCGCAAACGTAAACATAGTTTACTGCAATATGTGAGGTTTGAGCAAAGTCCAAAACGACTAGCTTATAGTTAGCATATAGCTATGTCGTCATGGTAACTGCCAAACAAACCCTCTGTCTTAGACAGAGGGTTTGTTTGGCAGTCACCATGACGACATAGCTATATAAAGACTCTAAAGCTAAAGCTAAAAAGCACACTTGGTTCATACAACATTGTTTTGCTGAGGAGCGATTGAATTGTCATGTGTTGGTTTCATTAATGATCACAGACAATATTATGGCACACATACATTAATATCATTCTATAATTTCTTAAGGGAAAATGTTAATGATGTGACGTAACGTTAATGTGACACTGCTGCTAATGCAGACCGAAACACTTCACGTTAAGTGGCCATCTGCCACAATGTTGCTCCCTTGAAAGATCTTTGATAAAACTGTGACGTGGTGGTTAATTGTCACCGCCTTTCTTAGCCGTTTTTGATGTTTGTGTAAATGCAATTGTTTTCTTACTCGGGGAAGGGGAAGATAACCGGTTTCTCGAAGACCCGGGGAAGTGTAAACTAAGCATCAAATTTCAATGGCACTGGATGGCACTTTAGTCTCTTAGTAGTTTCAAGTTCTCAAACCACTGCCTAGACTTCGTTCGTGTTGCTATTGTGCTTTTTTTTTTTTTACTTTTCAAAGCAAAGAAATCTATACATGTTTCTTAGTTGTAATGGCATCTGCTACTTACCTCACTCACGTCAGATCATGCGCTACGTAACTTTCGTAAGGCACTTCCGCGCAACGATCTGATGTTGAAGCCCATCAGCGAGATTTCAAGCCATTATTCTCTAACCGGACCAATCAGGGAAGCTAGCTGCTGTAGAGGGTGTGACGTAGCGAATAAGCAACTGTTTTGAATCCAACCAATCCAACAAACGTAACCAGCGTCATCGGTTGGTTTCGATGTGGTTGGCTGCAGTGTACGTCAATTAAATTGATGGACAAGCCGTTTGCACAGTTAGATTCAAGGATTTCTGGCTCCTGAAATATCTCGTCTATCGCTGAATATCAGATGAACGCGCGTAGCGCTACATCTGACGTGAGTGAGGTAAATCTGCTA
This sequence comes from Sardinella longiceps, assembly GCA_027497455.2. Classification (NCBI taxonomy): domain Eukaryota; kingdom Metazoa; phylum Chordata; class Actinopteri; order Clupeiformes; family Clupeidae; genus Sardinella; species Sardinella longiceps. The sequence goes on along the minus strand of JAODXP020000035.1, from coordinate 2,751,965 downwards.
CCACAAACACAAGGATCTTGACGGTCATATGTTTGCATGTTGAAATGGGTTAATAAAAGAAGTATTGAAACACTGGCAAGCCCCTTGTATTCTGTGTACAATTTGTAGGCAATGCTTCATGAAGTACTAATAATTTAGCAGTACAGTACAATGATAAATGAATAGAATATGACGTTCTATTATGTACTAATAATATAAACTAAGTGTAATATAAAAATTGTAGATTTATATTGAAAAAGTCATGTTTATTCTGCAAAACAGAATCATTGTTAACTAACATGATAATATGAAGAGTTCAGATGCAAAACCCCCTAAACACCATTTTTGTAAAAACTGAGCTAATGATATTGTGTGAATCCTGTATAAATCTAGAATATGTAAATGAAATGTTTTTGTGAAAAATTAAAATAAAACCTGCTCCCTGCCGTGTCTAAAATATCTGTTTACAATCAAAACACTGTAAACGCCTGATAAAAAATGGCCTTTTTCTCAAAAAGTGGTCAAGTGGAGTTAGGGGGTTTTGCATCTGAACTCTTCATATGTTGTCTGGAAAACATGCTAATATCTCATGCATATCTCAATGTACATGATTTTATGTAACTTTGAAATACTTTTTTTGTGTCCCTTTAAAAGAGGGTTGTGATTTAACATTTGTGAAAATGTTATTTCATAAGTTTTGTGTTAAAACTGATCCAGTTAATTTAGAGAATACCATTAGCCTTGTAGTCATGGTATCTCAGAGTACCTTATCAGATTCGCATTTACATTTATGCATTTAGCAGACACTTTTATCCAAAGCGACTTACAAAAGAGGGGTAACAATCAAACTGCAACACAGTACAAGTAAGTGCCTACTGGGACTGCCCTTTGAACTCCATGATCTCAATGACTGATAGTTATTAAACTCACACCTCTACCCTACACCTCTTTTGTGAAAAAAATCTCCCATCCCAATCTCCATCTACCTTTCTTTTGGCAAGTACCAGTTCACACCCGCACCCAACCCCATCAACCTTTATTTTGGCAAGTACCAGTTCACACCCTCACCCAACCCCATCTTTAGTGAGCTTTGTTAAGTGACCACACCCATCTGAGGGTCATCAGATGTATTAATGGTCCACTTACACACTTGCATTCAAAAGGTTCCCTGCAGCTGATTGGTTGAATTTGAATCCAGGAAGGGGGAGGGGTTGGGCAGAAGAACCCTTATAAGAACACTAGAGACTGCAGGGGGGCCACTGAGCTTCTGTTGTCTCACAAGGAGAGACTGGGAAGTTGAGTCAGCATAGACTATAGTCTATCGGTTATTGCAGTGACTATTGTAGTGGACTAAGGTTTGTATCGTAGTCCATCCAATGATGGCAGGACTTGAGGAATCATCACAACCACTAATACCAGTGAAGGATGAGGAAGACTTTGATGATTTCCTTCAAGAATATCTGCATGTTGTTGAGACAGTGGAAGGACCACCTGGACTGGATCATGACTGGAAGACAGAAACACCATCAACCTTGGAAGAGGAAAATATTTCACCTGTGAAAAATAAGGATGAAGGAGCTTCTAATCTAACAGAATGTGGTCACGATGACTCATCTCATGCAGGTAGGTGACTGTTTTTATCAACTAAATATATTTGTAGTTCTGTCTTTGTACTACAATATCATACATCATCTGTTACAGAGATTTACCATATTTGAGGGAATCACTCATCTCATTTTTATTGTGATTGTATTTTTGGCAGGTGATCTTCAAGTGAGTAAATCTTACAACAATCTTTGGCATTCTTCTGGGGAAAAGCCCCACCAGTGTGGTCTCTGTGGAAAGGGTTTTAGTAGAAAATACCACCTGAAGTGTCACCAGAGGATTCATACTGGAGAAAAACCATACAAGTGTCCCACATGTGACAAGAGTTTCACATGTAGTTCATATCTCAGCACACACCAGAGGATTCACACTGGAGAAAAGCCATACGAGTGTCCAACATGTAAGAAGAGTTTTTCAAATCGTTCCAATCTCAACTTACATCAGATAAAACATACCGGAGAAAACCCATATGAGTGTACAACATGTGAGAAGACTTTCACAAGTGGCTCAGACCTCAGACGACACCAGAAGATCCACACTGGAGAAAAGCCATACAAGTGTTATGAGTGTGGAAAGGCTTTTATAGATTCTGACAGACTTACAACACACCAGAGGATCCACACTGGGGGAAAGCCATACAAGTGTACTACATGTGCGAAGAGTTTCAGGCAGAGATCAACTTTCACCAAACACCAGATGATCCATACTGGAGAAAAGCCATACGAGTGTTCTGAGTGCGGAAAGGCTTTTAGGTCAAAGGAAGAACTGAAGACTCACCAGAGGTTCCACGCTGGAGAAAAGCCGTATAAGTGTCTTACATGTGGGAAGAGTTTTCTGAGAAGTTCAGAACTCGCCAAACACCAGAAGATTCACACTGGGGAAAAGCCATTTGAGTGTTCTGAGTGTGGGAAGGCTTTTAGTAGGAAGGAAACTCTTGCGACCCACCAGAGGATCCACACTGGGGAAAAGCCATATGAGTGTACTACATGTGGGAAGAGTTTCAGGCATAGTTCACATCTCACCAGCCATCAAATGATCCATACTGAGAACAAGCCATATCAGTGTTTGGATTGTGGGAAATTGTTTGGACGGGAGAGTGACCTTAACACTCATCAGAGGATCCACACTGGGGAAAAGCCATATGGATGTCAAGTTTGTGGGAAAGCTTTTCATCGTAAGAATTACCTTACGGCTCACCAGAGGATCCACACTGGGGAAAAGCCATATGAGTGTACTACATGTGAGAAGAGTTTCAAGACGAGCGCAGAGCTCACCCAACACCAGAAGATTCACACTGGAGAAAAGCCGTATCAGTGTGCTGACTGTGGAAGGGCTTTTTGTAGGAAGGATGACCTCAAGATACACCAGAGGACCCACACTGGGGAAAGGCCATATGGGTGCCCCACATGTGGTAAGAAGTTCGCGCGCAACTCGAATCTCGCCACCCATCAGAAGCTCCATAGTGGGGAGAAGCCATATCAGTGTTCCGTTTGTGGAAAAGCATTTCAACTGAAGGATTACCTGAGGAGGCACCAGATGATCCACACTGGGGAAAAGCGGTAATGGTCTCCATACTACACGATCCACACTGGGGAAAAGCGGTAATGGTCTCCATACTACATGATCCACACTGGGGAAAAGCCTTAAAGGAAAATACCGGAGTGAATTCAAGCATAGCCCTGTTGAAAGAGCTTGCTAGATGCGCTAGTTAGCGAGTGGAACAAAACAATTTGGTACAGCACAGACCAAACGCGAACGCAGAAGCGAGCAGGCACTTTACACTGAATCAATGGGACCGGACTGTTGGAAACAGAAAGTAAGGTCTGAGGTTACATTGACTCAATGTTAAGTGTTTCGCGTTCGCTTAAGGTCTATGCTTTTCGAAATTCTTTCATTTCATGCAAAATATATTGCTGGCTTGTGCAGCAGGACTATGCTTAAACTTACACAGGTATTTTCCTTTAATGGTCTCCTTACTACATGCTGGCTCAGAGTTAAGAGATGTTTGGTTCCCAACGTCCATCAAAGGATCCATACTGGGGAAAAGCCATAATGGTCTACTTACTGTGCGTTCAGACCGAAAGCGATTCAGGCGACATGGGCGATAGAAGAAATTGATTGTATGGAGACGGGCAATTTCGGCGACAAAAGCTGCAGGTGTAGTGGGCAACGAACCTTGAGTGACTTGTACTGTGGTTGGGCGACTAGCAATTAGAATGTTGATTTGCTAGTGAGACCCCTGTAGAGAAGCAGGATCCAACATGCTAATATCGTGGGCAACTTAGTCGTTTTGGTTGCTGTGCTCACGCAATGTTTTTTGGGAGTCTTCGGCTGCTCTTGAAAATGTATCATTTGCGGGCTGAACGTGCCATCTGGGACCACACTGTTTTAGCAGAGGTCTGCACTCTCTGGGCGATTTTTGAGTTTGTTTTTGATCTTATTGAATTTTCTTGAAGATGTTGTTGTCTGTCTCTTTGTCCAGTGCTGCAAAGATTTATTTCAATTTGTTGCTAGGTTGTGAGGCGCAGTGTTTGTTTACATTTGACATTTGTGAATTTACCAGACTTTTTTTTATCGAAAGCGACTTACGCTTTGAGGGTTAACAATCAAGCTAATAGGAGAGCAAGTGCAAGAGTTGAGAAGTGCTTGATAAGTGCATCAGTTTGTTGATTTTGTGAATTCAAAACAGGCTGCCGTCAATCTTGGAGAGTTTAAGTAAGATTAGATTACAATGTATAACAAAAATCTGTTGGACTTTGTCAAATCAGCGTTGGATGTTTTGAACTTAGAACTGTTTTGGTTGCTGTGCTCAAGCGATGTTTCTTGGGAGTCTTCTACATGTACGACTCTTGGCAATTTATCGGTCTCGGCCTGAACGCACAGTTCAGTGGCGGCTGCTGGTTTTTCAGATAGGGGAAGCTCAGATTGCGCGATCAGTTTTTTATTTTTATTTTAATTTTTTTTCATTTAAACTATTAAATTCTGTTTTTAATGCCATGGGCTGTCACATTTGTCAGGTTTGTTTGTTCTATTGAAATATCCATAATTTAATTGTAGTAATGGAGATCCAGTTGCATTTGAATGACAACATAGGCTACACTATATTGGCTTAAACTATTTCAATTGCAAAACCCTCCCAGAGTCAATTTGCAATGAATTTACAGAAATAATTTCCTAATAATTCCTTTAAACATGCTTTATTATTGGAGCCATATTATAGGGTTCTCTTTTTCAAGAGGTTAAATAATGTCTGACCTCAAAACACACATCTCTAAAGTACCATGACTGAAAATATACATCTCTCCACTTCTGTTTTGGTCCCCTTCTCTTGTCTCGTTCATGATGAGCTGCTACGTTCTCATTTCAGAGCTGGCCAAAGAGAACGTAGTAACCATAGCAACATTTGTTTACAGATCTCTTGCCTGAAAATGTGGCTAATCAGACGTTGATTAGCTATCTTTGCTAGCTCTATTAAGTAGTGACAGAGGCAAGAATCACTGATGAAAATCAAAAGTCACTTGTGAGTTCGTGTGTACATCAATCAATAAACCAAATAATAGAGAATAAAATCATGGGCATGGGCAAAGTATTATTAATTACGATAACACAGACAGAGAGTAAATTTGTTGTTTGAACAGGCTCAACATTGCTTAGCTTGTCTATTAGCCAGTAGCCTTCCAAACAGGAACAGTGTGAGAGAGACAGAATGCCAATCAAAGAGGTTGAAGGATCTTGTCAAATCATGAAATGGAAGCTCGTTGTCCGAGCCCGCCCTCTCCCATTGACTCCCTGTGAAACAGAGCTTCCCTGGAAATGACGTTTTTTGCGTATTTTTGCCGAATTAGCCAATAAACGTGAGTTTCACTTCAAATTGAGTTTCTATGGGGGTCTATGGGGAGATGACAACAGTGCGTCAATAGGATCTCTATGGCGAAACTTACATGAGTTTAGGGACCCGAAATTACATTTCTGAACAACGAAATCGAAACAGTTTGAAACAGTGTTGATATTAATAGACAATACAAGTGACTGACACGCGTTTAGCATGTTTTATTAATAGTTTATGTACAATCTTTTTGGAGAAATTTTAGGGGAAGCTGAGGTTCCCTTGTTGTCTTATGATAGCCGCCTCTGGCACAGTTAGATCTACTATCAAAACACCCAAAGGAATCAAAAATGCTCCAGCCGGCGTCTGGCCTGCAGTCACAGGTACTCTATCTGAGAGGCAGCATCAGGGTTGAGAGAGAGAGAGAGAGAGCGCACTGGAAGCCAGGAAGTTTCAATGATTAGCCTACACCTGGCCTTTGGTGTGAGCCAATCAGCAGCTAGCCTTACTTCCTTTCCAACTTTTCCTGAAACTCTGATAAGAGAGTGCCTTTCCTTTGCTCCATCCAACTGCACTGAAAATTCCTACTTGTCTGTAGTTCCAGTGTGCTTCCTGAATTTCATCTTGGATTCATGATAGTTTGGTTTTGTAGCACAGCAGAATTGTTCTCTGTCTCAGACCTATTATGGAAGGCACACTTTGATTATTTTTCATAAAACAGTGCAGATGCTGACAACAATACCAAATAAGAAAAACAAGTTATCTTCACCACTGCCTCTAGAACACCTTGGTAACTATCATCCATCATTTCTATGATAAACTAACTAGCAAATAAATAAATAAACACCCAGACCTGTCAGGGGGGAAAAAGCCTCCTACTCACCTCATTGTGTGCGTAATCTTCAGGTACATGTGTGGACCTTCTTCCTAAACCCGCTTGGAAGTGAATAACCTCCTCACTGCCTTAAGGGATGTGTTCAAGGGCTTTTTGGGTACAAATAAGAAGATATTTGTGTTTCTTTAACTGAGGTGGAACGTTTGGGTACCCCTTTAATGCTCAGTCTACAACAGGGCTATGAATTGTTTAGCACTGGATTTCTCCTATAACATTTTCACAAGACCTTGGATTTTCTGGGGCATACGTGGCTCTGGGTTGGTCACTGGGACCAACATTAGCAAGTAATGCTAACAACCTTCTTGCTGAAGTGACAATTGCATCCCTTTCATCAGAGTTGTCTCCCTGTCAAAAAAAGTAAATAGAGCAGCCAGTTAACCAACCCTTACACAAAAGGCTGTTACATTTTCTGGAAAAATAATCATGCGTTCAGACCGCAAGTGATAAATCACCAAGAGTCGCCGAAGACTCCCAAGAAACGCGTGAGCACAGCAAGCAAAACGGCAAAATTGCCCATGACGTTAGCATTCGAACGTTCAAACCTGCTTCTCTACAGGCATCTCACCACTAAATCGACATTCTGATTGGTAATCGCCCAACCGCATTATAGCTCATTACATAATAGTCAAGTTCATTACGTTTGGATTTTAACTTTCGCTGGATTTTTTTGGAGAGTTGTAAAACTATACATTTTTGAAAACTGTAATGTATTAGCAATCATAAAAACAATGTTTCCATTTGCACAGGTGTCTGCATGGCGGCCATCTTGGATTTTTCAAAATGGCGTCCAAAAAACCTATATTTTGACATTTCTCAGCTTCTGAATAAGCTAGAACACTGATTGTAACTGCTAGACCTACATTTTCAGGGACAAGGAATCCAATGACACCAACATAAATTGGATAGGTCTTAACAAAATGGATTTTAATACAGAATTTTTCTTTTATTGATTGTTTTACAGACATGCGCACATGGTCAGTGTAATGGAACTTCACACATAGGAAGGATCATGCCCTTTTGACAGTCTCTATACCTCATCGTCATCATCATCGTTGTCACTTTCGTACGTAATGTCTTGAGAGTCTTCATCATTCTGGCAGTGGCTGCCACACTGACAGAGATCTGTACAGGCTAAGTTCTTTGTTCTGCAAGAGCACCTAGTAGAGGAACAGTCTGATTTGTACTGACATCTCACCATCTCAACAATGACTTTTGGAGCTGGAAGGACCTCTGTGGTGGTAGGTTTTAGCTGACCATCTGAGTCTTTGAAGTACCCATTTTCCAGGGGATCCAACTGTGGAACATGGTGAGCGATGGCTGGCTGTCCCCACACCTGTGTTTGGATATGGACTCTTGAGTACCGTCACTACGGTTGAGTATGCGCTCTGACTGCCATACCAATGAGCCTGGCTCTTTGGTGTTGCGGTCAAGTTGCACGTTTAGCACCCCGGAGACCCGGGTTCTCTCCCTTCGCTACATATGGTGTCAGAAGTGGGATGGCGACCGTGAGGCCATCTGAGGCGTACCCAATGTGTGAGCCGTATGAGGGACCTCCAGGATAGGTTGACCCCGGTGATAGGGACCCCAGAGATGGGTGAAGCACTAGAATGTGGGGCCCTGGGATGGGAGAAGTATGGCTGGTGGATTTGTGAGGGACGCTAGTATGCGTGAAGCGATCCTGGCTCTTTGGCGTTGCAGTCAAGTTGCACGTTTAGCACCCCAGGTGGGGTCACTGTTCTCTCCCTTCGCTACAACTCTCAAGATGTGCTGTCTCAGAGCTCCGATTGTTGGAGTTAGCTTGTCACCTTCTGCCATGTGCTTGTAGAAGAGATGCCAACGTAGGTCAGGGATTGTCTTGATGCTGATGCCCTTGGGTGTGTAGGCTGTACATACAAAGGTAGCCAGTGTTGAAAGCATTCCCTCAAAAAGCACTGATGACATCCTCATCAGCTTTGAGGTACACCTGGAACCATGTTGCCTTGCCTATGTGAGAGAACCTCCCAGTGTTGTCAGCCCCTGTGAAGGCATGTAAGACGGGCAAAGCCTTTGCTCTTTCTGGACTTAGAGCGCTCCACAGTGGTTCAATTTTCACACCACCAGATGCCATAGAAATGGAGGTGTTCTTCAACAGGACATCATAGTTTGCTATGACCAGCACCAAGACATCTGTGTCTGGTGAGGACACCAGCTGTGCATCAGGTGGGTTTCGCTGTGACGCCAGCACTGCCTGGTGGATCAGGAGTGTGTCTGCTTCTTTGTGGTTGTTGTCCCCAAAGAGCAGGTCTTTGTTGCTCCTTGTGTGCCCAGAAGCCGATGTGATGATCAACTGGGAGGATCCCATGTTGTACACTAGGATTTTGGCAGCAAGGTAGCTGGTCAAGTCAGCCTTTGTTTTCTCATGAGAGAGGAACCTGCTTATTGGGATGTGCTTGATGTTGGTGTCATCTCTGACTTGGTACTGGACAGGAGCTTTGCCTTGTCTTCGTTTGTCTCTGGTAGCACTCTTCAGAGAGTCTTCTCTGTAGGTGTCAAACACGAGAATGATCTCAGCTACCTTGCTGCCAAAATCCTAAAGTACAATATGGGATCCTCCAAGCTTCAGAAAGAGCAAAGGCTTTGCCTGCCTTCCATGCCTTCACAGGGGCTGACAACACTGGGAGGTTCTCTCGCATAGGCAAGGCAACATGGTTCCAGGTGTACCTAAAAGCTGAAGAAGATGTCATCAGTGCTCTGCAGATGCTTCTGGAGGAAGCAGATGTGACAGAGGGAATACTTTCAACACTGGCTACCTTTGTATGTACAGCCTACACACCCAAGGGCATCAGCATCAAGACCTGACCTGACCTACGTTGGCATCTCTTCTGAAAGCACATGGCAGAAGGTGACAAGCTCCCTCCAACAATCGGAGCTCTGAAACAGCACATCTTGAGAGTCCATATCCAAACACGGGTGTGGGGATAGGCAGCCATCGCTCACCAGGTTCCACAGTTGGATCCCCTGGAAAATGGGTACTTCAAAGACTCAGATGGTCAGCTAAAACCTACCACCACAGAGGTCCTTCCAGCTCCAAAAGTCATTGTTGAGATGGTGAGATGTCAGTACAAATCAGATTGTTCCTCTACTAGGTGCTCTTGCAGAACAAAGAACTTAGCCTGTACAGATCTCTGTCAGTGTGGCAGCCACTGCCAGAATGATGAAGACTCTCAAGACATTACATACGAAAGTGACAATGATGATAATGACGATGAGGTGTAGAGACTGTCAAAAGGGCATGATCCTTCCTATGTGTAACGTTCCATTACACTGACCAAGTGCGCATGTCTGTAAAACAATCAATAAAAGAAAAATTCTGTATTAAAATCCATTTTGTTAAGACCTATCCAATTTATGTTGGTGCCATTGGATTCCTTGTCCCTGAAAATGTAGGTTTAGCAGTTACAATCAGTGTTCTAGCTTATTCAGAAGCTGAGAAATGTCAAAATATAGGTTTTTCGGACGCCATTTTGAAAAATCCAAGATGGCCGCCATGCAGACACCTGTGCAAATGGAAACATTGGTTTTCTGATTGCTTATACAATATACTTTTCAAAAATATATAGTTTTCCAAATCTCCAAAAAAATCCAGCAAAAATACATAATGAACTTGACTATAATGTTAGCCGAAGTTTAACTTGATTTTATCGCCCAAGTCGCCTGCCACCTTTGTCGCCCAAATCGCCCGTCTCCATACAAAGTCAATTACTTCTATTGCCCAAGTGGCCTGAATCGGTCTCGGTCTGAACGCATAGTTACACAAAAGGCTGTTACATTTTCTGGAAAAATAAGGACCTCTACTTAACATTTGTGGATCATAACATAGAATTTTAATGTTGACAACTTAATCTAGGCAAGCAAATGAGCAAGCAACCATTAATTTGTTTCCATGATATCCTATCCCTTCAGTATACCTTAGCAAGATTTGTATAATACATTTAAACTTGACAAAAACAAGCCTCACAGTTAATTTGATTTTAAGTTGGGACAATGCTCCATCACTAAAAATGTCTGAATTATTATATTTCTTCTGGTCCTCCCCCACATTTGTTTTCAAGTGTGTCACTCACAATGGCATATGTCACAGTCTAGCTTAGAAATTGGACAAACAGAATGAGGCACGCAGGGGTTTGCAGTATAAAGAATAATTTGAATTTATTTACAAAAAATGTACAAAAGCCTTAGATCTATTATCAAAACCCTTAAAACACCCAAAGGAATCAAACATGCCCCAGCCGGCTTCTGGCCTGCAGTCACAGTCACCCAAACTGAGAGCCAGCATCAGGGTTGAGAAGGACAGAGAATTTGACAAATGGCATTGTGACCAGAGTGAAAAATCAGTATAAAATATCACCTCACCGTAATACTGCTCTTCATCCGTATTCATGGTCTGGAGGTTCTTCAACCTGACGCGATTATAGGGCGGGGAGGAGGGCATTCGGTTCTGGTTTGAAACTATTGGACAGCTCGTCTTATCAGCTTCGTTTATTGTCCGATAGACTCTCTACCATTGTAAACACGTCCCAGACGACTGTTCCCAGACCACAGATATGGATGAACATTCGTATTATGGGCGGGCTATGTCAGGCTACCCCCACCCCCAAAACAAATCAAATCAAATCAAAAACTAAATCATAACATCTGAACAAATTGCATTCTCACAACACCAAAGATCAGCAAAAACTTCCAAAAGAACTCATTGTCTTATAAAACAATTCCTGTGAAACCCTTCACATGAGTAAATTCCTGGATTGGCACAATTTCACAACCTGGTTTCTGATTAACCTTGTTTTTCCGGCTCAAATAAATAGCAAGCTTTGCCTGTCCAACAATAAAGCTCAAAACTTTTTGCTCCGTTTTTGACTGTAAGGGAAACCAAGTATAAAACATTGCATTGAACATCACCCACAAAGGTTTACGCACCCAATTAAAAAAAAAAAAAAAAAAAAACATTGGAAGAAGCCTTTCACGCCCCATAAAGCAATGAAACTGTTTCCCTCTCATTACAAAATGGACATTGTACCCTGACTCATCGCAGCAGTAAGTGCCTGCTGTTCCAGGGTTAGAACTCTTATTTGTACTTTCTGTTAATTTTTGGTGATATCTTTTCTCCCTGGTAAAAAAAAAAAACTGTTTTCATCTCTTGTCAAAAATTGTATAACAGCTTCCTTTCTCTCTGTAAACAATTTCTTTTCTCCCCTTTGCCTGACCTTTCAACATAGATCTTGCTTTTTGCCTTGCAATGGACATCCTTCCACGCCTCTCACTATGCGCATCATTTAGTTTGCCAAAATTCTTATTGTACTTGCCTGCTATTCCAGTGTGCTGCCTGCATTTCATCTTGAATTCATGACAGTTTGGTTTTCAGCAAAGTCGATTTGAAGCACAGCAGAATTGTCCTCCATCTCAACCCTTTTAAGATAAAAGTCAGCACTTTTTAATGAAACAGTGCTGGAGGAACTTTATGGCTGATGTTAACATTAATGCCAACATATCTCTGAGTTTTCCAGTGTTCATGGTTTTAACCACAAATCTCCCTTGTAATATTCCCATGTAATATCCGGGTTCTCCTCCCTAGACCCTGAAGGCCTTTAAAACACACATAGTGAAGTTTCTCATTTGATATTTTTTCTTTTGTCTATCTCTGCGAGTGCCTGTTGTGAGATGTCATCTCGGCGTCTACAAACATTGTTGCATCGCTCTTCTATGGCATAATGAGTTTGTGAAAGATTTATTTTATTACTAAAATTTAACCTTGAATGAGCCTTTGAGTGTTCTCAGAAGTATAAAAGCCATATATTATTATTTTTTATTTTTAAATATATTTTTGGGGCTTTTTACCATTAATCAGAGAACAGTATAGAGGTGGACATGAAGCAAGTGGGAGAGACAAATGGGGTGGGATCGGGAAGTGACCTTGGGTCAGACCCGACCCTGGTCCCCAGAGTAATGGTAATAAAGAGGCTCTAGCCCACTGAGCCACAGCACCCCCATAAGAGCTATATTATTAATACAGTCCATATAACATTACAACACCATTGAGGCCTCCGCTAATAATACTGTATGTGACTGCAGGCACAGAATACTGAAACAGAAACCTTTATAATCTATACTAGTTTGAGCTGCTAGCTTTTCAGTTTCTCTTTTTATGAGATCTGTCTCTGTACTTTAGCATTTCACGTAGCTTTTCTTTCTCATGCTGCCATGCAGTTCATATTACGTTCACAATGCATCTGTCCGTTGACGGACGACGGGTCTGACGGAGGGGGGAGTCAATTCTCTCAATCCTGATTGGTTTGACGGATCCGTCGGCAGCTAAAAAATTGAACATTTTTCAATGAGATCCGTCAACAGACGGATGCAGTGTGAATGCCCTGTTACAGTGTAATGGTTGAGGAACCTTGCTAGCAAACGAGTAGCCTAGGAATAGCTTTTTTCAGTGACATGATCATGGGAGCGTGAACAATTCAAACTGATGAGCATTATGAACTACGACGTTGCTCAGTGAGTTTTTTATCCGTTTCAGCACAAACAAACTGCAGTGTTACTTCAGCATTTTGGGTTTGAGGGGGGGGGCAACTTCTCAGGTATGAAATTCAGTCATTGAGGTGGCTACCAGTAGAGTAGTGCTACTATAAAATAGCAAGGCTACGTGTTGATCCACTCCAGATCATTCCTTTAAGATGAACCCCTGTAAGCTGGCATAGCCCGAGTCTGGATCCGCTAGAGTGCAGTTTGTGTGTTATGTTATGAATAGGGCCTGAATGTACAATAAGTCTTGAAGACTATCCTCCTCTGGCTTCGAATTAGTTGATTATTCCTCTGTATGGCATGTGGTGTCTCACTCGATGACCTAGGGCAGTGGTTCTCAACCTTCTGTCATTCCCCACTTTGGAAGTCTGAGGATTTTCCGTCAAAAAGCTGTGAATTCGAGGGCACGGTGCGACCGTTGGTAGATTGGAAAGAGATGTCTGCGCCCCACCTGTCATGTGTCTCCGCCCCACAGTTTGAGAAACACTGACCTAGGGTGATGGCAAAGGCATGTTTTCATCTCTGAATGGTTGGATCCTCAGCCCTTCATAGTCATCAGCTTTCCTGGAAATAATTAATCATATTTTTTTATATTATCTGTGCTTATCCAGTGGTGTTTTACGCTAAAGCCTGACTTCTCCATCAGAATCTTAAACACTTCTTCTAGAGTCTGGAGAACATGGCGGTCAACCACCGTCTCTACGACACCACCAACGCCCTCTGGGGCGCCCATTCTGTTGGGTCTTTCAGAGTAATTCCACGTCACGTATTTAAAGCCACACTAACCTCCGTCTCTACGACACCACCAATGCCCTCTGAGTCTTTCAGAGTAATTCTATTGTATTACTTGTCACAACATTTCCTGTGTTCCATATATCCACACATAACACAAGGCAATGTTCGTGGGATATTGTCAGAACTTGGAGATTCACAATGTGTAACACTTCTCCTTAAGGTTGTTGTGAATCCAACACTTGTGGAAGCATCATCTTCTGTCTCACACACATTAGATTCTTCTATCCTTTTCTTCTCAATAGATGCCAGTTGGCGTGAATGAGTGTATGACTTTTAGAATTTATTTGTATTATGATAAACAAACATGCTAACATCCTCATCACCATCTCCCATCAGAGTTTTGATGCTATTTGTAACCACATCATTACGGATTTTAGCAGCTAAATGTCTGATTCTCTCACGTCCAGTCGTTTCACTTGTTACAGGCAATTTATTATTTTCTTGACAGATGATGCATAACTCCACATTAAGGTTGTCCTGATGTGCCACTGTAGGGACCCAACTAACTCAGTTCAAATGAAAAATTCCCCCAACATCAAATTGTGAATGGAGTTACATGGCAGGTACAGGACTAGTAAGAGGCTTTGTTAAAACTCTGCTGTGCACTTTCTGTTTTTTTTTTGTGATGGTATGGTTTCTCCCTGGTAAAAGAAAACAGTTTTCATCTCTGGACAAAAAAAGTTCAGAAATCTTCAACTTTTGGCAAATTTCGCCAGGCGATAACCAATCAAGTTCATTTGGAATGTTAAAGGAAAATACAGGTCCCAGTCAGGTCCCATTGATTCTTTTGATATTTGGAGCATGTTTAAAGGTGAGTACCGGAGTGAATTCAAACATAGCCCTGTTGAAAGAGCTTGCTAAATGCGCTAGTTAGCGAGTGGAATAAAATAATTTGGTACAGCACAGACTGAACGCAAACGCAGAAGCGAACAGGCACTTTACACCAAAATCAATGGGACCTGACTGTTGAAAACCGAAAGTAAGATCTGAGGTTACATGACTCAATGTAAAGTGTTTCGTGTTAGGTCTGTGCTGTTCGAAAATCTTTCATTTCATGCAAAATATATTGCTGCTAGAAGGCTTGTGCAACAGGGCTATGCTTAAACTTACACCGGTATATTGCTTTAAATAACCGCTATCTCCGGATCAAGATGGCGCCATTGATGACGTTTATAACGCATCTTGGCAATCTCTATAGAGCTCTTGTTGAAATTTGACCGGATTCCCCTATAAGTAATGTCATTTGCATAGCTCATAGAAATAGTATAATTTTAGCTGCTATTGTTAAGTAGCTTTTATGAGCATCTAAGATTCGTTTGTTTTCTCATAGTAGAAATTATTATAACACGATGTTTTGTGCAGTGTTCAAATCCTGTGTTTAATTTCACTGAGGCTGAGATGACAACTTGGGGCCCCGCTCTACTGCCGCCCTCGGACAGACGTTGGGCCAATTAACAAACGCATCTCCAGCCAATGTCTTACCAACGCACCTTATATCAGGCAGTGCCTGTTGCCCCGACGTCGGTATGACCTTATTTGCTGTCTGGGATGTACATGGGAGAAATAACATATATCTTAATTCTTTAAAGGAATAATCCAGAGTAAATCAACACGTAGCCCTGCTGTTTTATACTGCTAAGCGCTACTGAAAGCCACCTAAATGATGGAATTTTGTGCATTGTAGACCAAGTTTGCGAAACGGCAGCTAACACTAACTGAATGAGGCATGTCAAAAACGGAACTTAATCAATTTGTTTTTGTTTTGAAATGCCCTATTCTGTTACCGTTAACTGCTGTTTTGCTATCTCAGTCTGCCTTGCATGAAATCCAGTTGTTGAGGTGGCTATCAATAGCGCTCGACATTAAAAAAAACAGTAGGACTATGTGTTGATTCATGCCGGGATTTTTCCTTGAAGTTATTTTGAGAGAGGTAGCATACTTTTTGTGTTTGAATTCCATTGACTGTTGCTTCTAGTGTTGCTTCGTCAACGAAAACTATGACGAAATATCGTCGTCAACGATTGTTTTTGACGTGAGGAAGACAAGACGCATCGAAAACGTTGCTCGGGTGACGATAACGATAACGAAATATGTCATATTATTGACGAATAAAGACGAGACTAAACTATGCTAAAATGTCTCTTCATTTTCGTTGACGAAAACGAGCTTCATTTCCGTTGACGAAAACGAGACGCAAAGAAATGTAACGTCTAGTTTAAAGCCTGTAGCAAATAATGGTGCAATGGGGACACAGCCACGCATGTCTTAATTTGTAGGCTACCTCCGACCTTGGATCCTAGACTTTTTTGTTGGATCCGGCACCTGTAGGCTCTTAAAAAATCTAGGCCTATATGTAAAAAAAACACTGTTTGTCTACAGTTAAACGTTATCTGACTTGTTAGTCTCCATCCCCTACCGAAGTTCCACAATTTTGTGTTTGCATTTTCCCTGAGTTTTGAAATTGACTGCATGCGCTCCTCTCGTGGGATTTTTTTTTTTTTCAGCCAGTAGCCTACGAGCAGTGCCAGAGTATCCAGCGCAGGCACCAAAGTTTTACTAGCAGACAAATTTGATGCAAAGCATAGGCATACTTCTGAGTTCATAACTTCTGCTGGGCCTATTTAAAAATGCGTAAATAGGCCTAAATATACTCTATGTTCTTGAGCACACGTCAGTTCATCGTCACAAAAAGTCTATACCGGGCAGCTACAAAGTATTTATCTGGTTCATTATTTCCGTTAAATAAACATCTCCATCTCATAGTTTAAACTTTGTAGGTGGTGGACACAGCCATCGTTTCAAATACGCCAACAACGCTCCCTCAGATGGCTCTTATTAAGCTTTGATTAAGCTTGTCAAACTTTCAGGTGTCAACGCTATGTTCAGTAAATAGGATCTCACCCCAACAAGACGGGCGAGCATAGAAATTGCCTATTTTTCCTTCTTCAAGGGGCAAGAGCACTAAAAACAAACCTTTGACCCAATTGTTATTCTGTTGATATTAAACCAAAGATTGTAGGTGTATTACTTCTGTCCGTGTCAGGCCCGGCGACAGTAGTAGGGGTGATTCCATTGCGGAGAGGGGGCGGCAAAAAAAAAAAAAAAAAAACTTGCGCAGAGAAGGACACCAAGATAAAACACAACACCGTATGATAGTCTGGACTACTTGTAAAAATGTGAGACTGCAGGTGAATGAACGACTTATGTGTCAATTCCCCAAGAAGGCGATTCTGCTCAGGCCGTCTCCTTTCTGATCATGCTGCGCATAACATAACTATGGAGTGTCTGTGTAGGCTAAATAGGTTTTGTGGAGTAGTCTAACCGTATGCTCGCTTCATGTTTTGAACACAGTGAGAAAAATGCACTCACCAAATAGTTGGCAAAAAAGAAGGCTCTCTCACCATTCTGGCTGTTCCGAAACTTGCGCATAACGGTGAACTGGGACTAATATTATTACTAATTTCGGTGGCAAGTAATACTTTCATTTTTCCATTCAATCATCAATATAGGTTATATCATGTACAGCATATTCAGAAAATCTATTTATAGGTATATCTAAGGAGGTTATATATTGAAGATACAGGGATTATATTCCTTTGAAAATGAAAACTAGAAAAAGCCTTTGAAGGGCGCGGTACGGTCCTCCGCTAAAACCATGTACAGCACAAATTCCAAATGTTGCGAATCAACAAACAATACCAAAGTTTCATCCAAATCAGTGCACATTTCGATAGTTAAAAGTCTGCAATTATAGGAATAGACTAATTCACAGCTGCACAGTGAAGCCTAGAAGAAAATATCTTATGTAAACTCATAAACTTTTTTGCCTTATTGATCTAACTGGAGTATTGACCTAAGCGCACGTAAACCCACAAATAACTCTAGGCTTCAGTTGAAGGCAAATGGGAAAGTTAACGCATTGCATAAACAAGACATTTTGCTTTGAATCTTTTGCTCAGTAAGTGGCAATTTATGCCTGGCAGTCATCTTATTAGCCAGGCTAAGTTAACATGCCCCCTATCAGTAAAATGCAGTAAATAGCAAGTCTTTGCACAATCTGCACAATGTTAATAGTCATCCCTTCAACAATCAAGTGGTTATGGATTTGGAAATTTATAGAAATGTCATTTTGTTTTCAGAAAACGGACTACATGATTATTATTATTATTATTATTATTATTATTATTAATAATAATAATTAATTAATTAATTAATTAATTAATTAATGTTGGCAATAATAATAATAAAACATAGCTATGCAGTGATAGGAAAGGCATGTCGTTCAGGGCAGGTAGCTTTCTAATCTATCAGGCACGTTTTCTGGGAATAAGTTCTAGTGCTTATTTTACTTTACATGGTCATATATTGCCACCTATTGGTCATAAGAAGTAATGTACAGAATTACTGTTGCATTGCAACATAAGGTGAGTGTGTGGCATTTTACATTAAATTACTATATGACATGAAAGCAGTAAAATATTGTTGACATTTGACTGGAACTTTACAGCAAAGGAAGGTGACTCAAGGGGGTGGTGGTGCGGAGGTGTCACTGTTTTCAGAAGGGAGGCCCACATTGATGGAGTTTGGGAACCCATGGTGTAGACTAAAATGTCATCTGTTTTCATTCACTAAAAGTAGACTAAAATGTCATCGGTTTTCGTTGACTAAAACTTGACTAAAATAGTCATGGACAAGTCTGACTAAAACTAAGACTAAAATGCTCAGACTTTTAGTCGACTAAAACTAAGACTAGACTAAAAAGAGATAGCATGACTAAAAGTAATAAAGACTAAAATGACTTCTTGACACAAAGACTAGACTAAGACTAAAACTAAAATAGGCTGTCAAAAACAACACTAGTTGCTTCGTTATCAGAGATGGTTGGAATTTAGTATCTGTTGGATATATTGATATCCAGAGGTGTTGTGGGGATTTTTTAAGTGAGGGTACGCAATATCATGTTAAAAAGGGAATGCTCAATATTAAATTGTTACAAATAGCCTACATAAATGATCTGCTTAGAGAAGTGGGGGGACTCCGTACCCCCGCGTGCAACGCCCTGTTTGATATCTTAACGTTAGCTTATGTCAGAAAAATGTTGTACATGCCAGACTAAAATAGCCTTTCACTGCAAAATATGTTATATTCACCGAAAGAAATATAGGCCTTTTTAGTTAATCATTGGGTCTGAAGCTAAAGTAAATATTATGGTAAGAAATGCTAGCAAGCCATTTAAGCACCAGGCTATTCATGAATGGGGGAGGAGGGGGAAGCTTGGCTTGGCTGTCATAGGATACCAATGGTAATGCATTTTGCTGTATGGTGTGATTATATTTACGGCAGTGTCCGATATTTAATTTGGAAGTGACAGTTTGGGCAAGCTACTACTGTAGTCTAGCCTGGGAGTTCCCATGCTCCTTTGAGCGCTTATTTCATTTCACATTTCACAGCATGGTGACCATGGTCGATTTTCTCGCCTGCTTTCAGTATACAATCACAGAACAAAAAGGAAATAGTACGGCCCTTGATTGCATTTTACGTCACCTGGTGGCTCTGGTAATGGCTCTGAGCTATGTGCAGACGCTATGATAGACAGTCGTAGCGCCTAATAAACGGCTCTGGACAATCGTAAACGATGCTTCCACTACTAGAGATGCAATAGGTAGGTCTCCAGACTAAATATCACTTGAGATTTGTAGTTTGGCATTCGCCAGGCTAACTGTAGTCAGGAAATAAGAAAACTTCTGCAGTGCTTGGAAGCTGAGTCTGAGTTGAGTGGGTTGATATCATGATTGACAACATTAGGCTACAGTACTGCCTGCCTTATTGAATACAGTTTCTAATTAATTGGAAGTGACAGTTTGGGCGAACTGCCAGAGCCTACCCTGCAAGTTAACCTATCATTACAATGCTAGAAAGGTACATCTGAGCTACGTGGGTTTGATATCATTGACCACAATGCATGCATTTCTGACCACATTAATCAGATAGTCAGATGTTGGAATTGAGACGCACTTTAGGGAGGGATAGTGAAAAACCGCAATCCTAGTGCTTGCATTCCTTAGACATGATTTAATTTGATAGACTTTAATGCAAGCTTTGACCACAGTTCATTTGGCTAACATGGAACTTATACAACCCCCACAAATATATTGTGTGTACTGAAATGATCTATTTCCTGTGAGAGTATCAGGTGCAATTTCACTTTTTTTTTTTTAAGAGACAGAATTTGTTGGGGATGCAGCGGCACAGTCTGCCCACAGTACGTTATGTATCACGGTTTTGGGTACCAGTACAGTTCCGGTATTTTCCAACAAAATAAAAATATATATGTCGCCAACGGAGTCATCCAATTAAATTCCCTATGGCAAATTTATTTTACCTCACTCACGTCAGATCATGCGCTAGACATAAGTGATTCGGGCACATGCAAAACAGACCCTCTAAACTCAACATTGAAAGTTTGTGTTTGTTCTGAAATTAACGTGATAATGAACCGTCACTCCACACGACCTATGGCATATTTACCTTTAATGATCAAATATGGTCTTAGTTTTCCCCTATGAACTACTCAACTAAATTAATGTTCTTTGGAAGTAAATACACAATAATGGTTGGACTGTTAGCATAGCCCAGGTATGCTTTTTGAAGCATTTACCCTTTTACTGAGTAAATATGATGATACATTTTTTGAAGTGGCCAAAGTTGGCATCAGGTAAAATACTTCGGAGGGTTAACTCCGTTATGGGCACTTCAGTTCTAGAAGTAGCTGTTTACAAGTAGTCAGACACAGCCTCACCCATAGTGTGGGGGTGGGGGTCTGGAATCTCCTCGCACACGTTATCCTCGCCTTCAGATAAGCTACAGACAGACACCTCACTCAGGGTATGTTCACCTTTTTAAAGATAAATTGTTGTCAAGTAGATGGATGTTACCTATATTTTCCATCCAAATCCTCTGAAGGTGAATATACACAACTGCGGTGCAAATCTTCAGGTCTTGTAGGAAGGAAATCGAAGTTTTTAGGCGACAGCACTCCAAAAATGTACAGTATCCATACTTTGTAATGCATTTACCTCTGCGATACCTGTAGCTATTGCGTTATAGTCTACTCTATGCCTCCTATTCTTATTTTTGCCCTCTTATATGTGCTTTGGCATTGTGCGTAAAACTTAACTACTAGAGCCAACTCCTGTTTGGTTATAAGCTGCTAACAAATCTTTGTTTGCTTGACTCCTTATAAAGTGTATAATCAGCTTTTATCACAGTGATTTGTTTGTGTGCTTGTGTGCATGAGCTGTCTTGGGCTCTTCTGCCCATCAGCGGACATGAGCCACTCTTAAAAAGTATTGTCCCCCTCCTGTGCATTTTTGGTTTTTAATTTCATCTTGTAGTCTTTTGACTTTGGGTCCAAATTAAGCATGTTCTTTAAAGCCACCACATGCAACTTTTAGGTAAAATTTCGACGTTTCCTATTCATTACACCTTTATGTAAATTGCTTAGAACTCACTAGACTTGATAAATGACATGTTCCGGAGTAAAACGAGCCCCTTCACGAGATTGTCCGACCCTCCTAGAGGCAGATACCGCCTATGCAAGATCAGTGAGCGCGTCCCGGCTATCGTAAGTTTTGGTTAGCAAGCAAGCTAGGTCACGTGACTTAGCCAGAGTTTACTGTTTGAATTACAACGCGATTTGTGACTTCTCAGCGCATTCAACTGTCGATACATTTTGTTAGCAGCGATCACCATTGACTATGCAATTCTAAATGGAG
This sequence comes from Sardinella longiceps, assembly GCA_027497455.2. Taxonomy (NCBI): domain Eukaryota; kingdom Metazoa; phylum Chordata; class Actinopteri; order Clupeiformes; family Clupeidae; genus Sardinella; species Sardinella longiceps. The sequence goes on along the minus strand of JAODXP020000035.1, from coordinate 2,730,526 downwards.
GATTATTGGCAGAAACGCTAAATAACTGCTTTGTTTGGTTGTTAGCTTACTGGATGACGCCACCGGATCCTGCATAGGTTCTCTTTAAATGCTGTCGAAGATTATGATAATCCTTTGAACTTTGTTTCATAACTGCCCTACACCCTTGCATATGGCTAGCCTGACATAGCCCGACCATAATACTGCTGTTCATCCGTATTCATGGTCTGGAGGTTCTTTAACCTGACATAGCCCGACCATAATACTGCTGTTCATCCGTATTCATGGTCTGGAGGTTCTTTAACCTGACGCAGTTATACTGGTTTGAAACAATTGGACAGCTCGTCTAATCAGCTTCGCTTATTGGCTGGTAGACTCTCTACCGATGTAAACACGCCCCAGAGGACCGTTCCCAGACCATGGATACGGATGAACATTCGTATTATGGGCGGGCTATGTCAGGCTAGCATAGGGCACTATTGAGTATGATGATAATCCTTTGAACTTTGTTTCATAACTGCACCACACCCTTGCTTAGGGCACTGTCGAGGATAATGGTAGTCTTTTGCTTTTGGAACTGTGGCCTTGGCCTGGCGAAGCCCAAACTGGTGCACCACAGTCTTTGCAACTAAGATAGTGTTTGAATGTAGAAAAATGCTAACTGTGTTCAGGCCGCAAGCGATAAATTGCCAAGAGTCACCGAAGACTCCCAAATCACATTGCTTGAGCACAGCAACCAAAATGGCAAATTTGCCCATGACGTTAGCATTCAGACGTTCGATCCTGCTTCTTTACAGGCATCTCACCAGTAAATTGACATTCTTATTGGTAATCGCCCAACCGCATTTTTGTCACCGATTTCGATTTCTCTCAATCCCGATTGGTTTGACGGATCCGTTGCCAGCTAAAAAGTTGAACATTTTTCAACTTTTTGACGGACGCAACGGAGCTGTTTTGATGAACGGACCCACAATGCATTCCACGAAAGTTCCATTCAAAGTCAATGAGATCCGACGACGGACGGATGTAATGTGAAAGCCCTGTGACTCATGGGTGATTCCTGTACTGTCTGTAAAGCGCTGTGAGACAATGCACTGTATTAGAGCGCTCTACAAATAAAATTGTATTAAATTGAATACTACCTGAGCGCTCTACAAATAAATTGAAATTGAGATAAATGACAGAGTGTGAAACGGATCTGCTAATGGCATATTGACATCCCTGTCGTGGTCGTGGTTTTTGCTTGTTCTTTAAAAAATTGATGTCTGCACCAGGAATAAAGCTGATGCTGATGTTATTTATTTAGTAACATACAGTACACTATGTCATTGGGAGAAGTGTCTCATCCAAATACTTTTTGGGTCTCGTAGCATTCTCGAATATTTTCAGGAGTGCATGCTCGTTTTAAGGTGAAAATATAATATTTGGATATGCCCGACCAGATCTGTTGGTCTCATCTCTTACCCAGCCCTTACCCAATTACTTTAAAAGTCTAATTAATATTCAGCAATTGCTTCACACCTTGTTACTTCTTTTGGTCAGAAGGTGGAGCTATTAGACCACATTTGTGTCAAACTGGTGTACAGCTTTTTTCGACCCTTAGATGGGGCTGTTGGCCTAACATTGCCCGCCCATAATATGAATGTTCATCCCTATCCATGGTCTGGGGACGGTCTTCATGGGCGTGTTTACCCTGAGATTAGCCAATATTGAAGACGCAAGACCATATAGGTTTCCTTGAACAGAGAATAAGCCCCGACAGCTAACCCAATGGGGCAAGTTCAAAACTGTGTTTCCAACTTCTAAACATGCACCAAATGTCACCCCAAAAGCTATGTAACATCATCAGACCCATTACAACATGCCTCTGTAGTGTTTATGACTACAAATGTCTAACAAAGTGGTTACAATTGTGTTTTTATGCAGTGTTTACAAAACTGTTTTGTAAATAAACTATATTGGGTTGCTTGCATAAGCACACAGTTTCCTATTTGCTGCAACCCAGGTGCAGATTTGCTGGTGTTGGCGCAGAGATGAATGTAAATAACAGTCCTCTCACAGCAGAGGTACTGTGTATCCCGACAGGCACCATATACAAATGCGCACATCAGCAATACACACATGACTTTAAAACATTAATTGAAAGCCTAATGTAGGCCTATAAGATAAGTGTTTGAAATTTTATACAAATGCACACAGCGTAGAAGATTTGACCATCCAACAAAGTCCCAGTAGAAAGCTTTACTGTTTGTGCCACAAAGAGACACAAGAAGTGTGTGTGTGTGTGTGTGTGTGTGTGTACACAGGTTATGGGGGAGGTGACATTCCCTTTGCTGGCTACGCTGATAACACAGTGGAGCAAGTAAGGGGAGTAGCTGTGTGTGTGTGTTTGTGTTCGAGTGGGTTTTGGGTGTGTGGGTAGTGGGTGGGTTTTGGGGGTGTGGACATTCCTTTTGCTGGCTGCACTGATAACACTGAGACTCAAAGTGAGAGTTGCCTTTCTTTAGTTTGCGGTCTTGGGAAGCATCCCAGCTCTACTCATAACAACTCATAACAGGAAAAAGCAGGTAGGACTTTTTTATTTGTGTAAAACTAGTAAACTACATGCATAAGGCATACAACAACTTAATGTATAAAGTATTACCGGCACTGTTAGAAGAACTTGTGCAGTTTCTATTGTTAAACTATAGTAAACTAGCTGTGTAAAAGGCATAACAAACTTTTTCAAAATCTTTTAAAAACATTTTTTTTCCCATGAGTCTTACTAACACTGTTAGAACAAGTTTTTCTTATGTCATACAAATTAATTAGGAGATGATAGTAATACAGACTCAGATAAAAGGGATACCTCAAACAAGTTTGTTACAGCATGTGTGTGCACTGCTTCTCTCTTAATTTACTTTTGAGGTTTTTTTTTTTTGGCTGTAAAAATAAGTATGTATGAATAGAATGTTTTGAACACTGTGTTCTAACAGATGTAACAAAGTATCCAACTCTGGAACCTTGACCCTCTGGAACCTCCCAAGCTGCAGGTGCAGATAACAGAGAGGCAGGGAGTGACTGGGCACTAAAACTAGAACTGCACTCAGAGAGCGCAGACCTCCGCCGAGATATTGTGGTCACAGATGGGTTCTGGGTAACCGATCGCCACCAAAATCAAATCAGTTCTTCCTCGTCCCATTGTTCAAAAAATTCATTTAAATCAGTACTGTACTTCTCGAGTTATATTGTACACAGACAGACAGACACCCTCACGCCGGCGAAAATATAACCTCCTTGGCGGAGGTAATAAAAATGCAATGAACCCTACAATCAAAGATGGATGGATAGATTGATAGATATTTTATCAATCTTGAGGGAAAGAAACTTGACAAATCTTACATTACACCTGTCACAGTGAGGAGTCTGCCCTTGGTTGTTATCAGCTCCGGTTCCCCTAGCAAACCTGTGTTGGGATGGCATTCGGTTTAAGCTTCCTAAGGCCTTCAGCTCTACCGCTTTCATATTGTGTGTCGTCAAAGTGGCCCTAGAGGACAAATATAGATAGATTATAGCCCAAAATATATCAACAAGTGATCCTTATCTTGGTTTCTAAGACAAACATACTTCAATCTCCAACATATGCATAAAAACACTTTGTGAACTGTGTTCAATTGATTTTGATTTTCTAAAGACTTTGTTGGTTGTTTATTCTGTTCATTTGTTTATTTTTGTTTGAATGTGAAATTATTTCTGATTTGTGGCATATTGGTGTCTGGTACAGGTGTCATTTTTTGTGGTGGTATAAGTATTGCACCATTTTTTGTAAAACATTGCCCTCTGGAGGGTATTGGCCTCCTTCTTCTTCCGCTGCACCTTCCACCTCTGTAGGGACACGGTACGGAACAACTTCTTCATCCACACCTCGTGTCTTCTGGAAAAGTTCATGCTCAAGCTGAAACAGGTGCCACTTGGCAATGTATATTTTTGCAGGCAAGATTGCCTTGGTCTTGCACAAGGACAGTGCCAGGAGATGTGTTTTGCGTCATAGGTGACCATAACACAGCCAAACCTACTGTAGTAGGACACCGTCGACTCATAAATGGAAATGAACCTCTTGGTTGAGGGACTACAGATAGACAGTTTACACAGCATTGGTTCTCAAACTGGGGTCCGGGGCACATTGCCAGGGGCCTGCCAGGCTAGTGGGTTCTAGAAACACACATCATATTACACAATATCCATATTTCCTTTTACAGTACTATAGTTAAATGGTTACGAAGCAGTAGTTAGTAGTAGCACCCACTACTCTCAAAATTCCTTTGACTGGGAAGCTCTGATCCACAGGCTTGGTCTGATAAAGAAACACACATCTGTGATCTTACAATATATTATAAATGTAGAGCTTACAGACAATATGTTATAAATGTAGAACTTACAGACAATATAAATGTAGAGCTTGCAGACAATATGTTATAAATGTAGAGCTTACAGACAATATAAATGTAGAGCTTACAAACCTTACAGCCTTCCCTTGGAGGGGGAAAAATTTCCTCCTGTTCTTTGCCTCAGGCATCTTATCTTCACAATAAGGGAGGGGGGATGTAGCAGCGCCACTGTCCTCAGATCCACCTCTAAACTGATAGACAACTCGTACGTGCGAAATGTTCCTGCATCTGCAGCCTTCCCCTGGCGTTTCAGGCTCCTCTCCATCTTGTCCTCACCGAACCATTTGCTGCAGGAGGACGAGTACGTCAGTGACTGAATGTGGTGGCACTCAAAAGGTCTGCAATGTGATCTTTCAGCAAATTCAGAAATTCATTTAGCAGACATCCAGCTCACACTTACTTATCTGTTCGTCCCCCCCAAGTCCTTTTCACAACATGTATTGGAATTCTGGGGCCTGAAAAAGACTTCACCACAGCAAAGACTCCATTTTTGTAGTCTGTTGACTGGCATTTCTAATGCGTTCTTGCTGTGATGTCTATTTGTTTGGGTGTATGTTTCCTTTGTGTAATGATTTTGAAGCAGGACCCAAACACACAGCAAGATCAAAGTAACACGACTTTTACTTTAAACAGTAAACAAAGGGACAAACACTTACTGTACGTTCAAACCGCAAGCGATAAATTGGCAAGAGTCGCCGAAGACTCCCAAGAAACATCGCTTGAGCACTGCAACCAAAACGTCAAATTTGCCCATGCCGTTAACATTCAAACGTTCGATCCTGCTTCTCTACAGGCACCTTCCCAGTAGATCGTCATTCTGATTGGTAATCGCCCAACCGCATCATAGCTCATTACATAGAGTTAACCGAAATTTAACTTCGTCGCCCAAGTCACCTGCCACTTTTGTTGCCGACATCGCCCATCTCCATACAAAGTCAATTACTTCCGTCGCCCATGTCGTCTGAATCGGTCTCGGTCTGAACACACAGTAACAACAGGTGAGCTGGGGAGACGAGGACTAGGAAGCCAAGGAGCACATAGAACACAGGACCAGGAAGTAAACAAGAGGGAGGAGACAGGCTGGAATGGGGAACACAAGACAGACCCTTGCACTTTATCAGGAATCTGTTGTCAGGCTTCAAGTTAATCCGTTTGTATCTGTATCCATGGTCAAACAACTGTGTGGTCCCATGGCTGACTAACATCTTGTATTCCTAGCAACATAAATTAAAAGTGGCAGCAGGGGGAGGAAATTATCTAAAGAATATTAAACAACAAAAAAAGAATATATAAAGTCTAGTAATTGGTTCTATCGACCATCTTTTACTACTTTACAGTCTTGGTGCCAGTCTTCCTCTCAACACGCAGAAGTAACGTCAGTACTCTTCTTCCAATCGTCATTGGGGAGGGAGGGAGACCTCTCTGAGTCTGTTGGACAGACAAGATGTCCGGGGAACCATCTAAAAAGGTAAGGAGAAACCTATTTCACAAAATTCTCCAAAGAATAGAAATGATTAAGCTGTATTTGGCAACTCTTTGAAAGTCAAATGTAATAGAATGGTTATATTATTCTGAAAGTAATACATGAAAAAAAAAATGCGTTCAATAGCGTTTAGCACTATAAAACAGTAGGGCTACGTGTTGATTCACTCGGGACAATTACTTTAATGCAAACTGTGTTCGTTCATGGAATCTGAACGCACTTATGGTGTACCATGACCTGAACTGTGAGCTCTTGCTTTCGCATTACTAGCTAATGATCTTATGTGGTCTTTGACAGCTCGACATGCTATTGGTGCAGCTGAAGAGATTATCAGTGGTGCTGGTGGACTGCTGCAAAACTCCAGGATGTAGGCTGGACAACAACACTCGTAAGACACCTCTCTGTTTCTCTCTCACAAATACACACATCTCTGTTTCTCTCTCACAAATACACACATTGACAGAAAGACCTGTAGGGTTCTCATACCTTATTAGGCAGAGGACCCCTCTTGATCGCCAAACAATTTCTAGTTATTATTTCAGATGCAGCAGTTTGGAATAGGTAGGTAATTGCATGTTGCAAAATCTGACAGTGCTGAAGTGTTTTAAAATTCCCCAAGGAAGGTGTTTTAGTAGGCTAATATTACTGTTCCTACAAGACAAGTTGATTTTTTTTGTAGCAAACTTTTCACAACCCCCCACCAGTGTGCCCCAACAATCATTAATAGTACCCATGCAACTCCTTAGGCACAACTTCCACCATGATTACACATTATTCTCTGAGTGATTAGTTTTTCCAATCGTGTTTTGTTCTGTCCAAGGTTTGTCTCTGCCCCAACTGAACTTCCAATTGTGCCAATTGTAATTGTAATATCCTTATGTTCTGTTGAAGGTTTATCTCGGCCCCCACTAAAGTTGCAAGACTCGTCCATCTCACCCAGGCCAGCGGCAGTGTTGGCGCCTCCTGGGGGGGACACCTGTTCTGCGTGTGGCAGAAGTTTCAGTACAACAGGAAGTCTCAAAAGACATCAGCGCATTCACACAGGAGAGAAGCCTTATGAATGCACTCAGTGTGACAAGACTTTTACTGATGGGGGAAGTTTACGCCGTCATGAGCGGATTCACACAGGAGAGAGGCGATACAGCTGCACTCAGTGTGGCAAAAGCTTTGTGTACCTGCAGACGCTCCAACAACACCTCCTTGTCCATACAGGAGATAAGCCATACCGCTGCATTCAGTGTGACGCATCTTTCATCTGTCGTCCACAGTTACGGAGACACCAACGAATACACACAGGAGAGAGGTTTCACTGCGGACAGTGCACCAAGAGCTTTCTCGACATTCCAAGTCTGAGGAAACATCAGGTTCATCACACAGGGGAGAGGCCGTACCCTCTGCACTCAGTGTGGCAAGTGTTTTGCTAACAAGTATTATCTTAAATCACACCAGCGCATTCACACAGGAGAGAAGCCGTACCATTGCACTCAGTGTGACAAGCGCTTTGCCTTTAGTATAAGTCTAAAAGCCCATAAGTGTTCTCAAACCATTCTCAATGGAGAGAAGCCAAACAATCTCAAACGAGAGAGACCATACCACTGCACTCTGTGTGGCAAGAGCTTCACTCAAGAGGGACTTCTCAAAAACATCACCGCATTCACACAGGAGAGGGCCCTACCACTGCACTCAGTGTGACAAGAGCTTCTCTGATAGTGGGCATCTTAAAGTACATCAGCGGATTCACACAGGAGAGAAGCCGTACCACTGCACTAAGTGTGGCAAAAGTTTCAATCGAAGTTATACTTTAAAATTGCACTCTCTAAGTCATTCTCAGGTAAGATCATACAAGTGTGACGTCTGTGGTTTGTCTTTCAAGTTAAAGTCAACTTTAAAATCACACCAGCGCACACACACAGGAGAGAGGCGTTACCACTGCACTCAGTGTGACAAGGTATTCACTAGAGGGGAACATTTAAAAGTACACCAGCGAACTCACACAGGAGAGAGGCCCTACAATTGCACTCAATGTGGGAGGAGTTTCTTTAGAGAGGACCATCTCAAACTACACCAGCGTATTCACACAGGAGAGAAGCCGTACCACTGCACTCATTGTGAGAGTAGCTTCAGTACAAAAAGAAAACTTAAACGACACCAGCGCACTCACTCAGAGAGAGGCCGTACCACTGCACTCAGTGTGGTAAGGATTTTACCACTAAGAGCTCACTTGATAATCACCAGCTTATTCACACGGGAGAGAAAAAGTATCAATGCACTCATTGTGGCAAGGGCTTCATTGAAAAGGCAAAGCTCAAAGAACACTTGCGCATTCACACAGGAGAGAAGCCGCACCACTGCAAAATCTGCAGTAAGAGTTTCAGACTGTTAACATGTCTCGTTATGCATTCTCGCATTCACACTGGCGAGAAGCCTTATAGCTGCAGCGTCTGCGGAAAGAAGTCTGCTACACTTAGCGCTGCTGCTGTTCACAAGCGCATTCACACAGGTGAAAAACCCTACCACTGCAAAGAATGTGGCAAGAGTTTTGGGGACCGTGTATGTTTCGTTGCCCACAAAGTCGTGCACACAGGAGAGAGGCCGTTTCCCTGCACTCAGTGTGGAAAAAGATTCACTCAGCAGACACATCTCAGAACTCACCAGCGCATTCACACAGGAGAGAAGCCGTATCACTGCACTCAGTGTGGCAAGAGCTTCACCACAGGGGGAAGCCTAGTTATCCATCAGCGTGTTCACACAGGAGAGAAACCGTTTAGCTGTGATCAGTGTGACAAAAGCTTCAGTTGGTTACAGGGTCTCAAATCTCACCAGCGCACTCACACTGGAGAGAAACGTTATCGTTGCAACGAGTGTGACATGACGTTCACACACAGCCAAAGTCTACAGTCACACCAGCGCACTCACACAGGAGAGAAGCCGTACCGCTGCACTCACTGTAGTCGGAGCTTCAGCCGAAAGGACAGCCTTACCTACCACGAGCGCACTCATACAGGAGAGAAGCCGTACCACTGCACTGTGTGTGGAAAGGGTTTCGCTCAGAAGTCAAATCTTAGAACACACTGTAAACGCTACAACCACCTCCCTGACTTAGCTAAGTAAGCATACAGTGAAAAGCCGAACCACTGCATTGTGTATGAAAAGAGTTTCCTTCAGAAGTCAACTCTTGAGTCACATTTAAAGTCACTGGGACACAAACTGAGACGAAAACCAAAACCACGCTTACACGCCGCTCATGCACAGGTTTGTGTGTGAATCGGCCATCAGAAGTCAACTATTGAAGCGCTGTGTGTGAAAAAAGTTTCCTTCAGAAGTCAACTCTTGAGTCAAATTTAAAGTTACTGGGACACAAACGTCAGAGCGATGCTAATTTACTTAGCACATATAATACAGTGAAAAGGTCATTGAGCACTCTGTTAAATACACATTGTGCAACTGTTTTAAAAATAACAATAATAGCTTAGTTTTATATAGCACCTTTCAAGGTATCCAATATCTTTACAGAAGGAGGGGGGGGCAGTTAAGGATTGAATGCTTCAGTGAACAAGTGTGTTTTGAGGTGCTTTTTGAACGATGACAGTGAGGGGGCATGGCGTATGTGGAGTGGCAAACTGTTCCAGAGGGTGGGGGCAGCAACTCAATGGCTCTGTCCCCTATGGTCCGTAGTCTACTTTTTAGCTAAACTAACTGAAAAGCATTGCTCCAGAGTGATTCCAATAGCCCTGTTGAACGAGCCTGCGAAATGCACTAGTCAGCGAGTGGAACAAATGCACTAGGCAGCAGCATTGGAACAGCATAGACCGAACTCAGAAGTAACTAAATGTACTAGCTAGCGTGTGGAACAAAAGAATTTGGAACTGCTTACACTGAACACAGAAGCGACCAAGTACTTTACACTGAATTACCGGAACCTCTGATTATTCAACACTAAAAGCATGATACGAGGTTCCAGTGGCTCAATGTAAAGTGCTTATTCGCCATTGTGTTTGGTCTGAGCTGTTCCAAATTCTATCTAGTGCTTTTAAAGGTACAATGTGTAACGTTTTTAGTATTCAATATCATAGTATGCTTTACCTGTTGACAATCTTGTCGTTTCTCATAAATATTATCCACCACTATTAATTCCATGTGTCCGTATTGGCTTGAAATTTCGCATATGCATGCACATTAACTGGGACTCTCCATGTACATCCGCCATCTTGGAATACGAGAGCTGAAAACGGTCATATCATTTGCGTTTTCGCTATACACTGACATGCAGGCTACCGCAGATGTAATACATAATTTGTAATGCGTCGCGCTTCATTTTTCTCGAGGGCTACACATTGGGGCTTTAAAAGGCAAATGCAGTAGGGCTATGCAATAAATTACTCTGCAGTAACAGTTTAAACACTCGAGTCGTTTCTCCAGTTCATCTAGCCGTTCTCAGCGTCTGGTGGTAGCACTTGTAGTGTAGCCCCACAACATGGGCTGGCCAACCCGTCAACGGCATACACCAAGCAAACAGGGCTGGACTGGGACCAATAAATGCTGCCGGCATTTTTGGCCATAGCGGCCCACCATATTCAGTAATAACTCCATGGTCAAAGTCAAAGCGAACTTTATTGTCAATCAAGCACTGCAACAGTACATTGCACGCAGACTGAAATTGCATTTCTCAAAGCTCCAAATGTGCAGTTTAAAATTAAGACATACAACTAAAATGTATAAGACATCACAACTCACTAGACATAAAGTGCAAAGATATGAAGATATCAGGCATGGTAATAATGGCAAGCTAAAATAACACTAAGTTGGACCCATTGCATGAACATTAGTGGTTTAATTGGACTAGTCCAATATCCTTCAAGAAAATTATTAGTAAATTATGGCAGCCCCGGCCTGAAAATGACAGTCGGCCCACCGGGCATTGCCCTCTATGCCCTATTGCAATCGTTGGGTTGAAATGGGTTGTTAATGTTGTTATATGAGTTGTGCTATTTTTCTCTTTTTTTCAAATAAAAGCAAATACAAAATATTTTTCTTGAGTTTTGTACATCTAGAGTTCCAGGCAACCTGAAGGCTGGGGGAGAGGTTTGGTGTGATGAGGACCCGAAGTGTATTGCAACATCATAAAAAGTAGGAACGTTTGCTGATGTGGAGAATACTGATACGTTTGTGCTGCCTGAAGACCGCTTACTAGCTGTAGGTTCCAGGGACATCCTTCAGTGGGTCTGTGCAAGCTGTATGAAAAGGTGTGCCTGTGTGCGTGTGTCCGCATGAGGCCTATGCACTCTGTACAAGTGACCCCACCATGGGCGTTCATCGGCACAAAATGGCTGCCCCAAATGATAAAATCAACCTTACCCCTTCTTTTTATTTTACAAGTCGACTACTGGGGATGCACATACTGTAAGCACATAGGACAGCACAAAAAGGACAGTATATAATACAAGAAGCACATTTGTATCAGGGCGCACAAGACATGCACAAGAGACAAACACATTTGTATGGGCACAGGGAAAAGGGGCATATTACAGGGGTGGCATTGCGTTTGGTGAGGGGTGGTAAGCATTGGGGGGAACATGCTTAGGAAACACCCATTACACACATGGTTTAGTCTTGTTTAGGATGGAGATGGCTGAGGGGATGAGGCTTCTACTGTAGCGTGCTTTGTTTTGGATCTAATGCGACATGAAACATTTACCAGATGGCAGGAGTTGGAATAGATGGTTGAGTGTGTGTGTGTGAGAGAGAGAGAGAGAGCTGGAACTGAGACCTATCAGAGATTTCTACCAGTGGCCTTGGACAGGGACTTGCAGTACTGCTGTTGTGATAGCAGAGTAGCTTACTAGACTAAACAGTGACAGAAGCCGAACCAACTGAGTCTGTGTGCGTTTATGTGACTACACAGAAGACATATGTAGACCAGCTGAGCCTGTGTGCGTTTATTCGACTACACAGGAGACAGAAGCAGTTCAACTGAGCCTGTTTGCGTTTATTCGACTACACAGAAGACAGAAGCAGTACAACTGAGCCTGTGTAGAATGAGTTTTGGTTATGCATTGAAAAGATCAGATGCAATTTGGATAGGGGACTTTTATTGTGAAGAGAGATAATGTGAGGAGGGGGCTGTTGTAGGAAAAGGAAAAAAGTTCAGGTGTGACTGCTTGTACTGGAGTTGTGGTCTTGAAGTAAAGTTCAGTAACCGTAGCCTGTCTCCTGGAAGTTATTGTGTCCCTCGTTGAGATTGGAGCTAAGACAAATAGTTCATCATACCTGGGAATCCAAATAACAAGGCTACACCTGTTTGTGTTTATTCGACTACACAGAAGACAGAAGCAGATCAGCTGAGCCTGTGTGCGTTTATTTGTCTCCAAACAGAGGTAGGCTAGTCTTTTGTTTGTATATTTATATTGTTTTCAGAGCAGTTCAGCTCTGTATGTGTGTGTGAGTCTCTTACCAAGAAAGTAGACACTGGTCTAGTAATTTAGTGCTTCAGTTTTGAGAGCAGACCATCTAGTATGTCTGAGTGAATTTGTTCAACTCTACTCAGGGGACAGAAGTGGACTTGGCTCTTGATTTGTGTACTGTTATTCTCAGTTAGACAGGTTTTATACAATATGTTCACTTGTACTTGTGAGACAAGTTCAGCTCAGTTGATATGTGTTTCTTGTTTCTTACACAGGAGAGAAAAGCAAACAAGTCTCTTATTTGTGACTAAAGACCACAGAGGACAGGTGATCACGTGGACTGAAACCATCAGTAATTAAAGACTTCCCGTGAAAAGTGTTTGTGACAGTGAGTATATGCTGATTAGATTTATGATTATTCTATTTATTACAATATGATACATTAGAATGACAATACTGTATGTGTATGGTGTCCTGATGGATTGATTAGAAAATGCACTATAATAATAATAATAATAATACCTTACATTTCTATAGCGCTTTTCAAGACACCCAAAGCGCTTTACAGTGGAAGGGGGACCTCACCGACCACCTCCAATGTGTAGCACCCACCTGGGTGATGCACGGCAGTCATTATGTGCCGGAACACTGACCACACACCAGCTTGAGGTGGAAAGTGAGGGAATTATTGAAGAGCCAATTACAGTGGGGGATGATTAGGGGGCCAGATTGAATTAGCCAGGTTGGGACTTTAGCCAGGACACTGGGAAACTCCCTATTCTTTGCGACAAGTGTCGTGGGATCTTTTATGACCACTGACAGTCAGGACCTCGGTTTAACGTCTCATCCGAAAGACAGCACTACTACACTATGTGTTAATATCCTTTTGGCTGAAATAGAGTAAACTAAACAGACCGACTAAACTCCTCCAGAATCCTCTTCAACCTTCAAGTGTCAGGGGGGGCAAAACATCCTTATCTCATCCTTATCCTCGCCATCCTTATCCATACACAGTCTTGAGCACACACACACACACACACACACACACACACACACACACACACACACCAGATATTCCCACACAAATATACACACAGGCATACACACATCAGGACCCATGCACATGCATTATATGCAATTGTTATATGTCATTTTATCCTTAGTGCCAATGTTTGTTACAGAGATACTTAAACACACCCTCTACCTCTTTCTCTTTCTCTCTCTCTGTCTCTCCAACATCTATGATAGTGTATCTTAATCTCAAAACTGCACTCACACACTCTCTCTACTATCTACATGAGTGTATCTCAATCTCAAGACTACTCTACACACACACACACACACACACACACTCACTCTCTCTACTATCTACATGAGTGTATTTCAATCACAATACTTCACTCACACACACTCACTCTACTATCTCTATTAGTGTATCCCAATCACAATACTTCACTCATACACTCTCTCACTCTACTATCTCTATTAGTGTATCCCAATCACAATACTTCACTCACACACTCACTCACTCTACTATCTCTATTAGTGTATCCCAATCACAATACTGCTCTCACACACTCACTCTCTCTACTATCTACATGAGTGTATCCCAATCACAATACTTCACTCATACACTCTCTCACTCTACTATCTACTTGTAGACATGAGTGTATCTCAATCACAATACTTCACTCACACACTCACTCACTCTACTATCTCTACTAGTGTATCCCAATCACAATACTGCTCTCACACACTCACTCACTCTACTATCTCTATTAGTGTATCCCAATCACAATACTGCTCTCACACACTCACTCTCTCTACTATCTAGTCTAGTCTTGTCTCATCTGTGACACACACCCTCTCTGCCCCGGTTGAACAGTGTTGAGAATCCACAAGGCTCGGTTATGGTGAGACTTTGACACACACACACACACACACACACACACACACACACACACACACACACACACACACACACACACACACACACACACTCACTCGCGCGCTCTCGCTCTCTCTCTCTCTCACACACACACAAACACTCACACACTCACATACATACTCACTCACTCACAAACATACACACACACACACACACTCTGCTTCCACCAACAGTACTGACAATCCACAAGGCCTGATTATGACTTTGGAACACACACACACACACACACACACATTTACCAAGCCTTACCCATCTCTGTCTCTCTCTCTCTCTCTCTCTCTCTCTCTCTCTCTGTCTTTCTCTCTCTGTCTTTCTCTCTCTGTCTCTCTCATTTCCTATCACACTCTCTACAGTCCCATCATCATTAAAAGCATAAATCCCACTGAAAATATCTAAATATATAAACAAACAAAAAGCAGAATAGCTGAGAGTGTTACTTTCAAAATTGTATCAAGCTCCATCTAAATAAAAGTTTAGAACATCTTCCAGCAGAGCATCCAACTGACTTGCAGCCAAAAGGAATTTCTGTTTTCCCCCCAGGCAAGGGGCGCTGCTAGAAATTTTGGGCCCTGTGACAGAAAAAAAAATTGGGCCCCTCAAGCATTGATTTCAATATAAAAATTTTCTCTAGGGCCCCCTGTCAGTGCCAGGCCCTTAGAATCATCCTAACCTTTCCCCCCCTGGCGGCGCCCCTGCCCCAGGCAAAGCTTTTTTTGTGGGCGTGGCCAGACTGTACCTATAAGAGTAAGATTCACATTCTTTCCACACAGATTAACCAATTTATTAGATTAGATTTAGTGTTAACTTAGATTAGATATTATGTATTAAAACTTAGATTAAATCTTGTGTGTCGTTGTCAAAGGTGCTGTCATGAATGCAACAGCAGGTAGGCCTATACACCGAACAGGGATTTTGCTGCGATGGAGATATTTGGAAAGTTTTGTTAGTTAGTTTAAGTTTGGTAGCTAATCAACCATTTTCCACAGGTGATGGTGTGACCTTTGACCTTTTAGGTAGCTAAGCAACCATTTTTTTGAACTTTGAACTTTCCCAGGCGCAGCTGAAGAGATTATCAGTGGTGCTGGAGGACTGCTGCAAAACTCCAGGAGGAGGAAAAGACAACAAGACCCGTAAGACATCTCTGTTTATTTATCTTACACTCTCTCTCTCTCTCACACACACACACACACACACACACACACACACACTGACAACAAGACCCGTAAGACATCTCTGTGTTTATCTCTCTCTCTCTCTCTCTCTCTCTCTCTCTCTCTCTCTCTCTCTCTCTCTCGCTGTCTTTCTCACGCACACGGACAAGACCTGTAAGACATCTTTGTTTGTCACACTCATAAACACACACACGCACGCACAAGACCCATAACTCTCCCATTGTTTCTCTCATGTAAACACACACACACACACACACAAACACACACACACACATGCACGCACACACGCAAACACACACACACACACATACACATACACACACACACACACACAGACCTGTAAGAAATCTCTGTTTCTCTCTTTCTCAGCAGGAGAAAAAGGCAACAAGACCTGTAAGTTCCACACACTCACTCACACGCACGCACACACACTCACACACACACACACACACACACACACACACACACACTCACTCAATGTCAAATTTAATCTTAGAAACTAGTGCTGTCAAACGATTAAAAAAAATAATCTGATTAATCACAAAATTTTGCAATGATTAATCGTGATTAATCACTTTAATCGCAACTCATTTCCTCCAGTAAGAATTTGGATGCTAGGGTATGTTGGATCCTTATTTTTCCCTGTAAAGGCCCTGATACTAAATAGTTGGCTTTGTTCGTCTCAAATGGGGCAATTCACACCTGTCCCTTACCCCCAAGGATTCCCTGAACATGTTGTTGGACAGTCAGGAGCTAGGCCATAATCTTTGTATAGTTTGACTTAATGGCTGAGCCATTTTCTATCTGAAATTGAATATAAAACTTTTCCATGAAAGTGGAACCATATCCATCAGGATTAATCTGAGTTCATTTTTTAAATCCGAGTTCATTTTTTGGGGATTAATCATGTGATTAATCAGTTAATTTTGCCAGCACTATTAGAAACGTAATTTATTTTGGACAATGTATACATGTATGATGTATTTACACAAAATAACATTTATTTATTTTTATTTCTCCCTGGAATGAGTCCCTTTAACTTTCCTGTTGAACCGTAGCCTGTAAGTAACAGGCTACTGGCACACTGCCCTTTCACGCCTCTCCGCAGGCGTGGTTTAGTCAAAAGATGCTTGCACGTGGTTGGAGCAACCTCATATGAATGACATGACACTTCGACCACTCACGTTGAAGCTTTGTAACGTAGGACGTGTCGTCACGTAAGCGCCGCCAGGTCGGGAACCAAAACAGAAACGTCATACCCACTGAAATCCCTCCCTACGATCCTGATTCGTCGTGCTGCCCCGGTTATTTCGAAAACGGAGGAGGAGAGCGAATCACTGGTGTACCAGAAGCCTGTTACTTACAGGCTACGGTTCACCAGGAAACCCTTTAACATCAATGACCATGAACTTTGTTGTGGAAGAAACATATTATAAGTTGGGTAGTAATTCAATTGAATTGAATTGAACTTCATTTGTAGTCCGCCAAACACAATATATTTTCCTCATGATGCTTTACAGACAGTAAACAGTAACAGTTTCCCAGACTTTGTTTTATTCATAAAAAATTAAATGTAGTACGCCAAACACAATATATTTGCCTTGTGTACTTTACAGACAAGAGGCACCCATGACTAACAGGGACAGGGAAAAAAAACTTCTATTCATAAAAATTAAAATTAGGAAGAAACCTTGGGCAGAGTAACGCCTCAAGGGCTCAACCCAACACCCTGAGGCCCAGTGAAGTCAGACCACCAGACAATTTGTGTTGCTTCACAGCACCAGTGAAGATGTCAGGCTTGCAATGTCATAGTGGTCAGTAGACTCAATCATTTAGTTTACCTTATTTTTTTTTCTATATTTGTTGTACCATGGCCCCGGTCCACTTTGGGGCTTAAAATGAGTTCAGAACTCTCATTTAAAATGACATGTTACATGTGAGAGAATAAAATGTTAACTCTAAAATGTTAGGTACCCTGAGAGCTGATAGCTGCAGATAGGCCTAGATAGACACAGCCTGGGTCAAACGTAAGCAGTGCACGAACGGTACAAAAACAACAGCAAGGACATAATGTTCTGCCTTATCTATAATGTTGGAACTACGGTGGCCCGGAAGTGCAACAGACATTAACAAGTTTGAAAACAAAATTACATTTGCATTATACACTTACATCTTTAAAAAACTAATTCCTATTTCATAAAACACATTAACAAATGAAAAAAGAGCTTTTACATATTACAACGCACATTAACAAGTTCCAAAACAAAATTACATTTGCATCACACACGTACATCTTTAAAAAACAACAAATTAACAAATGTAAAAAAAACAAAACAAAACAAAAAAAAAACACAAATCTACAATACACAAAACATTGTTTTCAATGATCTGACAAAACACCATTTATACAAAACACATTAACAAGTTTGGAAACAAAATTACATTAAGAATACATCTCACAGACATGAAAAAAAAACATTTCATTGAACACATTTGCAAATGTGAAAGAAAAAATCTGCAATACACAAATCATTTTTAAATGATCTGACAAAACACAATTTATACAAAACACATTAACAAGTTTGAAAACAAAATTACATTTAGAATACATCTTACACACATTAAAAAAAAAATTACCATTTCATTAAACACATTTGCAAATGTGAAAGCAAATTAACAAAACACAAAACACAAAAGCAAACTGCGAGTCAAAATTACATTTCACCAAACACAAACGCAAACTCCAAAAACACATTACATCAACTAAATTTCTTACGGAAACAGATCGACCTAAAGGCGGAAGCAGGAAGTGGCGAAGCAGAAAGGGGTTCCAGTTAGGTGGGAGCCAGCGGGAGCTGAGCTTCCATAGAGAGAGGTCTGGCTCCCATGAAAGCAGCAAACTCAAACATCTGTGGGGGCTTTGACAATACAATAGTATATAATATTTTACTGACAAATAAAGTTATCATAAGTGGGGATGAAACCGAGCTATGGGAGGTGGAACCTTTTTATGGAGTTGCGAGCGCGATCCCGCTGCAGCGCTTGTTAGGGGGCTGTTTTTGATCGTCTTTTTTTGTGTGTTATTGCCTTATTGGCATGCTGTTATTAGGTTCTTTGATGATAAAGGGTTACTGTATGCTTGCGCAGTTGCAATGTATAGGCTGTAAACATAAGCCAATGTCTTAATTGATTGTTAACCATGATTTGATTGTGACCGATAGTAGGCTATGTCCGTGCGTAACTGTCGGGGTTTGCCTCTGACGCAAGAGGATCTAATGATGGTATGTTATATTGCCTAGTTTGTGGGCCTTGCCCCTGTTTATTTTCAGTTTGATCAGTGTTTTGTTTGTTTAGTTTGTTTGTTAATTTGTTATGTTATGCACCCCGCCGGTGGCCTAATATAAAATAAAAGAAAGACGTCTGCATTATTCCGTTTCCATGCCTTGAGTCTAACACCCACCGGACACACTCCGTTACAATGCCACTGAAAATGTGGCCACTTGCAATGTCGACCTGCTCTCACCGACTCGTTTCGGTTTTAGCCTACTTCATTAAAGCCCAAACATAGGCCTACTGTAGCTCCAGACAGTAGACAATGCGCGGCTCTCCCTAGGTCAACCTCTCTCCTAGATATTGCTTTAACCAGGCTATTCCGATCATGCTGCACATGATGTAAACTTTATTGAAATTGTTTAATGAAATGTTTTTTTTTAATGTGTGTAAGATGTATTCTAAATGTAATTTTGTTTTCAAACTTGTTAATGTGTTTTGTATAAATTGTGTTTTGTCAGATCATTTAAAAATGATTTGTGTATTGTAGATTTTTTCTTTCACATTTGCAAATGTGTTTAATGAAATGTTTTTTTTTTCATGTCTGTGAGATGTATTCTTAATGTAATTTTGTTTCCAAACTTGTTAATGTGTTTTGTATAAATGGTGTTTTGTCAGATCATTGAAAACAATGTTTTGTGTATTGTAGATTTGTGTTTTTTGTTGTTTTTTTTTTCATTTGTTAATTTGTTGTTTTTTAAAGATGTAAGTGTCTGATGCAAATGTAATTTTGTTTTGGAACTTGTTAATGTGCGTTGTAATATGTAAAAGCTCTTTTTTCATTTGTTAATGTGTTTTATGAAATTGGAATTAGTTTTTTAAAGATGTAAGTGTATAATGCAAATGTAATTTTGTTTTCAAACTTGTTAATGTCTGTTGCACTTCCGGGCCACCGTATGGAACAGCAGGAACAAAATGACTTAAAACATACGCATAGATGTACTGTATCTCAGGGAAAGACAGTTGAGCCAGGCCTAGCTGAAACATAGACATAACAAGCATAGGGTTGTAATAATATTAATTATACCATTAATATTAAATTCTTATCTCAATTGCTTCACCCTGTCCAGTCAAGTCAAGTCAAGTCATTTATTTCTAGAGCACATAAAAAAAATTAAAAAAAGTAGTTGAGCCTAAAGTGCTGTACAACAAAAGCTTCTAAAAAGTTGTAGCAATAAAACACACATGTACAAAATTCATTGTTTAAAGCAGAACAAAAATAGCATTTGAATGGAAGCCAGTGTAGCTGAGCTAGGATAGGTATGATATGCTCCCTCTTTTTAGTGCTTGTTAAGAGCAGCAGCATTTAATGATAAAATCTGATAAACCAGCCTAAATGTGAGATTGGATGTCTATTTAGTATGGCCCTGATGAATGGATACAAAGGGAGATTGTTGATGAGCACAACCCGTTGTCTTTCAAACCATATCTGTGCGTATAGGCCAACGCTCTGTCGTTTCTCCCTCAAAACCCCGCCCGCTTTGATTCAAAACACATCTCTGCGTGATGATTGGTTTTAAACTCCGCCTGCTTTGATTCAAAACGCATCTCTGCGTTATGATTGGTTTTGCCAGATTCCTGGCATTCTGGCAGAATTGGAGAATGATGTGAGGCTAGACCCACTCGCAGACAAAAGATTTTGGCATTCAGCGAGTGGTGCTAGTTTACTAGGCTAATACTTTGTTACTATACATCTCTGGTCTCACGGTCACTCCAGTGAGCTCTGTGCCACAGAAGGGCCCATATGAAGACATGTAATGTATCACCGGTGTTATTTTGCACCAAAAAAACAAAAACATTTATAAACATTATTTTTTCCTCCCCTAAAATAGGACGGCAATCATCACCACCTGTGGAGTTTCGAGCGTTTCTCTGCTATATGTGCGGCAAGGGCTTCAATCGAGAGGGAAAGCTCAAACGACACGAGCGCATTCACACAGGAGAGAGGCCGTACCACTGCACTCAGTGTGACAAGAGCTTCACTCAAGAGAGTAATCTCAAACAACACCAGCGCACTCACACAGGAGAGAGGCCCTACCACTGCACTCAGTGTGACAAGAGCTTCATTCAGGAGAGTAATCTCAAACAACACCAGCGCACTCACACAGGAGAGAGGCCCTACCACTGCACTCAGTGTGACAAGAGCTTCATTGAAAAAGTAAATTTCAAACGACACCAGCGCACTCACACAGGAGAGAGGCCGTACCACTGCACTCAGTGTGACAAGAGTTTTGTTCAAAAAATAAAACTCAAACAACACCAGCGCACTCACACAGGAGAGAGGCCGTACCACTGCTCTCAGTGTGACAACAGTTTCACTCAAAAAGGAGCTCTCAAACGACATCAGCGCATTCACACAGGAGAGAGGCCGTACCACTGCACTCAGTGCGGCAAAAGCTTCACTCTTGCGGAAAATCTCAAACAACACCAGCACACTCACACAGGAGAGAAGCCGTACCACTGCACTCAGTTTGACAAGAGCTTCACTCAAGAGAGTAATCTCAAACAACACCAGCGCAGTCACACAGGAGAGAGGCCGTACCACTGTACTCAGTGTGGCAAGAGCTTCACTCGAGGAAGGAGTCTCAAACTACACCAGCAAATTCACACAGGAGAGAAGCTGTACGACTGCAATCAGTGCGGCAAAAGCTTCGCTCAAGGATACTATCTCTTAAAACACCAGCGCATTCACACAGGAGAGAGGCCATTCCCCTGCACTCAGTGTGGCAAGAGCTTCGCAAGAAAAGGCAATCTCAGAACACACTGTAAGCGTCGCAACCATGTCACAGACACTGCAACATAAACACTGTATGTGTTACAATCACGTCAAAGACAATATAGTCATTTAAGACACTTGGACATAAACAGACTTGCGTATAAGACATTGGTACATTAACACACAAGCGTTAAAGACACTGATACATAAACACACTCTGAACATTTAAGACACTTGGACATAAACACGCGTTACGTTTGAATGTCATTTTAAGCAATATAGTAAAAAGTGCACCAGGAAAGAATCACATATCCCACCTTTAACACACTGAAAGCATGCAAGCAGGGCCGGTTCTAGCCTTTTTGGTGCCCTAGGCCAGTTTTGAGTTTTGCCCCCTCTTTTCTAAAAATACAAGCGAAAAACTGGAGAAAAAAAAGTTAAAAAATGTATTGTGATGCCCCCCTGATATTTGGTGCCCTATAGGCAACTGCCTTGTTTGTCTATGCCTAGAACCGGTCCTGCATTCAAGACACTGGTACATAAACACTCAGTAAGTATTTAAAACATTGGTACATAAACACATTGTAAGCATTACAGAAACTGGTACATAAACACACAGTAAGTATTTAAAACACTGCTACATAAACACATTGTAAGCATTACAGAAACTGGTACATAAACACTCAGTAAGTATTTAAAACACTGGTATACACACGCACACCCAGCATAACTCCAAAGTCCACATGAGTGAGCACAGAGTTCTTGAAAAGTGTCTGGTAGGCATCCAGAGCAAAAGATCTTGCATTAGAGATCCGAAATCCCAAGAAAGTCCATAAACTTGTCTCTGGTAAATCCAACACGCGTTCTGCATCGACAGCACCGAAAACCCGGAGGGAGAGGGAGAGCGCATCTGTGGCAGGTGCCAAAGTAACGTCCCTGCACACATCTTCAGCATGAGAAGTGCACGTGAACACCAATTAAGAATGGGCCAATCAGATCGTTGAACATGCATCTCCCACGAGGTATCTCTCAACTCAATCTCCATAGTTAAATGTCAAACCGAGAGACGGTGAATAAAATTTCTAAATGGTAGTTTTTTGCAACAACAATTATACACATAATATAATTGACAGTAATCAATATTCACAATGTAATGAACATAATATTTCAGGAATACAACAAATTTCAATAATTAAGGCCTATAATCTACTGTAAATCATCTTGGCTAAATGAGAAATTCTTATATTTTGTGAAGGCTCCACAGACCGCATTAAATAGCTCAACGGGCTGAATGTGGCCCCCGGGCCTTAGTAGTTTGGGACCCTCTGGTGGATCTTCGTGGTTATTAACAGCCTATAGTGTGTGAGTCTCTCTCCCCCTCTCTCGACCTCCCATCCCCTTTCCTCTCTCTCTCTTTCTCTCTCTCTCTCTCTTTCTTTCTCTCTCCAGATGACCTGGATACATCACTGGACTCACACGTAGCACATTTAGCAGGGTTTGTACGGGTGCTTAAAAACCTTGAAAATGCTTGGATTTTAATGTGGTGTTTTCAAGGTTTGGAATGTGCTTGGTTTTTGCCACAATCCTTGATAATGCTTGAAATTGTAAATCCATTTGCTCTGCACAAATGTTCGCTTAATAGTCGTTCGCGTTGTAGATCGAATAAAATGATGATCGTATATGAAAAGTGCTCCACTTTTTGGTTTTGATCAGAGCGCGAGTGACCATGAACACGCCCCTTCTAAAGTTGCGAGTAGGCTTGTGATGGTGCATGTCAACGTTACTGAATGTTAGTGGTAAGTTAACAACTTGACATGGAGAGTAATTTTCAAAGTGCCACTAGCACTCCTTTTTCATCATTAATGTAGGCTAGTAGATAAGAATCATATATGTATACAACCAAATGCAGGCTGTTTATATTTATATGAATATAAATTGAGATCGCTAGATCAGCGTTGGCTGAGATAATGTCCGTAGCCTATTTGCGCTAGACAATAATAACATGTCTGTAACGGAGACTACCCTTAACAATTTTTCAAACATGTAGCATAGTGTAGCCAACTTTTATACAGCACAACTTTTATACAACACGATAACGTTACACAAAGTGAATAATGGAAAAAAATAAAGTCACGTTTCTCTTGTAAGCCTGCTCTTCAGTTTTGACAATCACTCATTGACAATAGTTGGCTAACTCTGGCCCACTGCTAAATATCAGATGTGTTTCAAACTTTCTGTTCTTTAGGCTTATCTGAGAATGGAATGGTTGATGTGCAGGATGCAGGATGGTTCATGTGGGAAGAATGCAGAATGCAGGATGGTTAATGTGGGAAGTAGTTAGACCAGTCAGTCATTTTAAGTAAGTGACTGATTTCTAATGGGAAGTGTTCAGAGCACTGTAGCTTTGACAAAAGACATTCAGTGGCAGTGGAATATATAGCCTATGATAATACCTATAGGCTAATTTAAATTTGGAGATTTTGATATAGCCTACTAATTTGAGTTTTCTTAGGGCATGGGCTATTTGTGGTAAAAAAAAAAAAAAAAAAAAGTATTTAGTCTCTGTATCCATCCACTTCTTGCAGAAGTTTTATAGATTTATAGGATTAATTGACCTAGGATGTGTTGGCTACATTGTATTAGGCAGAAAAAGATTATAAACTATGGACTGTATGACAAGGCTGTATGATTAATTTCTTTTGTAGTATCTAGTCTTGTTTTGCTTTTAGGTGACAGAATGAGCTGTAAAAATGGGTGTTGCTCATTGTTACATGCAAAGTTGTGGCCCCATGCTCTGTAGTACAGTGTGCTTCTCCAGTATCTGTAAGCAGCTACATCAAGCAAAGCACATTTGAGCAGTTGCCTATTTAGCTCCATCACTATAAACAAACTCGATAAACTCGCCAGATATGCGTGAAATATTAGCCTGGGAGTTCCCATGCTCCTTTGTGCGCTTATTTCATTTCACTCTGCAAAGCAGTATGGTGACCATGGCCAATTTTCTTGCCTGCTTTCAGTATCCAATCACAGAACAAAAAGGGACTAGCACGGCCCTTGATTGCATTTTACGTCACGTGGTGGCCCTGGTATTGGCTCTGAGCTATGTACAAACGCTATGATAGACATTCGAAGCGCCCAATAAACGGCTCTGGATGGTAAACGACGCTTCCGCTACGAGAAAAGCAATAGATGGGTCTCCAGACTAAATATCACTTGTGATTTTAGTTTGCCATTCGCCAGGCTAGTGAAATATAGGTGCTGGGAAAGTTTGAAAATTGACCATGAATTAGCTTGAAAAGTGCTTGAATTTCATATTGAAAAAGGAACCCTGATTTAGGAACTCTGTTTAAGATGACTTACCTTAGGGCCCAACACTCCGGGACACACGGTCAGAGACGAGACATCCACCTGTAGTTCACACAGCAAGGGTCCATGGTTGCTTTGATGCTCCTAGTTTGTCTTGTGTCTCACTTAATATTTTATTTTTGTCTTTGATGAATTTTGTCTTTAATTTATTGATTTATTTAATTATTTATTTGATTATGAATTGAGTTGACCCAGTCAGTTCTTGTAAAAAAGATGATATCAAGTTTAATTTTCTGTGTGGTGTGATTTCTTTAAGCTCGGTAATGGTGTGCAGCCGAATTGGAATTTGAGTTTCATTTGACAGAACTGTTTTGAGAGAAATATTAATAAATCATTTTTATATAATTCATTATTTGTTTGGACTTCATATGAATTTTCCAAAGCCCTTTTAGGACTTTTCACTTTTCTCTGCACTTATTACATGTGTTTTGTTTTGTCTGTTAGTATTCACCTAGGAGGTCAAGAGTGAGCAGTGGACCTCACTGGGTATAACACCAGAGGTTATAGCCCCATCTATGGGAATTCTAAAGTCAACTAGTCTCAATGCTTAGCACTTTACCACTTCCCCTTAAAAAGAAAAACTTGAGCGTTGAATAAAAACTTTAGTGTTGTGTGGTTTATGTCAACTGAATGTGGATTGGGAAAGATGAAAGGAAAAGCAGCCACACAACAATTTTCCATCCTGTGGAATACTGTGAACAAACAAACCCATGTGGCTTGATCAGTCCCGTGGTATCCATTGGGTCTGCTGCTGCATCCTCTGATTGTAGTGGAGTACGTTGTCAATGTAATTCTTCATTTTCATTTCAAGTTGATGCAAAAGTTTTATTTTCACTTTTAAATTGATGTTAAGGGTCTATAGAACAATTCTAGTTCGAGTGTTAAGCAGACTGATGAAATATTTGCCCCCTTATGTAAATCGGGTGTTTTTTAAGGCAATATATTACAGGTGAATAGGGTAAAAAATTTTACTTGCAGGTATTACCATGAAACTTCACCAGTTGATTACTCACACAAATAGGAGGAAAAAAGTATATTGCAAGTTTTATGTAATCTTTTGTTTAAATATGCTAATTAGCTAAAATGTAATTAAATGTGTATATTTGCATACATTTTAAAGTGAAAGATCTGGACATTGGAAAAGGTTAGGTTCAAAATAGTTACCAAACAAAGCAGTTATTAAGCGTTTCTGCCAATAATCCTCCATTTAGAATTGCATAGTCAATGGTGATCGCCGCTAACAAAATGTATCGACAGTTGAATGCGCTGAGAAGTCACAAATCGCGTTGTAATTCAAACAGTAAACTCTGACTAAGTCACGTGACCTAGCTTGCTTGCTAACCAAAACTTACGATAGCCGGGACGCGCTCCCTGATCTTGCATAGGCGATATCTGCCTCTAGGAGGGTCGGACAATCTTGTGAAGGGGCTTGTTTTACTCCGGAACATGTCATTTATCAAGTCTAGTGAGTTCTAGGCAATTTACATAAAGGTGTAATGAATAGGAAACGTCGAAATTTTACCTAAATGTTGCATGTGGTGGCTTTAATGTCTCAACAAAATGAAAAGAAGAATTTCGAACCGGACTTTTTCCAATGCAGATTTTTTGTACATATTTAATTGAATTTCTCCTAATTAGCATATCTAAACATAAATTTACAGAAAACTTGCAATGCACTTTCCCCCCCCTATTTGTGTAAGTAATCAACTGGTAAAGTTTTATGGTAATATCTGCAAGTTCATTTTTTTTACCCTACTCACCTGTAGTATCTCGCCTTAAAATAAAACAAACGTTTGCACGTGTGGGAAAATATTTCATCGGCTTGCTTGACACTCGAACCAAAATTGTTCTATAGACCCTATTCTTTAATTTGGCAGTGAAAAAAAAAGCTTTTGGATCAATTTGAATTGACGGGGTCCTTCGGCGCCCCACTAAAGCAGTCATACTCCATAGAAGTTGAAAAAGATATGAAAATTGGCAGCCATCTTTCAATTTCACCATACCATAATTTTCTGAACCCTAATATTTGAAAAGCTCATTCTCCACACAGTATTGACTTAAAATAACAATGAAAATAACACCACATGGCAAATGTATGAAAATGAAGACCTTTGTTTAAAAATGCATAATTCCGATTTTGGCAATTTTGGAAAATAGGCCAAAAGACATTTTTTTCTCTATCTGGTTGCTTGACACTCAGACCAAAATTGTTCCATAGACCCTTTTCTTCAATTTGGAAGTGAAAACAAAACTTTTGCATCAATTTGAAATGACTTGGTCCTTCGTGCCCCCACTATTGTTGATCCCCAGGTACACGGCTTATGTTATGAGGGATGCTGCAGGCCATAATATTAGCCTATCGCAGGCTACACTGACATCCTCCACCTTTGACATGTAACAATCAGTTTTACTTTCTTTCGATAGACAGTCCGTGGGTTTTTCTGTCTGATATCAGGTTAGTGGGAATGGAATGTCAAAGCACAAGGCCCATGTTCACTGCTCATGTAGTGTAGAAATAAACATGCCAGGCAGTAGAAATATTCCCTGTAATTTTCGCCATTGAGAATTTAAATATAACCACCTCGCTATATAAGATGATGAGGGATAGAGCCTACAGCCTACAGTCACTGGGATAGAGTCAATAAAAGAAAGAGAGCAAGACCGACGGCAACAAGAGAATACTGGTGACCAAGGACCATTCGCCAAGGACACAGAAGTTGGGGGAACGCAGCGCATGCCGTCAGTACGTCAGCCTGCGTGATGCGGCACGTACAATAGAAAACGAAAGTAACTGTTCTAACCACGAGTCGGCAAGAAGACGCCTGAAAAGGGAACGGTTACGACCCCGATCATTGTACATTTCTAACGTTATGGTCGAGGTAAGAAAACATATCAAGTTAAATACAGTCACAATTGACCGAGGTGTTTATTTCTGATAAACCACACTGGCGAACAGTGTTCACGAACTTGACAGGCCGGTTTGACGTTAACGACATTGGTCTAGGCCTGCGTTTTTCTTTCCTAGACCTTGGCATCGTTAAATGTAGCGTATAGCCTACTATTATGTAATGTACTAACGATCGTATTGTTTGCTGGCTATGAATATGTCCAAGGAATCGTCTAGAAAATGTTAGGTCGGCTGTGCAGATGGAAATAAAGTTCGCAACACATCTGGGAGCAAAACTTGTCCCCGCTTACGACGACGACGGATGTGTGCGATTTTTTTATGTGCGTTATTTACGAGCTATGGTGAGGCCTAGTAGCTTTCCTTTCTGTAATGTTTATTCATTCAACAAATTGAACATATGCATTTAAAGAATTATGACGGATAATGTTTGTTTACACTTGGTGTAGGCCTAATGTTCTCGCCTTGACTTCCTGATTTTGGCTGCTTTCAGGCTGCATTCGTTTGATAGCCTGTGGTTCCCCCTACTGGTCAAAATAATGACACTGCAGTTTGTAATCAGCCATCCTCACGTCTAACAGACCATTCAGCCTACAACTACAACTATTGAAGACTTAAAGGTGTAAAAAAAAACAAAAAAAAAACCTCAAAGCACCTATCAGAGCAACATATAGGCCTAATAGTGAGCAGCTTGACCGGGTAACAAGTGGACACAGTAGGCTATACCATGGAATAAATACAGCCTGGTAGTTTTTTGTGTTCAAGTTCATACAAATTTCTGTTGTTTTATTGTTCAATGGCTCTGTTGCCTTTGCCAACATGAAATAAATCCATAGATCTGATTGGCCCGTGTGGCTCATGAAAGTAAGCACTTTACACATAACCTTTTATCTGAGACATTTTTCTCACCTCTTCTATGAGGAAGACTCACCCCTCCCTCTTCCTCTCCCCCTCTTTCTCTCTCTGTCTTTATTAGATTGAGTGATTAGAATGGAGGAAGACTCACCCTCCCTCTTCCTCTCCTCTTTCTCTCTGTCTTTATTAGATTGAGTGATTAGAATGGAGACTCACCTCTCTCTCTTCCTCTCCCCCTCTTTCTCTCTGTCTTTATTAGATTGAGTGATTAGAATGGAGGAAGACTCACCCTCCCTCTTCCTCTCCTCTTTCTCTCTCTGTCTTTATTAGATTGAGTGATTAGAATGGAGGAAGACTCACCCTCTCCCTAACTAACCCCTCTCTTCCTCTCTACTCTTCCTCTTTCTCCCTCTATCTTTATTAGATTAGAATGGAGTAAGATTCACCCCTCTCTCTTCCTCTCCCCCTCTTTCTCTCTCTGCCTTTATTAGATGGAACAATCAGTTTGACTTTTGTAGACTATTAGGCCTACTACAGCCTGCACTTTTTAAATAGACAGTCTGTGTTTTTTTCTGTCTCATATAAGTGGGAATTGGGATGTCAAAGCCCATGTTCACTGCTCATGTGGTGTATAGAGATAAACATACCAGGCAGTATAAATATTCCCTGTCATTTTTGCCACTGAGAATTTAAATAAGCACCACGCTATCTAAGATGACAACGGATAGAGTCTATAGCCTACAGCAGTCACTGGAATAGATCAATAAAAGAAAGAGCGAGACCGACGGCGACAAAAGAATGCTGGTGACCAAGGACCAGGGGGTCAGGATTTGGCTGATTAGCTTTGCCAATTAGCATTGCACTTCCTCGTCGCCATTTTCCAGAAATGACATCATATCCGACTCCATTTGACATATGCTGATTGGTTAATGCTACACTTTCAGCTCATGCTAACGAGCTCCCTGTGCACATCAGGTGTGTGCCGCCCTCATCTCCATTAGTAACATGGGCCCTCATTGTGAAATGGAGTCGGAAGTGAGCTCCATGAAACGCCATCTTGACAACTGAAAATTTTGTTCAATTTTAGATGAATTTCTCTAGCCTAGCATTCCACATTGGAATGAATGGGAGGCGGGACTTGGTATGTTTCTCCAGGTTTATTAATACCTCCATGCCAAGGACCCAATGCCAAGGACGCAGAAGTTGGGGGAACGCAGCACATGACGTCAGTACGTCTGCCTGCGTGATGCGCACGTACAATAGAAAACGAAAGTAACTAGTCTAAATACGAGTCGGCAAGAAGACGGTTGAAAAGGGAACGGTGCGCTACACGATCATTGTATATTTCTAACGTTATGGTCGAGGTAAGAAAACATATCGAGTTAAATACACGATCACAATTGACCGAGGTGGCTATTTATGTCGATTTCTGATAAACCAGACGGACACAGTTGGCGAACAGTGTTCACGAACTAGACTTGACAGACCTGCGTTACCGTCATTGGTCTAGGCCTGCCTCATTGGTCTAGGCCTGCCTTCTCTTACGAAGACCTTGGCTTGGCATCGTTAAATGTAACGTTAGCATATAGCCTAGTATTCTGTAATGTATTATCGATCCTATTGTTTGCTGGCTATAGATCTGTACAAGGGATCGGCTAGAAAAGGGTAGGTCGGCTGTGTTCAGACGGAAAGAAAGTACGCAACACATCTGGGAGCAAAACTTTTGTCCCCGTTTACGACGACGACGGATGTGTGTGCTTGTATTATTTACGAGGCCTTGTTACTTTTTATTGTTGTTTATTCATTTAACAAATGATCAAACGAAATCAATAAGCATTTAAGGAATGACAACGGATAACTTTTGGACTTTATTTGTGTAATGTTCTCGTGTTGACTTCCTGATGTTGGCTGCCTCCAGGCTGCACTCGGTTTCCTGTAGCCTGTGGTTCCATCTACTGGTCAAAATAATGTCACTGCAGTTTGTAATCAGGCATCCATACCAGACAGACAATTCAGCCTACAACTATTAATTATAAGGTATTGTGTAAAAAAAATGACTATTCGGCCTATTATAAGGTATTGTGTACAAAAACAAACTAACAAACAAACAAAAGGTCAAGCAAATAAATCCTAAAAACCTCATAACACTATCAGAACAACACATACTGTAATAAGGAGCAGCTTGACAGGGCAACAAATAGATCATACAACAAGTAGGCTATACCATAGAGGTGAGGAAATTAGATGAAAGTTTGTATGTGAATTGGTTGTATGTGATTATTTTCAACATCCATATGCACCAATCAGATCTATGGATCTATTTCATGTTGACAAATTTGAACAATAAGCTAATGCATAACGGAAATAATAACAAGTATAATGGCAATTCGTATCAACTTGAACATCAAAATGACACTACCAGCCTTGACTGCACTAATTCCATGAGGATGACTCACCCCTCCCTCTTTCTCTCCCCCTCTTTCTCCCTCTTTCTTTATTAGATTGAGTGATTAGAATGGATTTCCCTCAAGAGGGTGAGGATGCTGCTGGTGGACATCAGACAGGCAGAGCACCATTTACTGCATCCAGACATGTGGCCATGAAGAGTGAGAATCAGACTACTGATGGACATCCGGGGATCAGCACAGGACATGCACAGTCTAATACAAAGTGAGTTATTACCAATATTGACAAAGATATGTGATATTGTTGTTTGTAAATAAGCTAGGTGACGCGTGTGTTAAAGAGTGCAGGGGTGTGGAAAGGAGAGGGCTAAATAATGTTAGTTTTCTAAATGTGGGTCTGAACTCTTCTCAGGTTAAAGATTGAGTGATGCATTAGATTCATATATATATATTTTTTTATTTTCTCGCTTTATTTGCCCAGACCACAGACACACAGATCAGTGTCTCCAGTGCCCAGTGGTGTGTCTGTGAAGAGTGACTGGTCCATGGGTGAACCCCCTAACGTTAGTGATGGACCTCCTCAGTCTGAATCAAGGTGAGCTATTGGGATTTTCTGTCGCATCACACCATAAACGTACATTTGTGTAGGTGAGAGTGAGACACGTGTCCAACAAAAATTACGTAAATGTTAATGTTGTTTTTATTATTAGTTTTGTTTGTATTGTTAATGTTGGTTTTTATTATAATGTTTATATTTATGTAATTTTTTTTTCTATGATTCATTGTTCTTGCTTTTTTTTTTGTCTCGGTAAAGCAAATTGAACTGCTGTATAAAATGCGCTGTAAACTTGCTTGTTTTGCCTTGTGTGTGAAGAATTTAAAGAGTTATTTTCATGTCTCTCCTTATTTACCCAGACCACAGACACACAGACCAGTGTCTCCAGTGCCCAGCGGTGTGTCTATGAAGAGTGACTGGTCCATGGGGGAACCTCCTAACGTTACTGATGGACCTCCACAGTCTTTTTTAAAGTGAGATTTCAGTTTGTTTGTTTGTTTTGCTCTTGGGCTTTACAGGTGCATCAGACACCATAAACGTGCAGAGAATGCAAAGTGACATCATGGTGTTTCTGTATGTTTTGAATAGGGTTGGGACTTTTCAGAAATTTTCATGTTCGATTATTCAGAAAGTTAACAAACAGTTAATCGATTATTTGCGAAAAAAAAAAGACGTCATTTGCCCACTTTCAGAGCCATAGTCTACATACATGGGTTTGCGCCCATCTTCCCCACGCAAATTAATGTAAAAAAAAAAAACGCACATAAAATGACTTAGCCTATATTTCTCCAAAGTTATTAAGGAAATACAGCATTTTGGCCCTCCGCAGCATGAGAGCGAAAGGATCAGTGTGCATTAAGGTGCGAACTTGCACCACATCAACCGTGTAGACCTGGTTGCGATGTTTAGGGATTTCGTGAAGGAATTGACCGTCAGTTATTAGAGCTCTAATGTAGCTTTTGTTTATGCTGTTAAATATTTTTTTCGACTGTACTTTTATCCAGAGCTTAATGACGTCCCAGATTGTGAAATAAGAATCCAGCTCTTGGCTAGATTTGTCACAATGTTTTGAATGCAGCATAGGCTATCATGAGCATTTTTGAATGCACAACGAAATATGGAACTTTTCTGACCAAAATTGCCAACGGATAACAGCTGGTGATAGGAAGAACTTTCACATAGTTTTGTTCAAACTCAGGACGAGAGGGCGGGCGAGCAAGGCACACAGGTATGCATATTCCAGTGTATCACAAGTTCAAGCTTTCCGAGGCAGAGGGGTCATTCCGTGAGAAACGTATATATTGCGTCCCAATGAAACAATCCCAGATAAAATCCATATTACACCAAATTGATGTACAATTTCAAACTATATTATAACACCAACATCTCCTATGAATATTAAAACCACCTAAAGTGAACATTTAAGTATTTTAAATAATGAAAATCCTATTTTAATATGAATGGGTAAGGCTTTTGGCCTGTCCCTCGCATACTATTGTCTACTTCAAGAAGAATTTTAACTAGTAAAATATATATATTTTCACCAGATTTTCACTTTCATATATTGACTTAAATGTGAATTACACATAATCTGCACTTTTATCACAAATATACACAATGTTAAGAAAATATAGAGTTATATGTCTTTGTCCCCAGAATTGACATTAACCCTGTTACCCTCTTGAAAAAACTCTTATAAAATAATGACATTATATCAAATTGATCTGACTAACAGGAATGTTAATCATCTATGTATCACTTATTTGACTGATAAAGATCAGTCTCTCATTTGAAACATGCTATTTATATGTTTTTAAACTTCCACACACGCGGGGAAACAATAGCCTGTCAACACTGTTACCAAGATAAACATGCACTTCCAAGTAATTGTTTAGGTTTGACAATATGATCAGATGTGCTAAGGGATACCATTTCAAATAGCATAGCTTATGTACCTGTGACTTTGTCTCTTTAGCTTGTAATGGGCAAATTACATTGAAATCCTCAACCCTGTTACCATCAGTCCTGTTACTTTTTACCATCACTCCTGTTACTTTCAAGGTAACAGGGCTGACATTTAGCAGTTTCTTGCTAATTAAAGGTCGTAAAATAAAACATTGTAACATAGAAAGTAAAATATGACACTAATTTCTTGACAAGGAGGGAACACTTTTAGCCAGAAATGTGACACGTGACACGTTGTCCATGAAGTCAGCCCTGTTACCTATGACATTTTTACAAAAAAACAGTAAAATTACCAATCAAATTGCCCTTTATTGAAGACTTATTAAGAGTC
>JAODXP020000035.1:2635329-2696587 GCA_027497455.2 Sardinella longiceps | reverse complement strand
TATTATATGGCTGTGGGCCATCGTGGACGTGGCCACCAGGGAATTCCTCCTCGACTTCCATTGACATCGTGAACCTAGATTTGACCTGTGTTCCTCCGCACTCGTCACGTCCGGTCGGTGATTTAGACAGGCGGAAGTTATTTTTTAACACAATTTTATCTAATAATTCCATTTATGGTATAGTTAGATTTCTATGAGACTGAAAATCGAATTGTTTTCTCATCAATGTACACAATGCTGCATAGTGATGTTCAACCTGCACCATGGACTTTACAAACACCAATTGTCATTCTGCTGTTCAGCTGTGCATTTCTTCAGAGAACTGCAGACAGAAATGGCAAGTTTCACAAAACCAACACAGAACCTGCTGTCAGTGAAGACAGAAATAAAAGAGGAAGATTTTGATGATTTCCTTCAAGAGTACCTGTCTGCAAACACCAATGAAGACTATAGTTATCAGGATTACGACTGTAAAACTGAAATATGCTCATCACCAATCTGCAAGGAGGAGGAATCTGAGCTCAGCAAATATGGTTCTGATGCGACCTCTCCTAAAAGTAAGTTAATGATTAATTTGTTTCTATAGTAATTGTGGGAACAAAATGATAATAGCAGTTATTTTGTGTTGGAAAACACCTACATTTTAGTGAATGGTTTTCATATTTGCCTGTGTATTTGTTTACTCTAGTAAAATAACTGCAAATCCAAACATACACGTGTTTATTTCACAAAAAGGAAATGGTGGGAATTAGAACTGGGGTATTGTTTAAAGTTTATTTTTCTGAAATATTACAGGGGATATTCAGAGTATACAGGCAAAGAAAAGAAGACTCACAGACGAAACCCAAAACACAGAGGAAGATGCCAAAGGCTCCAAGCACAAGAAGAAGCGGAAACATCAGGAACCATGTGACACCACTGCAAAACAACACAAGAACTCTCAAAGCCCCAGAAACATTCCCACATCTGCAGCTGGTGATGTTCATCAAAACCAATACCTAGGAGAAAAGCGACATGAGTGTTCTGTGTGCAGGAAGACTTTTAGTAAAGTGAGCAATCTAAAGGCACACCACAGAATCCACACCGGAGAAAAACCATTTGAATGTTCCCAGTGTGGAAAGACTTTTAGGGAAATTAGCCATCTGAGGTCACACCAGAGGACCCACACTGTAGAAAAACCATTTGAATGTTCACAGTGTAGAGCAACTTTTAGTCAAATGAGCAATTTGAGGTCACACCAGAAGATCCATACTGGAGAAAAACCATTTGAGTGTTCACAGTGTGGAAAGACTTTTAGTCAGATGGGCCATCTAAAGTCACACCAGAGGATTCACACTGGGGAAAGTCCATATCAGTGTTCTGAGTGTGGAAAGGCCTTTAGCACCAACTTCAATTTTAAGATACACCAGAGGATCCATACTGGAGAAAAACCATTTGAATGTTCCTTGTGTGGAAAGAGTTTCAGTCATATGAGCCATCTAAAGACACACCAGAGGAGCCACACTGGAGAAAAACCATATCAGTGTTCTGAGTGTGGAAAGAACTTCACTCGGTCATCTACACTCTGGGCCCACACTAGGAGGATCCACACCAAGGAAACCTGTTAGGGGTCAATGAGCAGGATGAATAAGAAGCCTTCAGCTTTGCATTAAGTGCTGCTCTGGAGGGAATTCAAACATAGTCCTTTTGAACAAGTCTGCTAAATGCATTGTTAGTGAGTGGAACAAAATAATTTGGAACGGCATAAGGACCAAATGCGAATGCAGAAGCGAACAAGCACTTTACATTGAATCAATGGAAACTGATTATTCAAAACCGAGAGTAAGAGATGTGCCCTAGGATCAACGTAACATGTTTAACGTTTGCATTAGGTCTAAGGTATTCAAATTTGTTTCAGTCCATGCATATGATATTACTGTTAGAAGGCTTGTGCAACAGCACTATGCTTAAACATACTCTGGAACTATCCTATAAAGGTATAATGCGGAGTGAATCAACACGTAGCCCTGCTATTTTATATGTGCTATGCGCTACTGAAAGCAACTTCAATTATTTAGTTTAG
This sequence comes from Sardinella longiceps, assembly GCA_027497455.2. NCBI lineage: Eukaryota > Metazoa > Chordata > Actinopteri > Clupeiformes > Clupeidae > Sardinella > Sardinella longiceps. The sequence goes on along the minus strand of JAODXP020000035.1, from coordinate 2,694,525 downwards.
TGCATCGTAGACCGAGTTTGCGGAACAGCAGCTAACACTAACTGAATGAGACATGTCAAAAATGAAACCGAAATCGATTTGCTTTCGTTTTGAAATGCCCCATTCTGTTACCGTTAGCTGCCGTTTCACTATCTCAGTCTGTGTTGCATGAAATTGAGTGATTGAGGTGGCTGTCAGTAGCGCTTGGCACTATAAAACAGTACGCTACGTGTTGATTCACTCCGGATTTTTCCTTTAAGTCAATTCACTGTCTCGTTGTAGTATTTTTGCTTTATATTTTCTTAGATATTTCTAATGAAACTTCAGTGGATTCATTGCATCTCGCACAATGCTGTTGTGTATTCACTGACATATTGTAGGTTCATTCCAAGTATTATGTTTAATAAAAGTTTTTTTTTTTTTTTTCAAGATATGCCAAGTTTTTTTTTTTTTTTTTTTTTTTTTGAGACATGTCTAAATTATTTAGACCTACGTTGTTTTGAATGTTGGTGAATCTTTTCTTTGTGAAACTAAAAAAGCACTCAGAGAGCGCAGACCTCCGCCAAGGCAATTGTGGTCACAGACACAATATAAAGTCCAGATTGTGTCCTCGATCACTGATCACCACCAAAATCAAATCAATTCTTGCTTGTCAAGTATACACATTGTCCGAAAAGTTCATCCATATCCATGCAGTACTTTTCGAGTTATCTTGTACACACCCAGACAGACAGACAGACAGACACACACACACACACACACCAGTGAAAACATAACCTCCTTATTGGAGGTAATAAAGAGGCAAATCCGATAGAACAACATTTGCCAATGGACTTATTTCAACAGAGTGATATGCCCACTCACATGGGTTCAATACTACTACTCACTCACTCACTCACTCTTGAGAAATTTGTTTCTAGGTAAGAGGGAACATCATTACTTGATAATCCATGTCATGCTTTCGTACTTAATACACTTGTTTACATTTTCCAATGCAAAGAACTCGTTCAAGAGTCCAAAAGTTGTTGTCCTGCCAGGATATAACCTTTTGTTTGGTTGATAGTTCTATGAGATTGCCCTTCTTTTGAATGGTTGATAGACCTATACGTATCAATTGCCCCCCTTCTGAATGCATGATGGTCTTATAAATATCAATTGCCCTCCTTTTGTTTGTTGCACAGCTCTATGACTATCAACTGCCCTCCTTTTGCTTATTTGATGCTAGATTGTAAATTGATGCTATTGTCCATTTCATGCTTTCATAGTTAATGCACTTTACATTTTCCAATGCAAAGAAGTCGCTCAAAGAGTCCAAAGGTTGTTGTCCTGCCAGGATATAACCTTTTGTTTGGTTGATAGTTCTATGCTGCTGTATGAGATTGCCCTTCTTTTGATTCTCTTGATTGATAGAGCTGGGCATACCAATTGCCCTCCTTTTGTTTGACAGCCCTATGAGTATCAATTGCCCTCATTTTGTTTGTTTGATAGCTCTATGTGTGAACAGTCTAATGTGGCGCAATTACTGCATAGTCTTTAAAGCTCTCACCCTCACTCCAGCCCTATTTACACTCCTTTGTGAAGTTCCTACAGCTGGAATGTAAAAGACATATTGGCCATTTATGGAACACCCTCACTCCAACCCTACTTACGCTCCTTTGTGAAGTTCCTACAGGTGGAATGTAAAAGACATATTGGCAATTTCTGGACCAATCAGATGTGTGAAGAACTCTCTTTGGATTCCCTCCCATGATCCTTTGCCACTCTAGTTATCCCAAAAGCTCCTGCAGTTGAAGGACAGAAACATTTAGATGGAACATTAGGAGATTAATTAGCCTATAGTATTTTTGGGTGAGCTTACACAATCATTCTTTTCATTTAGCAGACATGGGTAGACCAATTTAAAGGAAAATACCGGAGTAAGTTTAAGCACAGCCCTGCTGCATGAGCCTTCTAGCAGCAGTATATTTAGCATGAGAGTAGAGTACATGTCAGCTGTACAGTTACTTTCAAGACAGGGTGAGACTGCAAGACCACTGTATGCAGATTCAGGAAATAATGAACATAATTGTCTCCCATCTAATCACATTGTTGTTCAGGACAAGTAATCGCCCATCTCTGATCCATTGAACTCAATTTAGACCTCAGTTCATAACTCCTGTCCACTTGTCTTTGTCCAGTCACATCTCAGGTACCTACCAATTCCCATTGTGGATGTGGTCTCAATCTGTTCATGGTAGAATACTTAATTTTACAAATCTAAATCTGGAAGGTATTCGTTTCAACCTCAGACTTCCATCACAGCTCCAAAGATGTTCCTTATAAACCACTTTCCCTACCCCACTCTCCCGTCTGGTTGCCTGGGGGCTCTCTATGTGGTTGTTTGCTCTGTGAGAGGACCATCTGTCCATAGAATAACAAAGGTACAAAGTTTTGTGGCCCTTATACTGTGAGGTTACAGACATGAGTTGAAATCAAAGCTTGCATACTCAAAGCTTGAAACACATAAAAGTTGTGACTCAGCTTAGGTGATTCTACCCCCCCCCCCCCCCAAAAAAAAAACACCCAGTGATCAATAAGTTCACACCTCATTCTGCCTTGTGTCGTCCAATCACCATTACATTAAGATCACCCTGCCCCACCCCTACTTACCCTATTCCATCCAATCACCATCCAGTTCACAGTCCCACCCACTCTTCTATTGTGGACACTCAAGCAGTTAAAAACACTCCCCGTCCCACTACTTGTCATTCTGCTGTTTAGCTTGATTTCTTCAGAGAACTGCAGACTGAAATGGCAAGATTCACAGAACCAACACAGAACCTGCTTTCGGTGAAGACAGAAATAAAAGAGGAAGATTTTGATGATTTTCTACAACAATACCTGTCTGCAAACACCAATGAAGATTATAGTTGTCAGGACACTGACTGTAAGACTGAAACATGCTCATCACCAGTCTGCAAGGAGGAGGAATTTTCACCAATGGAAATGATAGAGGAAGAAAAATCTGAGCTCATAGGAAATGGTTCTGATTGGACTTCATCTAACGGTAATGATTAATTTGTTTCTAATTCGTAAAATGATAATAGTGGTTATTTTAGTGAATGGTTTTCATATATGCCTGTGTATTTGTTTACTCTAGTAAAATAACTGCAAATCCAAGTATACACATTTTTATTTTACAAAAGGGAAATGGTGGGAATTAGAACTCGAGTATTAATTAAAGTTTATTTTTCTGAAATATTGCAGGGGATTTTCAGAAAACACAGTCAAAGAAAAGAAGACTCACAGAGGAAAACCAAAACACAGAGGAAGATCATAAAGGCTCCAAGCACAGGAAGAAGCAGAAATCACAGCAACCATCTGACTCCACTGGAAAACAACACAAGATCTCTCAAAGCCCCAGGAACGTTCCCACATCTGCAGCTGGTGATATTCATGAAAAACAATACACAGGAGAAAAGAGACATGAGTGTTCTGTGTGCAGGAAGAGTTTTAGTAAAGTGAGCAATCTAAAGATACACCAGAGGATCCATACTGGAGAAAAACCATTTGAATGTTCCCAGTGTGGAAAAACTTTTAATTCTACGAGCCATCTGAAGACACACCAGAGGATCCATACTGGAGAAAAACCATTTGAATGTTCCCTGTGCGGAAAGACCTTTAGTCAAACGAGCCATCTAAATAGACACCAGAAGATCCATACTGGAGAAAAACCATTTGAATGTTCCCTGTGTGGAAAGACTTTTAATTGTATGAGCCATCTAAAGACACACCAGAGGATCCATACTGGAGAAAAACCATTTGAATGTTCCCAATGTGGAAAGACTTTTGTTCAACAGGGACAACTTAAAACACACCAGAGGATCCATAGTGGAGAGAAAACATTTCAATGTTCCCAGTGTGGAAGGACTTTTAGTGATATGAGTCATCTAAGGACACATCTGAGGATCCACACTGGAGAAAAGCTATTTGAATGTTCACAGTGTGGGAAGACTTTTAGCCATTCAAGTAATTTAAAGGCACACCAGAGGATCCACACTGGGGAAAAGCCTTATCAGTGTTCTGAGTGTGGAAAGGCCTTTATTGAGAAGAGTAAACTTGAGATACATCTAAGGACCCATACTCAAGAAAAACCATATCAGTGTTCTGAGTGTGGAAAGGCCTTTAGCACCAACAGTAATCTTCAGACCCACCGGAGGATCCATACAGGAGAAAAGCCATATCACTGCACTGAGTGTGGAAAGAACTTCAGTCAGTCGTCTGCACTCCGGGCCCACACTAGGAGGATCCACACCAAGGAAACGGATATCAGTGATCCACCTCAAGACACTAGATGACCCATAGAAGAGAAGCCAAAGGGGAAGAGAAGCCACAAGTGTGTAGAAACTTCACACTTTCTACTTCACATTTTACATTTCTAGTAACATATCACCTGGGAACCAGTTTGAAAGCCAACAGACAGCAGGCTTGGTTGCCTTCAGCTTCAGTTGCCGTCAGTTCACCATCTTGTTGTAATATTGTGCTTTACCTTCTTATGTAATTGATAGTTCCAATGCAACTTCATTCGATTCATTGCATCTCGTACAATGCTGTTGTGTATTGAGTGACGTGATATTGAAAGTAATTTCCAGATATTAGACTTTTAATATGCTATGCTCACTTTTTTGTTTTTGGGAGTTTCAAATGAGACGTGTCTAAATTATCCAGACCTACATTGTTTTGAAAGTTGGTCATGGGAGTCATGGGAGTAAAATAAAGAGGCAAATTCTAGAGGACAACAATTGACATTTGATTTATTTCAACAGTTTGACATGGGTTCAATACTGCTTCTTACTCACTTTTGAGAAATGGCTTCTAGGTAAGAAGACACATTATTACTTTCTTAGATACTCGATTATAAATTGATGCTGTTGTCCATTTCATGCTTCCATAATTAAAGGAGAGTACCGGAGTGAATTCAAGAGCTTGCTAAATACGCTAGTCAGCGAGTGGAACAAAATAATTTTATACAGCACAGACCGAACGCAGAAGCGAAGAGGCACTTTACACTGCATCAATGGGACCTGACTGTTGGAAACAGTCTTTAAAGCCCTATTCGCACAGGACTAGTTTAATGGGGGGTCCTGGGGTAAAGTAATAATAACCGGGAAATTTAGTCCCATCCGAACCATGTCAGTAAAAGTAGCGGAGTATGTCGGTAAACTTCGCCGAGAAATTTACCTCCTGTGAAACGGTCCAGAGAATCTACCATAGATAATACTAATCCCGTGCGAATGCGACCCTCGGTAATAAGTAGCACCAGAGCCTCCTCTCTCTAACCCGACTCCGCCCTTTCTCGTCCAATTTCGGACTTTCGCTTGTGCGTAACCAACAACTCCTCCCATGTTAGATGAATATTACTAGGATTTCTTGTCCCGTCCGAATTGGTCGTTTCTAATGCCTGACGTCATCTGGTTAATCAACAATACTATACGTCCCCCCATTAAACCAGTACCGTGCGAATAGGGCTTAAGATTCTCTTGAAAGTGGACAGGCTATCTATTTCTCTGGGTAATCTGTGGAAGGTCATTATTAGGACATTTTAATAGACTGTAAAGGGGTGAATTGTTGGAAAAAATATTGCTGTTATTTGTGTTGGTTTAGGGAGTGATACAGAGACCAAGGCTAAATCAGAAGATAGTGCCTTAGGCGCGTTTCACACAAAAACTGCGTGTTCGCGGTGCAGTCCGTGAGTGGTGCCTGTGGGCTTGGGCATTCACACAAGAAATTGTCTCTGCAGTGTTCTGCACGAACCGACCGCCCGAGCTCTGCATTTAAGATCTATGGACAAGTCCCGCTTATCGTGCCACAAACAAACAAACAAACAAATTACAGTGCAGGAAGAGGCAAAAAAGCCCAAAAGGCTTATCTTTAAGCCCTCACCTTAATCAAAATAAACACATAATGCATTTAAAGGTCCCATATTATGAATAATCACTTTTTATGGCTTTTGAATGTGTTTCTTGGGTCTATACTGCCTCTACACAGACTGTAAGTTGGATAAAAAGCCTCAATTGTTCAAATAGACAATTTACACTGTTAGTAACTGTTCAGCTGCTGTGTGCTAAAAGGTGCCTTGTGGAATTCCTGTCAAAAAAATCATATACCATACTCCATACTGGAGAAAAACCATATCGGTGTTCTGACTGTGGAAAGGGTTTTGGTTGTTTGGATAGTCTAAAGAAACACCAGAAAATCCATACCTAGGAAAAACCATATTGAAACATCTGAGGATCCGTACCAGACAAATGCTTTAGTTTGACTGAATTGAATTTGTTCTCTTTCTCAAAAGTCTTTCCCTAAAATTATGGGAATATCGTGTGCTCTGTATTTTATAATGTAGGAATGCAGTAGTTTTTGTATAGGTTGCTATTGGTGTTGGTCTGTTAAGATCAACTATTAATAAACTCAATTAAAAGAAGAGTTAAAAGTTGAAACTTGTCAGTGCCATCACTCAAACTATGATGCAACCTTCAGATTCAGAGAAAATTATTACTAATATATTACTGATATTGATTAACCTTGAGCAATACATTATTCTAATAATGTATTAATTATGTTTAAGATGTAGAAAATTCATTCCAGGTTTTAGGCTTTATAGCAGGTTTTTTTTTTTTTTTTTTTTTAATGCTCCATGCTTGTTTTTTTTTTTTTTTTTAATCTTGGGAGACTTTTGAAGCCCAGTACCATTTCTATCACTTTGCTATCACTTCCCCTCAATTTTGGCCTGAACACTCGGTTTGCGCGTTCATGTGTAAGTGTAGGGTGTCCCAATACTTTCGGGACCCAGGGATAGTGGCTTTCAGCCCTTCAAATCACCCCTTCAAACGGAGGGAGGTCGGGTGCAGACTTCGAACGAAGAGAAGTCGAAGTGAAGATGAAATTACCCACGATTCTTTGCGAACTGCGTGTCGGTACCCGAGCTGTGTCCGACTGCCCGAACTGTGTCCCGTTCTCTCAGCTCTGGATAAGAACTTCAAAAATATAGCTACTATTGCAATTAAGCATGCATGTATATATATATATATTTTAATGTTGGGATATCTGTTTGATGTAAATTCAGTTGAATTCCGCACTGGTGTGTTAAAACATGACTATTAGAAAGATCGATATTTTTCAAAGTGCGCAAATCTTTCACCAGAATTACCAGAGCCTCTCATGTGGGTGATGATAATTGTCGATGACGGCTTTTGAACAGTTTACCCCGGTTAAGAGCCTTATATCCGTTCAGTGTTAACGATAGACGCATGAAACAGGTGAAGACGTTTTTATGCGAAGTGCTGTCCCATTTATTAGGGGAAGATCGCACTTCTCACTACACAATCGAGGGGTGTCTCATCTTGGAGGGAACTCGAAAACGAGTGCTAGTGTTAGGGAATAGAAATGGGATTGGGCCTTAGACATGCCTAAATTATTTAGGCCTATGTTGTTTTGAATGTTGCTAACATAGAAATCTTTTATTTTTAAAATAAAGAGGCAAATACAAGATATGCTTTCATGTAATTTTGTATTGCTGCCTGTGGAGCTGTTAGTAGCCTGAACCAAATGTATTGTCAGTGGGTGCAGTGGTGGTCAACTAGCTAGTTGGCTCAAATATCAATATGATCTAAAGTATCGACCAACTCTGGTAACATTAATTTGCACACCTAAATAATAGTGGACATTCAATCGATCTAATTGAGGTGTAGGTAAGGAATATCTCGATCACAAATTCGATGCGTTGTCCCCGGTCAATATGTTGAACTTAGTTAACGTTAGTCTGTGTTACAGCCGTGCTTTTCGCTAAAGGCAATTATTTTCATGGGCTCTTCCAGAAATCAAGCGTCTTGATATAGTTGCATGTTACCCATCTTTGTAAATTATGGTGGAAGCTTTTAATTTTTGGATAGGGTAGAAAAAAAATGGCTCTGGTTTATGCTGACTCACCACCCCCTTGATTTTTTTTGACAGAAATTCCACAAGGCAATGTAATTCTTTGCTTTTTCCAATGCAAAGGTTATTGCTATCCACATTACTTTCTTGTTAATCAAGTGGTTGTTGTCCTGCCAGGTCATAACCTTTTGTTTGATAGCTCTATGATGATGTATGAGATTGCCCTCCTTCTGAATAATTGATTGCCCTATACATATCTATTGTCCTCCTTTTGCTTATACTTGTTATTTGTTGTTTATTATTGTCATACTTAATGCACTTTACATTTTCCAATGCAAAGAAGTCGTTCAAGAGTCCAAAGGTCGTTGTCCTGCCAGGGCATAACATTTTGTTTGGTTGATAGCTCTGGGCTGCTGTATGAGATTGCCCTCCTTCTGAGTGGTTGATGATCTTATACATACCAATTGCCCTCATTTTGTTTGTTTGATAGCTCTATGTGTGAACAGTCTAATGTGGCGCAATTACTGCATAGTCTTTAAAGCTCTCACCCTCACTCCAGCCCTACTTACACTCCTTTGTGAAGTTCCTACAGCTGGAATGTAAAAGACATATTGGCCATTTATGGAACACCCTCACTCCAACCCTACTTATGCTCCTTTGTGAAGTTCCTACAGGTGGAATGTAAAAGACATATTGGCAATTTCTGGACCAATCAGATGTGTGAAGAACTCTCTTTGGATTCCCTCCCATGATCCTTTGCCACTCTAGTTATCCCAAAAGCTCCTGCAGTTGAAGGACAGGAACATTTAGATGGAACATTAGGAGATTAATTAGCCTATAGTATTTTTGGGTGAGCTTACACAATCATTCTTTTCATTTAGCAGACATGGGTAGACCAATTTAAAGGAAAATACCGGAGTAAGTTTAAGCACAGCCCTGCTGCATGAGCCTTCTAGCAGCAGTATATTTAGCATGAGAGTAGAGTACATGTCAGCTATACAGTTACTTTCAAGACAGGGTGAGACTGCAAGACCACTGTATGCAGATTCAGGAAATAATGAACATAATTGTCTCCCATCTAATCACATTGTTGTTCAGGACAAGTAATCGCCCATCTCTGATCCATTGAACTCAATTTAGACATCAGTTCATAACTCCTGTCCACTCGTCTTTGTCCAGTCATACTTCAGGTACCTACTCCTTCCCATTGTTGGATGTTTTTCATAAGCTAATAATTTGTGGATGTGGTCTCAATCTGTTCATGGTAAAATACTTAATTTTACAAATCTAAATCTGGAAGGTATTCGTTTCAACCTCAGACTTCCATCACAGCTCCAAAGATGTTCCTTATAAACCACTTTCCCTACCCCACTCTCCCGTCTGGTTGCCTGGGGGCTCTCTATGTGGTTGTTTGCTCTGTGAGAGAACCTTATTTGGATTAACTCATGAAAGATTTGGACCATCTGTCCATAGAATAACAAAGGTACAAAGTTTTGTGGCCCTTATACTGTGAGGTTACAGACATGAGTTGAAATCAAAGCTTGCATACTCAAAGCTTGAAACACATAAAAGTTGTGACCCAGCTTAGGTGATTCTATCCCCCCCCCAAAAAAACACCCAGTGATCAACAAGTTCACACCTCATTCTGCCTTGTGTCGTCCAATCACCATTACATTAAGATCACCCTGCCCCACCCCTACTTACTCTATTCCATCCAATCACCATCCAGTTCACAGTCCCACCCACTCTTCTATTGTGGACACTCAAGCAGTTAAAAACACTCCCCGTCCCACTACTTGTCATTCTGCTGTTTAGCTTGATTTCTTCAGAGAACTGCAGACTGAAATGGCAAGATTCACAGAACCAACACAGAACCTGCTTTCAGTGAAGACAGAAATAAAAGAGGAAGAGTTTGATGATCTACAACAATACCTGTCTGCAAACACCAATGAAGATTATAGTTGTCAGGACACTGACTGTAAGACTGAAACATGCTCATCACCAATCTGCAAGGAGGAGGAATTTTCACCAATGGAAATGATAGAGGAAGAAAAATCTGAGCTCATAGAAAATGGTTCTGATTGGACTTCATCTAACGGTAAGTTAATGATTAATTTGTTTCTAATTCGTAAAATGATAATAGTGGTTATTTTGTGTTTGAAAAGACCTGCATTTTAGTGAATGGTTTTCATATATGCCTGTGTATTTGTTTACTCTAGTAAAATAACTGCAAATCCAAGTATACACATTTTTATTTTACAAAAGGGAAATGGTGGGAATTAGAACTTGGGTATTGATTAAAGTTTATTTTTCTGAAATATTGCAGGGGATTTTCAGAAAACACAGTCAAAGAAAAGAAGACTCACAGAGGAAAACCAAAACACAGAGGAAGATCATAAAGGCTCCAAGCACAGGAAGAAGCAGAAATCACAGCAACCATGTGACTCCACTGGAAAACAACACAAGAGCTCTCAAAGCCTCAGGAACGTTCCCACATCTGCAGCTGGTGATATTCATGAAAACCAATACATAGGAGAAAAGCGACATGACTGTTCTGTGTGCAGGAAGACTTTTAGTAAAGTGAGCAATCTAAAGGCACACCAGAGGATCCACACTGGAGAAAAACCATTTGAATGTTCCCAGTGTGGAAAGACTTTTAGTCAAATGGGCTCTTTAAAGACACATCAGAAGATCCATACTGGAGAAAAAACATTTGAATGTTCCCTGTGTGGAAAGACTTTTAGGCAAAATAACCATCTGACGTCACACCAGAAAATCCATACTGGAGAAAAACCATTTGAATGTTCCCAGTGTGGAAAGACTTTTAGTATACTGAGCCATCTAAAGACACACCAGAGGATCCACACTGGACAAAAACCATTTGAATGTTCCCTGTGTGAAAAGACATTTAGTCAAGTGAGCAATCTGAAGGTACACCAGAGGATCCACACTGGAGAAAAACCATTTGAATGTTCCCAGTGTGGAAAGACTTTTACTCAAATGAGCTCTCTAAAGACACATCAGAAGATCCACACAGGAGAAAAACCATGAGTGTTCCCAGTATGGAAAAACCTTTAGTATAATGAGCCATCTAAAGACACACAAGAGGATCCATACAGGCCTTATTAGACATCAGAGGATCCACACTGGAGAAAAGCCTTATCAGTGTTCTGATTGTGGAAAGGCCTTTAGTCAGTTGTCTTCTCTGAAAATACACCAGAGGATCCATACTGCCATACTGGAGAAAAGCCTTATCAGTGTTCTGATTGTGGAAAGGCCTTTAGTCAGTTGTCTTCTCTGAAAATACACCAGAGGATCCATACTGGAGAAAAGCCATATCAGTGTTCTGATTGTGGAAAGGCCTTTAGTCAGTTGTCTTCTCTGAAAATACACCAGAGGATCCATACTGGAGAAAAGCCATATCAGTGTTCTGATTGTGGAAAGGCCTTTAGTCAGTTGTCTTCTCTGAAAATACACCAGAGGATCCATACTGGAGAAAAGCCATATCAGTGTTCTGATTGTGGAAAGGCCTTTAGTCAGTTGTCTTCTCTGAAAATACACCAGAGGATCCATACTGGAGAAAAGCCATATCAGTGTTCTGAGTGTGGAAAGGCCTTTAGCCAATCGAGTACTTTAAAGACACACCAGAGGATCCACACTGGAGAAAAGCTGTATCCGTATTCTTAATGTGGAAAGACTTTTAGTCATACTGACCTTCTTCAGACACACCAGACAATCCATACTGGGGAAAAGTCATATCAAAACATCTGTTTTATTCTTAGGAGAGTTTTGAATTAGACATGCCTAAATTATTTAGGCCTACATTGTTTTGAATGTTGGTATCATGTAAATCTTTTATTTTTAAAATTAAAGCGACAAATTCAAGAAATGCTTCCATACTTAATGTATTTCTTTACATTTTCTGATGCAAAGGTTGGTGGTTTCCATATTATGTTACGTTTAATCAAGAGTTCTTTGTCCTGCCAGGACTTTCCCTTTTGTTTGGTTGATAGCTCTATGCAGATGTATGGGATTGCTTTCCTTTTGAATGGTTGATAGCGCTATATCAATCAATTGTCCTCTTTCTGAATGGTTGATAGCTGTAAGCAGCTGTATGAGATTGCCCTTCTTTGAATGGTTGATAGAGCTATATCAATCAATTGCCCTCCTTCTGAATAGTTGATGGCCCTATACTGCCCTCCTTTTGTTTGTTGCACAGCTCAATGAGTATCAATTGCCCTCATTTTGTTTGTTTGATAGCTCTATGTGTGAACAGTCTAATGTGGCACAATTACTGTATAGTCTTTAAAGCTCACACTCTCACTCCAGCCCTACTTCCACTCCTTTGTGAAGTTCCTACAGGTGGAATGTAAAAGACATATTGGCCATTTCTGGACCAGTCAGATGTGTGAAGAACTCTCATTGGATTCCTCCTATGATCCTTTGCCACTCTAGTTATCCCAAAAGCTCCTGCAGTTGAAGGACAGGAACATTTGATGGAACATTAGGAGATTAGCCTATAGTATTTTTGGGTGAGCTTACACAAACATTCTTTTCATTTAGCAGACATGGATAGACCAATTTAAAGAAAATACCAGAGTAAGTTTAAGCACAGCCCTGCTGCACGAGCCTTCTAGCAGCAGTATATTTAGCATGATAGTAGAGTACATGTCAGCTATACAGTTACTTTCAAGACAGGGTGAGACTGCAAGACCACTGTATGCCGATTCAGGAAATAATGAACATAATTGTCTCCCATCTAATCACATTGTTGTTCAGGACAAGTAAACGCCCATCTCTGATCCATTGAACTCAATTTAGACATCAGTTCATAACTCCTGTCCACTCGTCTTTGTCCAGTCATACTTCAGGTACCTACTCCTTCCCATTGTTGGATGTTTTTCATAAGCTAATAATTTGTGGATGTGGTCTTAAACTGATCATGGAAAAATACTTAATTTTACAAATCTAAATCTGGAAGGTATTCATTTCAACCTCAGACTTCGATCACAGCTCTAAAGATGTTCCTTATAAACCACTTTCCCGTCTGGCTGCCTGGGGGCTCTATGTGGGTGTTTGCCCTGTGGAAAACACAGAGAACTTCATTTGGATTAACTCATGATAAACTTGGACCATCTGCCCATAGAATAACAAAGGCACAGAATAACAAAAATTGTATAGTGTGAGGTTACATACATGGGTTGAAATCACAGCTTGCATACCCAAAGCTTGAAACGCATAAAAGTTGTGACCCATATTAGGTGATTCTATTTTTTCCCCCCAAAACGACCCAGTGATCGACAAGTTCACACCTCATTCTGCCTTGTGTCGTCCAATCACCATTAAGCTCACACTTCCCCCACCCTTATTCCATCCAATCACCATTCAGTTCATAGTCCCACCCACTCTTCTATTGCAGACAGTCAAGCAGTTAAAACACTCATCCTTCCCACTACTTGTCATTCTGCTGTTCAGCTTGATTTCCTCAGAGAACTACTGCAGACTGAAATGGCTTACAGACTTAAAGAACCAGCACAGAACATGCTTTCAGTGAAGACAGAAATAAAAGAGGAAGATTTTGATGATTTCTTACAAAGGTACCTGACTGCAAACACCAATGAGGACTATAGTTGTCAGGGTTATGACTGTAAGACTGAAACATGTGCATCACCAATCTGCAAAGAGGAGGAATTTCCACCAATGGAAATGATAGAGGAAGAAGAATCGGAGCAAAGAGAATATGGTTCTGATGGGACTTCTCCTAAAGGTAAGTTAATGATTAATTCGTTTCTATAGTAATTGTGGGAATAAAACAATAATAGCGGTTATTTTGTGCCACATTTAAGTGAATGGGTTCTCATATTTGCCTGCATATTTGTTTACTCTAGTAAAATAACTGTAAATCCAAATATACACATTTTTATTTTACAAAAGGGGAAATGGTGGGAATTGATTAAAGTTTTTTTCTCTGAAATATTGCAGGGGATATTCAGAGATCACAGTCTAAGAAAAGAAGACTCACAGAGGAAAACCAAAACACAGAGGAAGATCTTAAAGGTTCCCAGCGCAGGAAGACGCAGAAATCACAGCAACCATGTGACACCACTGGAAAACAACGCAAGAGCTCTCAAAGCCTCAGAAACGTTCCCACATCTGCAGCTGGTGATATTCATGAAAACCAATACATAGGAGAAAAGCGACATGAGTGTTATGTGTGCAGGAAGAGTTTTAGTAAAGTGAGCAATCTAAAGGCACACCAGAGGATCCACACTGGAGAAAAACCATTTGAATGTTCCCAGTGTGGAAAGACTTTTAGGGAAATTAGCCATCTGAGGTCACACCAGAGGACCCACACTGGAGAAAAACCATTTGAATGTTCACAGTGTAGAGCAACTTTTAGTCAAATGAGCAATTTGAGGTCACACCAGAAGATCCATACTGGAGAAAAACCATTTGAATGTTCGCAGTGTGGGAAGAGTTTTACTCAAATGGGCTCTCTAAAGACACACCAGAAGATCCATACTGGAGAAAAAACATTTGAATGTTCCCTGTGTGGAAAGACTTTTAGGCAAAATAACCATCTGACGTCACACCAGAAGATCCATACTGGAGAAAAACCATTTGAATGTTCCCAGTGTGGAAAGACTTTTACTCATGTGAGCTCTCTAAAGACACATCAGAAGATCCATACTGGAGAAAAACCATTTGAGTGTTCTCAGTGTGGAAAAACTTTTAGTATAATGAGCCATCTAAAGACACACCAGAGGATCCACAGTGGACAAAAACCATTTGAATGTTCCCTGTGTGGAAAGCCCTTTAGTCAAGTGAGCAATCTGAAGGTACACCAGAGGATCCACACTGGAGAAAAACCATTTGAATGTTCCCAGTGTGGAAAGACTTTTACTCAAATGAGCTCTCTAAAGACACATCAGAAGATCCACACAGGAGAAAAACCATTTGAGTGTTCCCAGTGTGGAAAAACTTTTAGTATAATGAGCCATCTAAAGACACACCAGAGGATCCATACTGGCCTTATTAGACACCAGAGGATCCACACTGGAGAAAAGCCTTATCAGTGTTCTGATTGTGGAAAGGCCTTTAGTCAGTTGTCTTCTCTGAAAATACACCAGAGGATCCATACTAGAGAAAAGCCTTATCAGTGTTCTGATTGTGGAAAGGCCTTTAGTCGTTTGGATAGTCTGAAGACACACCAGAGGATCCATACTAGAGAAAAGCCCTATCAGTGTTCTCAGTGTGAAAAGACTTTTAGTTATTTGGATAGTCTGAAGAAACATCAGAGGATCCATACTGGAGAAAAACCTTATCAGTGTTCTGAGTGTGGAAAGGCCTTTAGCCAATCGAGTACTTTAAAGACACACCAGAGGATCCACACTGGAGAAAAGCTGTATCCGTATTTTTAATGTGGAAAGACTATTAGGCTACGTTTACACTGCAGATCAGATGTGCCCAATTCCGATTTTCTGCTCACATCTGATTTTTTGGATTGCGTCTTTACATCTACTTTCAAAAGTGCCCAAATCAGATGTGCATGTTTACACTTGCCAGACACTTGAAACAACCCGCATGCGTAGAAGGCACGTCCGCCCTGACCAAAGGGACATTCAAAATAGAGGTGGCCAGAACCTGGATGTTATTGCTGCCATTAAATAATTACTATGCTTATTTCCATCATAATGATGACGACTAAGTAGAAAACTAATCCTTAGGCACAACCCCCGAACAATCGTCTTTCTAAAGTGGCTCATGAACACCCGCGAGTGTTGTAAAATCTCCTGTGAATGGAGAGAAATAAAGTGTAGCGCGTTGTACAAGTGAGAGGTAGCGAGACAGAGGTGCAACGGAGAGAGAGTTCCCGAGCAGTTTACAGATCTAGAACTAGGCTATTTGAACAAACGGCCCGTCTCTCTCATTTACTTTGTTAGTAAAATGAAAGTCCTGCTATCAACCAGCAAATGAAACGAACCGCTTGAGAAAGTGAAGGGGAAAAAATAAAGTCCGAGCATTGGTGAAAGTGAAAGCATGTCGGCTTCATTGCATGTATCTGAAACATCACTGTCAAAACGGAGAAGATGAACGGTTATGTGGTTGTTAATCGCGGAGTAGACATAAATGAATCTTGAGGGAATGAAACAAAACGCATTTCTCCGCTGCCCTACTCATATCTTCCTAAATTGATTCGTTAACTTTACTGAAATTCGTCCTTGTTCCCTGCGGTGTGCAGGCTATGGAGAGTTAGGTCACTTCTCTCCTTCTAACTTGCGTGTTGGTGCAGAGAAACTCCCAGTTAATGACGTATGAGACGCATTGGTAGGGAACATCCGATCTGTCTGTTTAGACTGCCATCACATCAACACATATCTGATACGTATCTGATTTCTGACCACATATGACAGAGGCCTGGATCTGATCTGGACAAATCAGATTCCATGTGACTTTTTTCTGTTTACGCTGTCGTCAACCACATCGGAATTGTGCCACATGGGAGCAAAAAATCGGATTTGAACTGCCAGTGTAAACGCAGCCTTAGTCATACTGATCTTCTTCAGGCACACCAGACAATCCATACTGGGGAAAAGTCATATTAAAACATCTGTTTTATTCTTAGGAGAGTTTTGAATTAGACATGCCTAAATTATTTAGGCCTACATTGTTTTGAATGTTGGTATCATGTAAATCTTTTATTTTTAAAATAAAACAGACAAATACAGGAAATGCTTCCATACTTAATGTATTTCTTTACATTTTCCAATGCAAAGTTTAGTGGTTTCCACATTATGTTACGTTTAATCAAGAGTTCTTTGTCCTGCCAGGACATTCCCTTTTGTTTGGTTGATAGCTCTATGCAGATGTATGGGATTACTTTCCTTTTGAATGGTTGATAGCGCTATATCAATCAATTGTCCTCTTTCTGAATGGTTGATAGCTCTAAGCAGCTGTATGAGATTGCCCTTCTTTTGAATGGTTGATAGAGCTATATCAATCAATTGCCCTCCTTCTGAATAGTTGATGGCCCTATACTGCCCTCCTTTTGTTTGTTGCACAGCTCAATGAGTATCAATTGCCCTCATTTTGTTTGTTTGATAGCTCTATGTGTGAACAGTCTAATGTGGCACAATTACTGTATAGTCTTTAAAGCTCACACTCTCACTCCAGCCCTACTTCCACTCCTTTGTGAAGTTCCTACAGGTGGAATGTAAAAGACATATTGGCCATTTCTGGACCAATCAGATGTGTGAAGAACTCTCATTGGATTCCTCCTATGATCCTTTGCCACTCTAGTTATCCCAAAAGCTCCTGCAGTTGAAGGACAGGAACATTTAGATGGAACATTAGGAGATATTAGCCTATAGTATTTTTGGGTGAGCTTACACAATCATTCTTTTCATTTAGCAGACATGGATAGACCAATTTAAAGAAAATACCAGCGTAAGTTTAAGCACAGCCCTGCTGCACGAGCCTTCTAGCAGCAGTATATTTAGCATGAGAGTAGTGTACATGTCAGCTATACAGTTACTTTCTAGACAGGGTGAGACTGCAAGACCACTGTATGCAGATTCAGGAAAGAATGAACATCATTGTCTCCCATCTAATCACATTGTTGTTCAGGACAAGTAACCGCCCATCTCTGATCCATTGAACTCAATTTAGACCCCAGTTCATAACTCCTGTCCACTCGTCTTTGTCCAGTCATACTTCAGGTACCTACTCCTTCCCATTGTTGGATATTTTTCATAAACTAATAATTTGTGGGTGTGGTCTTAAACTGATCATGGAAAAATACTTAATTTTACAAATCTAAATCTGGAAGGTATTCATTTCAACCTCAGACTTCGATCACAGCTCTAAAGATGTTCCTTATAAACCACTTTCCCGTCTGGCTGCCTGGGGGCTCTATGTTAGGGTGACCATATTTTCATTTGGGAAAAGCAGAACACCTTGGGTGGAGGGGTATGAGATGCGCGCAAAGCATGCCAAAAAGAAAATTCCAACATAGGAGATCTATTGAAATAGTAGGCCTATTTGAACTTTTTTTTTTTTTTTTTTTGAACTCCCCCTGCTAATTATGGACTGCATGTCTAGCTGCTATAGAAAAAGGGGAACGTCTGAAATACCCCAGCACCACCTAAATTGGATAAGGGTGCTCCAATTCTGCAATTGGGTGATATAAAACTTCAACATAATTTCACAGAAATCTGTGGTGGGAGCACACTATTGTAGACTTTATTGGGATGGAAGCAGATATCACACCCACTGAAAGTTAATGAGACACAGCTTCTTCCCAATACATCACTAAACAATGCTATTCAGCTGTCTCTTTTCAGGACAGAATTCTTTAGGCTATTCATGATTTTGTGTCAACAGTGTAATCTGCCACTGATTATGTTTGGAGAAAATATCTTTTATTTTAGTGGGTGAGTTGAGTTTCATTTCACTTCTGTGAGATCAGATTGAAAACTTATCTCAAAGTTTGCAGCAGGTCTTATAATGTGTGATGATTTTATCAAAATCCCTCTTCAAATTGGCGATCTTTACACTGAAATTGAGCCATCTTATTCTCAAGCAAGTACCAACGGATAGATCTGATTGTGTAGTTTAATTTAAAACCAAATACTTCCATTGTAAGTGCAGATATACCCATATAAAGCTTCCGAAAGACAATGAAGCAAAACCCGCAATATGTATAGTATAGCGCACGCAAAAGGATAATGCTAGATTAATTGAAGTACCCGTGATGAATGTTTAACAAACTTATTTTCGGCTATGTTCTGATTAGGAGAACAGGGCTGCCCGCACGGATTACGTCACACACGCAGATACGGCTCTGAGCGCCGTGTGCAGTGTCCTAGTGCCTGTAAATTTAATAGTCCAATGATGACGGTAATTTAAAAAGCAGGACATTTCCTCACTTTCTAAAAATATCGCCGGACGCCCAGGACAGGGCATGAAATACGGACATGTCCGTCCAAATATGGACGTATGGTCACCCTACTCTATGTGGGTGTTTGCCCTGTGGCAAACACATAGCGCTTCACACCGACAGAGAACCGTGCCGGTGCTGGTTCCCGCACCTCATCTTGAACCGGCCGTCGTGTTCACACCAAATATCAGAGCGTTCGGGAACCGCAAACTTGGTTCCCATCGGGCACCAAGTAAAACTGGTTTTCAACGCGAACCATGACGACATGACTTAACGTCACCGGGTTAAGTTGGGGTCAAAGCGGAAAATAAACAAATCGGACACGTGAGCCGGGGATAATGAAGGAAATCAAGTGAAAATGAGTTTGGGCAGTGATTGGAAACGAGACAAATATTTGCTTAATATTTGGAGGTTCACACATTTCCATCAGATGTTATATGGCAGCATTAGTAAGAGTAATATGCTAAACTGTTTGCATTTGTGGCAAAGCAACGCCTTTGTGGATAATGTGTCATGGGCTCGCATAAATTGGTATGAACACAGGCAGTTCTTGCGGCACTTTGGTTCCCGCTGTAACTGGTGCGGGAACCGGCACGGGGCTTTCCGGTGTGAAAACGCTAACAGAGAACTTCATTTGGATTAACTCATGATAAACTTGGACCATCTGCCCATAAAATAACAAAGGTACAGAATAACAAAAAAATGTATAGTGTGAGGTTACATACATGGGTTGAAATCACAACTTGCATACCCAACGCTTGAAACACATAAAAGTTGTGACCCATATTAGGTGATTGTATTTTTCCCCCCAAAACGACCCAAAGATCGACAAGTTCACACCTCATTCTGCCTTGTGTCGTCCAATCACCATTAAGCTCACACTTCCCCCACCCTTATTCCATCCAATCACCATTCAGTTCATAGTCCCACCCACTTTTCTATTGCAGACAGTCAAGCAGTTAAAACACTCATCCTTCCCACTACTTGTCATTCTGCTGTTCAGCTTGATTTCCTCAGAGAACTACTGCAGACTGAAATGGCTTACAGACTTAAAGAACCAGCACAGAACATTCTTTCAATGAAGACAGAAATAAAAGAGGAAGATTTTGATGATTTCTTACAAAGGTACCTGACTGCAAACACCAATGAAGATTATAGTTGTCAGGACACTGACTGTAAGACTGAAACATGTGCATCACCAATCTGCAAGGAGGAGGAATTTTCACCAATGGAAATGATAGAGGAAGAAGAATCGGAGCAAAGAGAATATGGTTCTGATGACACTTCTCCTAAAGGTAAGTTAATGATTAGTTTCTATAGTAATTGTGGGATATAGAATAGAGGTTATTTTGTGTTTTATATTTTAGTGAATGGTTTTCATATTTGCCTGTGTATTTCTTTACTCTAGTAAAATAACTGCAAATCCAAGTATACACATTTTTATTTTACAAAAGGGGAAATGGTGGGAATTGATTAAAGTTTATTTTTCTGAAATATTGCAGGGGATATTCAGAGAACCCAGTCAAAGAAAAGAAGACTCACAGAGGAAAACCAAAACACAGAGGAAGATCTTAAAGGTTCCCAGCGCAGGAAGAAGCAGAAATCACAGCCACCATGTGACACCACTGGAAAACAACACAAGATCTCTCAAAGCCTCAGAAACATTCCCACATCTGCAGTTGGTGATATTCATGAAAAACAATACACAGGAGAAAAGCGACATGAGTGTTCTGTGTGCAGGAAGACTTTTAGTAAAGTGAGCAATCTAAAGATACACCAGAGGATCCACACTGGAGAAAAACCATTTGAATGTTCGCAGTGTGGGAAGAGTTTTAGCGATATGGGAACTCTAAAGACACACCAGAGGATCCATACTGGAGAAAAACCATTTGAATGTTCCCAGTGTGGAAAGACTTTTAGGCAAAATAACCATCTGACGTCACACCAGAAAATCCACACTAGAGAAAAACCATTTGAATGTTCCCAGTGTGGAAAGACTTTTAGTATACTGAGCCATCTAAAGACACACCAGAGGATCCACACTGGACAAAAACCATTTGAATGTTCCCTGTGTGAAAAGACATTTAGTCAAGTGAGCAATCTGAAGGTACACCAGAGGATCCACACTGGAGAAAAACCATTTGAATGTTCCCAGTGTGGAAAGACTTTTACTCAAATGAGCTCTCTAAAGACACATCAGAAGATCCACACAGGAGAAAAACCATGAGTGTTCCCAGTGTGGAAAAACTTTTAGTATAATGAGCCATCTAAAGACACACGAGGATCCATACAGGCCTTATTAGACACCAGAGGATCCACACTGGAGAAAAGCCTTATCAGTGTTCTGATTGTGGAAAGGCCTTTAGTCAGTTGTCTTCTCTGAAAATACTCCAGAGGATCCATACTGGAGAAAAGCCATATCAGTGTTCTGAGTGTGGAAAGGCCTTTAGCCAATCGAGTACTTTAAAGACACACCAGAGGATCCACACTGGAGAAAAGCTGTATCCGTATTCTTAATGTGGAAAGACTTAGTCATACTGACCTTCTTCAGACACACCAGACAATCCGTACTGGGGAAAAGTCATATCAAAACATCTGTTTTATTCTTAGGAGAGTTTTGAATTAGACATGCCTAAATTATTTAGGCCTACATTGTTTTGAATGTTGGTATCATGTAAATCTTTTATTTTTAAAATAAAACGGACAAATACAAGAAATGCTTCCATACTTAATGTATTTCTTTACATTTTCCAATGCAAAGGTTAGTGGTTTCCACATTATGTTACGTTTAATCAAGAGTTCTTTGTCCTGCCAGGACATTCCCTTTTGTTTGGTTGATAGCTCTATGTCAATCAATTGTCCTCTTTCTGAATGGTTGATAGCTGTAAGCAGCTGTATGAGATTGACCTTCTTTTGAATGGTTGATAGAGCTATATCAATCAATTGCCCTCCTTCTGAATAGTTGATGGCCCTATACTGCCCTCCTTTTGTTTGTTGCACAGCTCAATGAGTATCAACTGCCCTACTTTTGTTTGTTTGATAGCTCTATGTGTGAACAGTCTAATGTGGCACAATTACTGTATAGTCTTTAAAGCTCACACTCTCACTCCAGCCCTACTTCCACTCCTTTGTGAAGTTCCTACAGGTGGAATGTAAAAGACATATTGGCCATTTCTGGACCAGTCAGATGTGTGAAGAACTCTCATTGGATTCCCTCCCATGATCCTTTGCCACTCTAGTTATCCCAAAAGCTCCTGCAGTTGAAGGACATGAACATTTAGATGGAACATTAGGAGATATTAGCCTATAGTATTTTTTAGTGAGCTTACCAATTTCTTTTCATTTAGCAGACATGGATAGACCAATTTAATTGGTAGTTATAAATATCCAGCAGTTAGGCAGTATGACATTAAGCATCAGCCTCTGTCTTTAGTGGTTCACGATGTTCCTTTCTTTCAGATGTGCAAAGAACCATGAATTTCCATCCAAGACTCTAGTTATCCCAAAAGCTCCTGCAGTTGAAGGACATGAACATTTAGATGGAACATTAGGAGATATTAGCCTATAGTATTTTTGGGTGAGCTTACACAATCATTCTTTTCATTTAGCAGACATGGATAGAGCAATTTAATTTGTAGTTTATAGGTCTATATCTGTTTTCGCCCTTATGTTACAGAATGCCTGGCGTAATGTTAGTGGTCATGTTTAATGCAATATATCTAGCATGAAATGAAAGAATGTCAAACAGCATAGACGGGCGCAAAACACTTTACATTGAGTCGATGTGACCTCAGATCTTACTTTCGATTCCCATTGATTCCGTGTAAAGTGCCTGTTCGCTTCTGCGTTCACGTTTGGTCTGTGCTGTACCAAATTATTTTGTTCCATTCGCTAACTAGCACATTTAGCAAGCTCTTTTAACAGGGCTATACTTGAATTCACTCCGCTAATTTCCTTTAATTGGTAGTTCAAAGGTGTATATATGAATGAGGTATGAAGAACATATTTAGCTTTTTTCACATGGGAAGTAGGGAGGTATGAATAACACATTTAGATAGCATGAGAGTAGAGTACATGTCTATACAGTTACATTCTAGACAGGGTGAGACTACACTGCAAGACCACTGTATGCAGATTCAGGAAAGAATGAACATCATTGTCTCCCATCTAATCACATTGTTGTTCAGGACAAGTAATCGCCCATTTCTGATCCATTGAACTCAATTTAGACATCAGTTCATAACTCCTGTCCAGTCTCGTCTCAGGTACCTACTTCTTCCCATTGTTGAATATTTTTCATATCCTATTAATTTGTGAGTGTGGTCTCAAACTGATGGTAAAGTACTTAATTTTACAGATCTAAATATGGCTGCTTGGGTGCCCAATGGCCAACACAAAGAGACCATCTGCCAATAGAATAACGTTATTCTAGTTGTGACCCATCTTGATTCTATTTTTCCCCCCAAAATCACCCAGTGATCAACAAGTTCACACCTCATTCTGTCTTGTGTCGTCCAAGCACCATTAAGCTCACACTTCCCCCACCCCTACTTACCCTATTTCATCCAATCACCATTCAGTTTAAAGTCCCACCCACTCTTCTATTGCAGACAGTCAAGCAGTTAAAAACACTTCCCTTCCCACTACTTGTCATTCTGCTGTTCAGCTTGATTTCCTCAGAGAACTACTGCAGACTGAAATGGCTTACAGACTTAAAGAACCAGCACAGAACATTCTTTCAGTGAAGACAGAAATAAAAGAGGAAGATTTTGACGATTTCTTACAAAGGTACCTGACTGCAAACACCAATGAAGATTATAGTTGTCAGGGTTATTACTGTAAGACTGAAACATGTCCATCACCAATCTGCAAAGAGGAGGAATTTTCACCAATGGAAATGATAGAGGAAGAAGAATCGGAGCAAGGAGAATATGGTTCTGATGACACTTCTCCTAAAGGTAAGTTAATGATTAATTCGTTTCTACAGTAATTGTGGGAATAAAATGATAATAGTGGTTATTTTGTGTTTTACATTTTAGTGAATGGTTTTCATATTTGCCTGTGTATTTGTTTACTCTAGTGAAATAACTGCAAATCCAAGTATACACATTTTTATTCTACAAAGGGAAATGGTGGGCATTAGAACTTGGGTATTGATTAAAGTTTATTTTTCTGAAATATTGCAGGGGATTTTCGGAGAACACAGTCAAAGAAAAGAAGACTCACAGAGGAAAACCAAAATACAGAGGAAGATCTTAAAGGCTCCAAGCACAGGAAGAAGCTAAAGTCACCATGTGACACCACTGGAAAACAACACAAGATCTCTCAAAGCCTTAGAAACGTTCCCACATCTGCAGCTGGTGATGTTCATCAAAACCAATACACAGGAGAAAAGCGACATGAGTGTTCTGTGTGCAGGAAGAGTTTTAGTCGAGTGAGCGGTCTGGAGACACACCAGAGGATCCACACTGGAGAAAAACCATTTGAATGTTCCCAGTGTGGAAAGACTTTTAATTCTACGAGCAATATGAAGATACACCAGAGGATCCATACTGGAGAAAAACCATTTGAATGTTCCCTGTGTGGAAAGACCTTTAGTCAAGTGAGCAATCTGAAGGTACACCAGAGGATCCACACTGGAGAAAAACCATTTGAATGTTCCCAGTGTGGGAAGACTTTTACTCAAATGAGCACTCTAAAGACACATCAGAAGATCCACACAGGAGAAAAACCATTTGAGTGTTCCCAGTGTGGAAAAACTTTTAGTATAATGAGCCATCTAAAGACACACCAGAGGATCCATACAGGACAAAAACCATTTGAATGTTCCCAGTGTAGAGCAACTTTTAGTCAAATGAGCTCTCTAAAGACACACCAGAAGACCCATACCGGAGAAAAACCTTTTGAATGTTTGCAGTGTGGAATGACTTTTAGTCATTTGGGCAGTCTGAAGTCACACCAGAGGATCCACACTGGAGAAAAAACATTTGAATGTTCCTTTTGTGGAAAGGGTTTCAGTCATATGAGCAATCTGAAGATACACCAGAGGATCCACACTGGACAAAAACCATATCAGTGTTCTGAGTGTGGAAAGGCCTTTATTGAGAAGGGTAAACTTGAGGCACACCAGAGGATCCATACTGGAGAAAAGCCACATCAGTGTTCTGAATGTGGAAAAGCCTTTGTTGAAAAACGAGGCCTTTTTAGACACCAGAGGATCCACACTGGGGAAAAGCCTTATCAGTGTTCTGAATGTGGAAAGGGTTTTAGCCATAAAAGTAGCCTTCAGAAACACCAGAGGATCCATACTGGAGAAAAACCATATCATTGTTCTGAGTGTGGAAAGACTTTTAGTCGTTTGGAGAGTCTGAAGGCACACCAGAAAATCCATACTATGGAAAAACCATATCGAAACATCTGAGGATCCGTACCGGAGAAACTCTTTAGATTGACTGAATTGAATTTGTTCTCTTTCTCTTAAGTCTTTCCCTAAAATTATGGAAATGTCTTGTGCTCCTTACTTTATAATGTAGGAAGACAGTAGTTGTGTATAGGTTGTTCTTGGTGTTGGTCTGTTAAGCTCAACAATTCAATCAACTCAATGAAAAGAAGAGTTAAAATTGTCAGTGCCGTCACTAAAAATAATTACCCTTTTAATCAATGCATTACGCTACCGATGTATTAATCATGCTTAGGATATTGAAGGTACATTCCAGATTTTACGTTTAATAACAGTTTTTCAAAACATTTTGAGTTTACTTTTTTGGGAGTTTCAAATTAGACAAATTATTTAGGCCTACGTTGTTTTTAAAGTTGGTATTATGGAAATCTTATTTCTAAAATAAAGAGGCAAAAACAAGATATGCTTTCATGTATTTCATACTTGTATTGTATTTCTTTACATTTTCCAATGCAAAGGTTAGTGGTTTCCGCAGTATATTCTGTTTAATGAAGAGTTCTTCGTCCTGCCAGGACATAACCTTTGTTTGGTTGATAGCTCTATGCTGCTGTATGAGATTGCCTTCCTTTTGAATGGTTGATAGCGCTATGTATCAATTGCCCTCCTTCTGATTGGTTGATGGCCCTATACATACCAATTGCCCTCCTTTTGTATGTTGCACACCTCTATGAGTATCAACTGCCCTCCTTTTGTTTGTTTGATAGCTGAAGAGTTCTCATACAGATGGAATTCCCTCTAATGGTCCTTTGTCACTCTCGTTAACATTCCAAATGCTTCTGCAGTTTTGGATTGGAGACCTATTTATATATCAATGCATCATTTTCCTTAATTGACCGATCCCAAGCCCCGCCCATCTATTGTTACGTATAGCTACCTCGGACAAGTTCGGCAAAACCAGCGTGCCTGGAGCTGGAAATGCCTGTGTAAATATGTTCACTTGTGATGGCTTTCGGTTCAGATAGCCTGAATGTTATCGTTTGAAAATGTGAACAGCAATAAAAACAACAGTAGACAACGTGATGGGTTCGTCTCTGTGAATGTTCACCGTTTCCCTATTTCGGATTATTTCGATTTCGACAGGTCAGAGGGGAAAAGTTAACCTAGCCAGCCCAAGTTGCTAGATGCCTGCACAGCATATAAGCAAAATTGCATTCCTAGCAACTTTCTCAAAATGTCAAGTAATTTTTCTGGATGGGGATGACATTGTATGTTTATGTGTTTGTAAAGAAGTAGATTTTTTACCCTGAATCTGCTGCGTAGCCCACCCCACATAGCCCATCTTTGAATGTGGGCTAATGTAAGCTAACGTAAGGTATACTCCTACTTAGCTTCGTGTAAACTTACAAAACTGTTTATCTGTGAGTGTAAAAGGTGTAAAAGCCTTCCTTTAACTCTCGATTCTTCTTGTGATGTTAGACCTAACGTTAGTTAGCGGCAGTCCTTCCTTTAAAAGGTCTGATCAGACGTAACCTAACGTTACCAAACGCACTGCAAACAGCTAACGTTATTGTAGGCTCTCCTTGGGGGAGGCCAGGGTTGATAAGCTAACGTTAATAATTGTCATGATTGAGGTTAAAACACGGTGTCAATATAAGCACAGGCTTTGGGAGAGAACATGCATTTGTGTTGAGGGTAAAAAAATATATTAATAACATTGCCGTCACTATTACTGATGCTGTAACATTAAAGCAGATAATTGCGTCCGTCATCTCCATCTCTCATGACGTGGCTGCAACTTTGCGTAAGCCTATTCGCCGTATTCATTAATTATTTGTTTATTGTGTTACAATTAGATAAGCCATATCCATGCAAAGTTTGAACTTGCTTAGCAGGTTGAAGAGAGCCGAGGCTGGCTGAGGCTGCTTCTTGTATGAATTAACAGCATGGCCTGAGCGAATTGGCGAGGGTAAAAAAAAAAAAAACCTTCCCACACATCCATAGTAAGTAAACTGTTGGTCTTAGAGGTCCCCAAACACATATTCCACCGTTGTGATACGAGATTACACCAAGGCAAAGCTGCAAGCCTCATAGTCTACTATTATGCAGGAAAGGGAGAAGTTGTCCGAGGTTCGCTGCGGGCCCTATTGTGACTAGAGCTGGAAATATTTGCCCGAACCCGACGGGGCCCAACAGGACCTGCCGGGTTCGGGCCGGTTCGGGGTCTAATTTCAATATTCCAAGCGGGCCCGGCTCGGGCTCGGGCTGAAAGCCGATGCGCGGCAAATATGCGATCACATGATACGCCTAACGTTCTATCTACAGGCATGCGTTAATAGATGCAAAATGGATGTAGAAGAAGTTAAACGGAGATTAGCCCTTGGCGAATTCATGTTGGTCGAGCCAGTAAATGCGAGGTCGGAGGTGTGGAAACATTTTGAGCACGTTCACAATGAGAAAAACGAGGCAGTGGGGTATGTCAAATGCAAGAAGTGCGACGTGATGTTAAAGTATGACAGCAAGACAACTGGTAATTATTGCTGTTCTTATTTTTCTTTTAACTTTGGGCAGATCATTTATTTTAGCCTTGAAGTTCTTGAACTTCAGACATCTGTAGGCTAACTAATCTGAATAAAAAACATAGAAATGTTCAGCAAAAATGACTCATTGTTGACTGCTTTGATATGCGCACAATTGAAAAATGTCGGGTTGCAAACGGGTTCGGGCTCTATGAAGCTGTCAATCATACGGGCCGGGGCGGGCTCGGGTGGAGTTCTCTCGGGCTGGGGCCGGTTCGGGTCTTAGTTTTAAGGCCCGTTTCAAGCTCTAATTGTGACATCGTGAAAGTGGGCGGGGCTTGGGATAGGTCAATTTGGGACGTCTCATACATTGAGGAAGGTAGCACCCTGATTGTACATGGTACATTTACATATTGGGTATTGCTGGATTCAGCACCACCTCACCTTTCCAACAAACCATATCATGACATTCTATGACATTCCCTGCCAAAGCAAACACAAACTAAACAAAAACATGCTGCAAGGGTGTCCAATTTTTTCCATGTCCGCCTATTTTAGGTTTGTGTTCTTAGGGCTCTAAACATGGCATACTTCAAGATATTCACACACAGGTTTTTCTAGAACAAGTGTGGGCAATTATTTTGGCCAAGGGGCCACATTGGCTTTCAGATTTTGACTAACGGGCCGGGTGTTGACAGTTAACAAACTGATGTCGACACATTGGCAAGTCTCAAGCCAGTAGCCTCACTTTCTTCAGAGGACATGTTAACATGCAGGTTTAAAAGGGTGGAATTTGCTTTTCATGATCATATAACACATTTGATAAATAAGGCCTATAACCTAATGACTAAATGAGAAATTATTTTATTTTGGGAAGGCTCCGCGGGCCGCATCTGGCCCCCGGGCCTTAGTTTGCCCAGGTATGTTAAAGAGGGTACAGCAACTTCTTGGCTACATACATGCCAAGTTTCAAAGGTCTCAGAGCTTGTATTAAGATTGTGTATCAGTTTATATGTCTTAAGTCCCATTCGGCAAGGGTCCATTTTTGTTCTTTTTTAGCTATGGGGTGTATGACAATATCTATGAATTTAACCATCTTTGCAGCAAAATATTTTTGTCCAAGAATCCATTTCATATATGGGAGACCTTAAAGATGAAGAAAAACATGGTTGGGTTTTGTTCTACCACGGGTAGGGGTATCTCGAAAACTAAAGCACTTTTTGATGGTTTGTCACTAGACTATAGATGATTAATCTTCCTTATTATCCCAATTGATTTGTTTACTGTTTTACTAACCCAATTGACTCGTTCTTTCCAACTCAAGTGTTCATCAACAATGACTCCTAAAAATCTTGTGGATAACACTTGAGGCAACTCAGTTGAGTCAATAATAAGTTTAAAGGAATCTGTTAGCTATAGCGTTCTACCTGAACATCATAAAGTTTGACTTCTTGACATTCAAAGATAATTTATTCAATTTAAACCATGTGGCATTTTCCTGGTGAACCAGTAGCCTGTAAGTAACAGGCTACTGGCACCAGGGGGTCAAGAACGCGCAGATTAGCGGCAGCACTTTAGCATCGCCATGTTTAGGTACGGAGTCACAATCCGAACCATCATGCTGGGCACGAGCACTCATGCACTTACAAGTTGGTGGGCGGTTACATGCGAAATGTTGTTTCTCCGGGGAGAGTAAAAGCAATATTTAATGATCTCTGTTTAGTCTTTGCTTATTTCTTGAGGAACTTGTGAAAAAAAGTGTACTGTCATGAATGCTATAAAAACTTCAGGCACGTTCTCGACAGAACTTTCTTCCTCGTGTTGTATGGCAAACAAACTAGGTGCATTATCACCACCGTCTGGACTGAAGGACTACTGTTTTTGCAAAGAGATTCAACGCGAGTCCATGCATCATTTCCAACTGTGGAACTTTGCGCATGGGCAGCATGGGCATGGCCTGGTCTGTTACCTCCAGTGTTCACAATGGCGTTGACTGTCAATTCACCGCATTTACTAGCCTAGCCTCGGCCATTCAGTTCTATGGAGGGCGGGACTTAGTCGTTGTCTCCAGTTTATATATAACCTCCTTGACTGGCACACTGCCCTTTCACGCCTCTCCGCAGGCGTGGTTTAGTCAAAAGATGCTTGCACATGGTTGGAGCAACCTCATATGAATGACATGACACACTCACGTTGAAGCTTTGTGACGTAGGTCGTGTCGTCACGTAAGCGCCGCCAGGTCGGGAACCAAAACAGAAACGTCATACCCACTGAAATCCCTCCCTACGATCCTGATTCGTCGTGCTGCCCCGGTTATTTCGAAAACGGAGGAGGAGAGCGAATCACTGGTGTACCAGAAGGTTTGTGTAGACCAGCTCCCTGGGCGTCAACACATAGCTTCTGGTTCACCAGGAAAATGTGGCATAGGCAGCTAGGCCAATGTTATCTTCTTTTATAAGAGTGTTGAAATTCGAATGTGTAATTATTAGGGTAGTATCATCTGCAAACATAATTGGAGAAAGTGTTTTAGAAACATTTGACAAATCATTATAATAAATAAGAAATAATAATTGTCCAAGAATAGAACCTTGTGGAACTCCACATAGTATTCTAGCTTTGCTTGAGTCACAACCTTTAATACAAACATTCTGACTTCTGCCTGAAATGTAATTACTTAGCCATTTGTAAGTGACATTATGAAAGCCATATTTGTACAATTTTTCTACTAAAATATAGGTCTACAGTATTGAATGCTTTTGACAAATCGATAAATATAGATAAATATTTATTGATAAATATAGATAAATGTTTATTTTTCTTAAAAAGTATTTATGTTGAAAATATTAAACTTGCTGGAAAACAAAACTAAATACACATTGAATGGAATGAATGAATACACACACGCACACAAATCACAGTCTTACTTTCCAAAAACATCAACAAGAGGTGAGAACCATTATTAAATAAAATGTCTTGCCACAATTTCAATTGGGAAAAAACGCACACTAACCATTTGCTGTTTTTCTTTCATAGAAAAACAACAAAATGGTAAAATTAGCACTAAGATTCAAGTTGGCTAATCACATTGATGATTTCTGAAAGGCAAGTCAACCATTTTGGCTGCAAAATTGTCAGCCTTACACTTGATGCAGTGCGATGACTCCTGAAGCACACAGTGGTGCAGGCTCAGCATGCGACAAGGCTCTCACAACATGTGGCAAACACTGGATCCTCCATACATCCTGTCAGTGTAAAGAAAAAAATTAGACTGTCTCCAAACATCTCCCAAACCATAGCAACACCATGGGCCTACACACATTTAAGCTTTTAAAATGACCACTGTTACTAAAATATATATTTTTTTAAAAATCAACACTAACTTTTGCCAGTGGTGTGCGTTGTCTATAACATATTATTAACAAACTTACCTCAGCAAACCACACGGGCAATCGGAAACGATGCTTAGTTTGCCATTCGCCAGGCTAGTAATGCATTGCTTTTAGTGGTAACTTGGTAATGTGAGGCATTACAGAAGAAAAATTGGTAATATTTTACTCAGAACAATTGTCAGTAACACAAGTTACAATGAATTTTTAACTTGGAATGAAGTGGTGTTTTTTTCCTTCATACAAATTCACCTATAATCACTGAGAGATCAGCACTGGTAAGTCTGCTGAGTTAAAGTCTGCCGGAATTAATGTAGAACTTTACAGTCTCTGCTCGTCATTCTCAACATTCATAATGAATAGATGATGGTCATATACTACCGGAGGGCTCGAAGAGTAACTTGAAGTAATGCAACAGTAGTTTAACGCTTTACATTTTCAAAACAGTAATATTGTAATGTAATGGATTATTTTAAAAGGTCAGTAACAAGCAAGATATAACGCATTACAGTTTTGTATTAACTTGCCCAACACTGCAAGTAAGTGCTTTCTAATCATGTGGTCTTATAATGGCATTTTGTGGTCTTACAATGGTTACAATCTAATATGGCCTTATGACATTGTGTGTTTCAGGCACTTGTTCTAGGATTTCTGGCAGAGCATTCCCTGTCTCTGACAATTGCATCACACCTCATCAATTTAGCACAGGTTCTGGCAAGAGATCCTAAAGCTCTTAGAGAGTTATCAATGGATAGAACATCTGCGTCACACAAACTAACACATGGAGTGAAAAAGTTAGCCTGATTTGATCATCTGCTTTCACATCGTTAATGCAATGTTTAGAAAAAAAATCCTACAGTTCTTTTAAAACGCATATATGGGCAAAGACTTGAAGTTTTAAGGTGAGGTTTACTTTTTCGTGGAATTGCCATATATTTTAATCTTAACTTTATGCAGTGAATCCAACAGAGTTTGTGGATCAATTTGGGGAAGAACCACCATCTACAATGCCAAAGTGGTGGGGTCGTCCAGAGGCAACCGGTGGAAACTCAAACCCATATACCTTTTCATCATGTTGCCACAACTGGGCATGGCACAGACACGGACCATTTTCGTCTCTCTTCTCTCTACGAATCCGATCCACAAGTGCTTGTACGGCCGATTGTCAATGGATGACCACTCGGTCTCTGGTTCCCTTTGCATCGGTTTGCTACTGGTCGATGTTAGAAAATGTTCGAAAATGCTTTCTGAGTTCCGTTCAGATCAGCAGTTGGCCAGACCAGCAACGGCGAAGGGGTTACGTCACTGGTAGGGCCTGCCACGCTATCACCACGCCACCAGCACCTACAGGCCTAACGGGAAAGTGTATATATTATATATTATTTTTTTTAAAGCCTAGTTATGTTGCAAACGCTTACAATATGTAGCTCATTTATTTGTCTTTAATGCTTCAAATACAAGTTTTGACATGTAACAACAATCAAACACGTTTCAGATTTTGTAGACTAGGCCTACATTATAAATTAATCTTTGATGCGTGTTCGTTGAACTTGATTATGTTCGTTGAACTTCTGCCTATGTTGGCGCTTCCACTGTAGTGCGTCACAGACCGACAAATTAGCTTTGGACCAATCCCTGTTCTTACAGCTGTGACGCATCTAAAAGTCGCGGCAAAAATGAATACATTTCGGACCAATCATTGTACTCGTGGGTGGAACTCCGGTGTCTCGCAATGAGTGAGGTTGGACTTATAATGACCTCATTTGATGACACCTGTTACATTACTTTCTCAAAATGTCAACCAAACGTGAGGAGAGATGTTCAGTGCTACAATGCAAGAGTTCCAAGCCAAATCCATCCGTGAGTCTACATTCACTACCCAAAGATCAAGAGAGATGTCAGTGATGGATAGAGTTCATTTGGAAGGGTAAAATTCCATCTAAAAACCCAGAGTCCACGAGAGTCTGCAGTCTACACTTTGTGGACAGCTGCTTCTCGAACCTTTTGAGGTGGAAGATGGGGTATGCCAGCAAATTACTACTGAATCCAGACGCCATTCCATCGCTGTACACGGAGGACGTAGGAACTACAAGTGGACATATCGATCAATCAGTAAGTTTAGTTTTTTTTTTTTGTTTATGCTATTTGAGTTTTACCCACTCGGTCGTGCTAAATGTTCGCCACGATTTTTGCCAATAAACCTAAAGTTTGTGGCTTCTTCACTTGGCTATGCCTTGACGAGTCTGTGACATGACATATCTAGTCTTTTTCGAAGACGAGCAACTTTTTTTTTTTTTTTTTTTTTTGCTTACACCAGTTTGTAACCTAGTTTAGCATTTACATTCAAAGTCCCCTGTTGAACGTATCTCCTTTCGTTAGACAACGGCAGTTGTGGACCTAGAAACCCATCGTTTGGTTCTGTCGTCAGCCAAAACCCAGAGAACGACGGGGACTCAGCTGTCAAGATTGCCAATATAAGTGTCATCCAAATGTGCATGTTAGTAAGAAAGTCATACTAATGGCAGACAAAGTGACAAAGTGTGTGTGTGTGTGCGCGCAGCAGGGGTGATAGCAGTCCGGCGCCGCGCCGGAAATCCGGCGTAGCGTGGCTCTGTTAAAAAAAAAAAAAAAAAGATTTCCCCATCCCATCAAAGAACGCAGATCCACGTTACGAAAAGTCCCTTTCCCCGCTCCATTTGCTGTGTGCTGCAGACCATGTAAAGCGCATCGCAACCCTTCAATCCAATCAGAAATAGGACGGGGCGGGTCTTGGTTGTCTTGGCCAATAAGAGACGTTGGTTGCTCGAGTAGTACTCCTGGCATGTAGTTGGGGGAAAAAGCTGTTTGGGTCAGAGACAGTCCTGTTGCAGCTTAAAATTGCCTCACGGCTTTCTAATTGTAGTACCTTAACACATGTCAGCAAGCAGACAAGTTATATGAAGAATGTCGTAAGTGTTAACCGATGTTTAGAAAAAAAAAAAATGAAACTCAGCACGCAATATCACCGCGCGTGATGCACCTTGCTATTGCTTTGGTAGTTTGCAATTTTTTTTTTTTTTTCGTTCTCCAGTCTGCGCAACGGCGCAGGAGTTCAGTAAAGGCTTTGCGGACTTTTGAATGTAATGGGAAGCAAGCACTGACCTTACAATGTGAGAAGTTGACAATGTCTCTCTCTATCTCTCCCGGATCTCTGGCTGAATGTTATGCACAACGGTGAACTGGCACTTATTAATTTCGGTGAATATGCTACTTGCACGAAATTCTCAATAAAGTTTACATCATGCGCAGCATGATCGGATGATGGGAATAGCCTGGTTAAAGCAATATCTAGGAGAGAGGTTGACCTAGGGAGAGCAGCGCATTATCTTACTATCTGGAGCTACAGTAGGCCTATGTTTGGCTTTATTGAAGTAGGCTAAAACCGAAACGAGCAAGCGCCCACATTTTCAGTGGCATTGTAACGGAGTGTGTCCGGCGGGTGGTAGACTCAAGGCATGGAAACGGAATAATGCAGACGTCTTTCTTTTATTTTATATTAGGCCACCGGCGGGGTGCTTAACATAACAAATTAACAAACAAACTAAACAAACAAAACACTGATCAAACTGAAAATAATCAGGGGCAAGGCCCACAAACTAGGCAATATAACATACAATCATTATATCCTCTCGCCTCAGAGGCGAACCCCGACTGTTACGCACTGTAACTACTATCGGTCACAACCAAATCATGGTTTACAATCAATTAAGACATTGACTTATGTTTACAACCTATACATTGCAAAAGCGCAAGCATACAGTACCCCTTTATCATCAGAGAACATAATAACAGCATGTCAATAAGGCAATAACACAAAAAGAAAAGATGATCAAAAACACCCCTGTAACAAGCGCTTCCCAGCAGGAGCGCGCTCGCAACTCCATAGGTTCCACCTCCCATAGCTCGGTTTGATCCCCGCTTATGATAACTTTATTTGTCAGTAAAATATTATATACTATTGTATTGTCAGAGCCCCCACAGATGTTTGAGTTTGCTGCTTTCATGGGAGCCAGACCTCTCTCTATGGGAGCTCAGCTCCCACTGGCTCCCACCTAACTCGAACCCTGCATACGAGCTATCTGCTCACCCACGGCATTGCCCCAGAATTTAAACGCCAGCTGTCTGAGAAACTTAAGAATTGTATGTTTTCCCTTAATGTTGACGAGGCAACAGACAAAAACATGGACAAGATCATGAATGTCCTTGTCCGTTTTTTGACGAGGATGCTGGGAGCGTGAAGACTCAGCATCTTGCCAGTAGGATAATTAACATCGCAAATGCAGAAGCGTTAACAGCAGAGTTAAATGACGTCCTGCGCACATACGGCCTCGACTGGAGACAAGTGACAAGTATGTTACTTGACAATTGTGCTGTGATGAGGGGGAAAAGGTTAGTTTATTATTTCTGTTCTTGTTATTAAATCATCAGTAACAATAATGATTCATAGTAGGCCTAATAATAACTTAACAAAAATATCGCATAATAACGTAGGATTATTATTATTATTATTATTATTATTATTATTATTAGTCTTTTTGTTCTAATTATTTTTATTAGGCCTATTGCATTTGTATAGCCTATAATAGCACAATTCACACAAGACTGCTGCTCAAGGTGCTTCACAGTTAGATCAAAAACAACAATAGGCCATAACATTATATATATATATATATATTATACAATGACTCATTTGATTGGAGGCTGTATAGTTGGTAAAGCATTCACCATGTTTCCAGGAATACATTCTAGTGTTGAATTGTTGAATTGGGGTTAAATTCCCACCTCAATTATAACTATACTTCAACAGCACAAGCCTAGAATGTATTTCTACATAGAACCCAACGTGTCCAGTTTGTTCCAGTCGATCTAAAGTGCTATACGAAGATGGAAATGATCTGTGTTTTTTGTGAATAACACTATAGCCATTAAGCAAAAATGAAAACATATCTATAATGGTCATACAAAAACTATTAAATGTTTGAATAATTTGTCAAAATTAAACCTATGTTACGTCATCGCCAGACCCCAACCGACCCCGCCCCCGCCCCTTGCCCCCGAAAAAAGTTCAGGCTCAGGGATTTTTTTCACTATCACCCCTGCGCGCAGCATCCATGGCGGCGTTTTTAGCTCGAGAGGATTGTGGAGAACAAACGTTTGACCAAAGACGTGTCAAAACTAAGCCCAACCCACCAGACATCCTCCATTGAGGGGTTCCACAGTTTAATTCTTCGCTTCGCCCCCAAAAATGTTGTTTTTTCATATCGTGGAATGCTATGCAGGTAAGCATGATTCATATCACGCATGTTGACTTACAGTATTATTTGCAACAATGACACTAAGTTGAATCTGCATGTGTTCCAGGTTATATCTAGCTGGCATGCATTTCAATGAAAATGCCAATAGACCTGTGCATACAACAAGAGGAGCTCCTGTGTACAAGATCAAGTACCCAAAGTACAAGAAAGAGGGGTATTCAGTCCAGGCCGTGAAGTCCACACCAACTTATGGTACGTCCATTTCTTTCTGGAATGTTTGTCATACAGTATGTTATACACGTGGTCATTGGTGCCATTATTCAAGACAATGGTTTGGTCTGAAATTGCAGGCTATGTGGACCAGCTGATCCAGATCCTATTCCATGAGGTTGTCATTGACCCTGGGCCATTCACAGCTCTGCAGGACCAGCTAACCATCCCTTCTCCTCTGTGTGCTCACTTTGAGAGGCCCAACAAAGACGAGGCCATTGCTGGGCATATGTCTCGTTTCAATCAACCAGGTATCCTTCCATTTTGTTACTTCTACATCTTGCCATCACAGTATACCCAGCAACCTAATTTGTGTATTTACTATGTTAGATTCTTTAGCCCAAGGCATCAATGAACCATAACCAATCAATCTGTGTATCTATTTTCTACATAGATTTATAGAACTTCTTGTGTAAAACTACAATAGCAGCGTTGCTGGTGTAATGAGTTCTTTTTTTTTTTCTTCCTTTTCTGTCTGCAAAGTAGGGTGGGGGGACCATCCTGGGCTCGAAAGCACTTCACAGCAACCAGAACCTCTGATTGGGAGTCAAGTGCCCTTGCCAGCTGCATGAAAATGTGAGGCTTCCTTCCAGCAGACAGGAACTCATTGTGGAGTTCAATAAATTGTTCTGCACATTTGCTATCCTGTACAACTCTTTCTCCTCTCTTCTCTCCCTCTCCTCACTCTAACATGTAATGTGATGGTTATGTCATGAAGGTCTAGCCTCCTATACTGGCCTAAATTCTTTTGTTTCTTCTGCCCTTACACACTACAATCATCCCGGCTGAGTGTTGAGCCTCCCTGCCATTAACCCCTACCCCACAATGGATGCCAACCAACCTCTCCGGGAGGTGTGTGTTGTGTGTGTGTGTGTTTTTTTTTTTTTTCCTTCCCTCGCCCCTGTTACTCATGGGTGCACCCGTACTGTCTTTAATGCGCCCCGAGACAATGTATTGTATTTGTGTGCCCTACAAATAAAATTGAATTGATATCAACTTCATTGTTAGATTGCTGAAATGCTATAATATATATTAGAAGTTGAGGGGAGTTTTTCCTTGCCCAAGTAAGCTCTGCAAGAAAACTGAATTGAGGAGTGGGACCAGTCTCAGGCCTTCAGTCACTCGACTGCCAAAAGTATAACTAGGTCTTTGAAGCTAGCAGGGAACAGAGATTATAATCAAAGACCTCCTTCTCTCTGGTAAGCGCTAAAGATCTCAGCACATCAAAACATGTAGGTGTAACTGATGCCAACTAGCTGGGCTAACTGGTTGCAGTTTGTGGTAAATCCTCACCCCTAACCTCAAGACAGCTTATAACGCCGAGTTGGAAGCCTAGGCTTTTCAGTTCAGTGGTTAGTGTTCAATGTCCAATGTCCATGCCATGGGTGTGTATAGTTGATGAGGTGACAGGTTTGAGACCTGTGTGCAGTTGAAGTTGACCTGGGCTACACAGGCACAAGAATAGCTTCTTTCCCACTGCCATCAATCAATCTGCTGAACTGTGATGTGTTGTAAGCTATGGGATGTCTGAATCAGACTACATTCTCATCATATTCCCTGTACATTATGCCACTACACTGCACTTGTACTAGCAATTTACAGCCAACATCCACCATTGGCGTCAATTTGTCTAATTTAGATCATATGTGTTGTATTATGCGGATATGTGCCTTTATATAAGAGGCTTTCTTGTACAGTATGTCAATGTATAGTAATAGTAGGCCTACAGTATGTGTATGTCTACCATTTGTACCAAAAAGCCTACTACTTAGGATGTACCATATTTGTTATCCCCCACCCAAACAACACCCTACAAATTGTGAATTTCCCATGTTGCTGTGGCTTCATTTATCCAGTGCAATGTTCATTTGGACCCTTGAGTGTGGATGCTAATGATGACACTAGCCATTCAGTGGAGGTCTAAACCCAGTGTACTGTCCTTCTCCATCTGGAAATTCCTGCCGGATCCTCAAAACCACACAGGACGGGATGACTTTGCGGTCCTTTCGGCCCAAATATCCCCACACCCAGCTGACAAAGCTGCGATACGCCAAGTACCTGGACCGCCTAGAAACATAGTTGAAGCCAAATTAATTTCCATGTAGCCTGATAATACTACTACTGCTACTACTAATAAAAATAATAAGGATTGCATTCTAACAGTACTTGATTGTTAGTAGGATATGCCTAATAGCCTATTCACCCTGTTGATAAGCTATTCCATGGCCAACTTCAATTTCTAAACGAATATAACAGCAGATAACATAATAAAAGTAGGCTGCGTTAGGCTACTTCATTCATGCCGAAAGCAAATAAAAAAAAAAAACATACGCTGCGTTTACTTGGCGCATAGGCCCATGGAGCGCTCTATAAACATGCAACGCATTTTCGAGGCTGTATGGGTTGAGGCAGACCGGTTCCAGCCCAGGATGCGTAGTCATACATTGAATGGAGAGCTCCGTCATCTTTTGTTCCACCTACAGCCAAACATAGCCAAGTCTGAGACCAAACAGTAAAAATAGCAATAAGTGCCACTCTGAAACCTGCGACCATACCCTAGGCTACCTGCGGAATCTCCCTGCAGCATATGTTCTCCCGCTCGGTTGCCATCAATTGGCAATGCCCACACGAACACCTACAAAGTTATGGATACTGTTCATGAGTGACGATGGATGAATTCTAAATGCATACAAACAAGGCGCATCGTAAAGTTTAAAAAGGTAGGTTAAGATAACTCTTAAGTGTTTACAAACATTGTCAAACGAAATCGGTTGCATAACGCTGTTACCATTCGGAAGGATCAACGCCTAAACGATCTCCAACTTCAAACTCCTCTGAATCATCTGAAAACTGGCTATAATCTGGCTCGAACATATACGGCTGTGCAAATCCGATGTAGCCTGCCATTGCCTCTAGTATTCCTTACTGGCATGATTATTTGGGGAGGGAACTTATTAGTACGGAAGTGGGTGGTAACAGTGGCGGGGCTACATTTGCGTATTTAATTGTTTCAGATTTTTGCAACGCGGAAGTAAAAAATGGTAGGCCTCCAGAGGGCACTAGACGGGGTCTTTAAAATTAACGTTGCCAGACTAGGACAACGCATGCTCTCAGACCAAAATGCTCTTACCCACGCAAGTCCAGGGGCGTATTTCACAAAACCAGAGTAAGTAGAGATCCAAGATAAGTGACGAAGACGGTGCTTGACCAAGCCTCTTCTAGGTAAACAAGCTCAAAACGTTTCATGAACGTCAAGCACGGATGAGTTGAGGCGTCTAGGTCAAACCGGGTCTAAGTAATTCTGCTTGAACTCGCGTGCTCGTATTTCAACAAATTCAGTCACGGTGTTCATTTGAAACATGCATATAATAAAATAGTCCGCGTGATGAAAACAAGGAAACAAAACTATTTATATTAAAGACGGGAAATTCAATAACATCTGTAAACTTAAGAGAGAAGGCGTGGCAGACAGCTCACTGCACAAATACGTACGTGCCCACCTGTGATTGCGTCGTGAAGTAGAACGCCAAGTAGTTTGTTTCTTTTAAAATCACGCAACTGAAACAGTAAAACTTTACATCGTCTTTCTCAACGAATCTATGGCAGATATTTTAGCCAATATGTCCCACATTTCTACTGTGGCAGCTTTCTTCTTATCATGTGAATATTAACAATAAGGAAGCAATGGTTAACATGATAAATAATTATTGTAAAATAAAATACTTGTAAAACGAACTGCCATTTTGCAAAATTATGATTTTCTGACAGCTTTTCGAGTTAATACAATGGTGAGAAGTTTACAGACCATTGAATCCTTCTAACACGTGAGGGTCTGTTTGGAGTGACAACTGAGTGAACCAATGAGATACCAGAATTATCATCAGAATAAACTAAGCCTGGCACTTAGCCTGGTCAAGAGCAGGCTAGCTTCCAAGTATAAATTCCCATGGTAACTTATATGTGATCTCTTCTGTGAAACCAAGTCAAGGCTATGTTCATCCAGGATAACCCAGTAAGCCTGCCTAAATCCCCTATCTTGGTTTTGTGAAATACCCCCCTGGTCCCTCCACGCAGGTCGTCGACATGCCTCCTGAGAACTCCCTCCACGTCCTCAGTCCTCACAAAGGGGTTGAAGACCCGCGTGACCAGAGGGATGAACTGGTCCTGGCCAAAGAGGGGTCTTGCCTGCAGGGCCTCCAAGGCAGGACAGCCAGCCACATTTTTGCGTGACTAATGAATGCTACAATTGAGGCCTACACAGGGTATCCTGTAACTCACGATCACTCGCTCCATTAAAGGTCCCATATTACGAAAAATCACTTCTCATAGCTTTAGAATGTGTTTCCTGGGTCTATACTGCCTCTACACACACTTTCAGTTGGATAAAAAG
Source organism: Sardinella longiceps (assembly GCA_027497455.2). Lineage (NCBI taxonomy): Eukaryota > Metazoa > Chordata > Actinopteri > Clupeiformes > Clupeidae > Sardinella > Sardinella longiceps. The sequence continues at coordinate 2,653,440 of JAODXP020000035.1, read as the reverse complement.
CCTCAATAGTTAAAATAGACAATTTACACTGTTAGTAAATGTTCAGCTGCTGTGTGCTTAAACCACCTGTATAGAATTGTCCTAACTACATATGTCACAGGGTAAGTTGGGTGAGGTCCCACAACATTGGCAGGCAGGTAAGCAGCTGAGGGCAATGAGAATGGATAATTGCAAAAAAAAGAAAGACAAATGGCGTTTTCAAGACGACGTAACGTTACAAAACGTTTACTACGTCACCCATAGGGATGAATGGGACATGTTACGTTACGTTACAAAACGTTACGCTCGTTGAATTCGCCAAAAAGAATTTGGCAGGCACTTTGCAGCTGAGAACAATGAAAATGATCAATTGACTAATTAGGGGTGGTCTGTCATAGGCTACAGGGGAAATACTCAATGTATTAGCTGCAGCTGTCTAGTTACTTGGTGCACCCTCCATGACAAACAACCCGTTTTGAGCATCAGAGCTAAAAAAGTTAGCTTGAAAAAAGCGTAATATGGGACCGTTAAATGCAGGAGTCTTGGCATGTCCGCAAATAACCAATCACATAAAAGCAAGCGTGCGCCTACAGCATCCCACGGCAAGACTTGGCTAATCTAAAATAGTGGCAGGGAACAACTACAGTAGAACAGTAAGTTTGTTCAGATGTGAAACTAATGGATATGTGAAGAAGTACATTTTCACAAAAAACAGAACAATATGCGTCCCGGGAAGAATTATCAGTTTTCCAGGAAGACGCACAAAAAACGAGACAATCCCGGGAAATAGAGTACATGTGGCAACACTACTCCATTCACGGGAGATGAGGGTTGTAGAGGTGCATGGTCACTCCTCCCCGAAAAAGTTTCTTCAAAGGTCTCAATGCTTTTGAATGTGTTTCTTGGGTCTATACTGCCTTTACACACACTTTTAAGTTTGATAAAAAGCCTCAATTGTTAAAATAGAGAGTTAGTAATTGTCCAGCTAGTGTGTGCTCAAACCACCTGCAAAGAATTTTCCTAACTACTTATGTCACAGGTGGCTGGGGTCCCACAACATTGGCAGCCATGTAAGCAGCTGAGGGCAATGAGAATGGATAATTGCAAAAAATAAAAGAGAGACAAGTCGGCATCCACTTTGCAGCTGAGAACAATTAAATTATCAATTGATTAATTAGGGGTGGTCTGTCAGGGGAAATCCTAAATGTGTGGACTGCAGGGGGGCATTTCACAAAACCAAGATTTAGACAGGTTTACTGGGTTATCCTGGATGAACATGGCATTGAGGTGTTTTCACAGAAGTTACACAAATGCAACACACAAAGAATCCATCAATACAAAAACCCAACAAAAAACACAGGCAACAATTGCCGGTAACGCTTTCATTTACAGCCCGTGAAGTACTGGGTAATTATTAGGTAAGAATGGTGTAACAAAAAAGTATCAAGGGATAAATTACTGAGTACTTACAGCGTAAGTTTGCTGGAATAACACACGCTCACGCTTTATTTTACAGCCCGTGAAGTACTGGCCAAGTACAAGTAAGAACAACGTAACATAACAGAACTTCCATATACATCTTCCTCTTGCGCCGCCGGTTGGTCCGGGGTCCATGCAGAGCCCTCTGCCGAACCCCCAAAATGGCTGGGGCACTGTTTGAAGAGATGTGTGCGCTCACCGCACAGGGAACACGCCTTGGGGGGCCGTGCAATCTTAAGCTTCATGGTTGGTGCCATGACAAAAGTGCCCATTTCCCCACACCTACGACATGACATTGGCTGGCCTGGATAAGACAAATGTACCTTGTCAGGTCAGATGAAGAAGACAGCGGGGGGATGGTGGAACGCTCCCTGCCGGCTGTCCTGCCTCAGTTTCCCCGCATACCTCCTCTTGCATGTCCAAAAACCCTCCTCGTCGAGCAGTCGAGTACCCCCACGAACCTCCTGGACCCTCCGCTCCAGGCAAGCCAGGACCACGTCATCAGCGATGAAGGGGTTTAAGACTCTCACCACTACCGGCACGAACCCCACGTTGTAAAGTGGACGCAGCCGAAGGGAGCCGGCACCTCCAGACTCCGCCGCTGAAACTCCTCCACAAAGTCCAAGGCCAGCCGCTGCTCAAAGAACGAGATGTCAAACGCTGCACCACCAGCGTCCTGGACCCCAATCACCCAATCAGGGAAGCCCCGTTCCCCCCCGATTGAAAAAGTCCCCGGAGGGTGCAGGAAGTCCGTCAGAGACCCCGGCTTCTGTTTCAGCTGGCACTGGAACCGGTAGCGGGAGGTCCAGACCCGCCACCAGTTTATCACCCGTTCCCCCGGCTTGAGAACCCTCACATGCCTCGCTAGCCACATTTCAACCTCCCTGCGAGGCAAGTGAGGGTTGTAAAGATGCACAGTCACGTTAACAGAATCCCGGTGAAACTATTTAGCCAGGCCTATGCCTGCCAGGTTTGGATGCCCGGACAGGCCCTCCCACAGTCCCACAAAACTCAGGCATTGGGGTAGCGTAAACAATGTAAAATCAAGCCAACCTGTCCGGGCAAAGTCCTGGCAGGCATATATCAATCTTGCAGGCTCCAGTTCCATCCTGTGCATTACGATAGTTTCCATGACGTAAGCCGACGCATTCTCCTTGACATAAATCCTCACGGAATCCTTCAGCCGTGCCTGCGGGGACGACACAAAATCGCGATCACTCTCCATAAGAACAGATTTTTTCTTTAACTTTTATTAATCCGAATTCAAAATCCTTACATACAAACACAAAATAAACACACAAAGGATCAAAATACCAAACCAAAATAAAACCAGGCAACAATTGCCACTCTTACATCACAGTTACAATCACAATTTTTTTTTTTCCCGACACAACACACAAAAGACCATCCAAAACAAACCACCCAAAAGATCAATCAACACAAACCCCAAAACCCCCAAAAAACCACACACACAAACTCATACCCCCCTCTCAACCCACCCCCACCCTCGGTAGACCACCCCAAACCCTTCCCACCTCTTCATCCCCATGAATACCCCTGTACACCCTCACCTCCCGTGCCACACCCACCAACCCAATACCAAAAACCCTACCTGGCTCCAAACGTGGTAACTGTTTCTTGACACAAGTACCCCTCCAATCCCACAACGCTAACTTAAAAACTGTTAATAACACCCACACCGCCCACCGTTTTTTCCCCACCCACCCAGTCAAACCCGTCCCAAACAAAATCAAATCTCTAGTTAAACCCCTACCCACCCATCTCCCACACCACCCATCCACCATCCCCCACACTGCCCTCGCCCCCTCACATGCCCACAAGGCATGCTCCACCGTCTCCTCACCCCTGCGGCACACAGGGCATGCAGGAGTCCCCCCCCCACCATGCCTATATCCGCTCCCTGACTGGGAGCCGACCCAGGGCAACCAGCCAGTTCAAATCTTTACCCCTTCCCCCCATTCCTGCGGGCTGTAACAAGCCCAAGTCCACTCCTACCATCATACCCCTTTCCCCCTCCACCCCAAAAGCCCTCACCCTACACTCCCTATATGTGTCCCTGTGCTTTAAAACCACCCCATCCCCCAAACACCACCCATGTGACTTTACAAACGATCCCACCACCGCATAATGGGGAGACTTAGCCCTATTCACCCGTGCCCCAGTAGCCCGCTCAAAACTATCTAAAATCACCCCCACCCTCTGAAAACTCCCCTCCGAAGTCAAGGGTGATGTCATCTGCATATGCCATCACCCTTGCCTCACTACCCCCTGCACCTGGCAAGTGAACCCCACACAAACCCACATCCCTCCTAAACCGTGCCACGAGGGGCTCCAGGCTGAGCACGTAATGGAGAGGAGACAGGGGACACCATCCGCATCCAGCAGCCGAGTCCCTCCACGAACCTCCTCGACCCTCCCAAGCTAAAACAATAAATAGATAAATAGCTAAAAGCCAGTAAAACCACTAAAAAGGGAGCTAAAAAGCATGGAATGGGATGGAGAAACACCTGGGAGTTGGAGCTACTAAAACCTGAAAAGGATAAAACACAGAGAATTGAATGAAATGTGCAAAATACAATTAAACAAGAAAACTGTGCAAATGTACCTTTGGTTTGTAAAGGGATACACTACAAAGTGTACCCCGCCCACCAAACCAAAGCGACCGCTAGCTCCGCCTTTTCACCTCAGCCAAAGGCCGAGAAGCGATCAGACTGATAAGAGTAGATGTTTTTCTCTTCAATCAGCCACCCACCACCAACTCCACACAACAACCCAAGCAACACCCAACCCACAAAACTAAAACTTTTTTAGCTCTAATATTAAGAACAGGGGCATATTTCACAAAACCAGAGTAAGTAGATCCAAGATAAGTGATGAGGACGGGGCTTGACCAAACCTCTTCTAAGTAAACAAGCTCAAAACGTTTCACGAACGTCAATCATGGATGAGTTGAGGCGTCTAGGTCAAGCCGGGTCTAAGTAATTCTGCATGCACGCGCGTGCTCGTTTTTCAACAAACTCACTCGCGGTGTGAATTTGAAACACGCATGTAATATAATAGTTTGCATGAAGAAAAGAATTGTAATTGCCTGACGCTTACAAGAAAGCAAAACTATTTATATTGAAGACGTGAAATTCAATAACATCTGCAAACTTAATAGAGAAGGCGTGGCAGGCAGCTCACTGCACAAATACGTATGCTCCCACCTGTGATTGCGTCCTCATCTTGCAACGCGACATAGTTTGTTTCTTTTAAAATCACGTCACTGAAACAGTAAAACTTTACATCGACTTTCTCAACGAATCTATGGCAGATATTTTAGCCAATATGTCCCATATTTCTACTTTGGCAGCTTTCTTCTTATCATATGAATATTAACAATAAGGAAGCAATGGTTAACATGATACATAGTTATTGTAAAATAAAATACTTGTAAAACGAACTGCCATTTTGCAAAATGGTGATATTCTGACAGCTTTTCGAGTTAATACAATGGTGAAAAGTTTACAGACTATTGAATCCTTCTAACACGTGAGGGTCTGTTCGGAGTGACAACTGACTGAACCAATGAGATACCAGAATTATCATCAGAATAAACTAAGCCCGGCACTTAGCCTGGCCAGGAGCAGGCTAGGTTCCAAGTATAAATTCCCATGGTAACTTATATGTGATCTCTTCTGTGAAACCAAGTCAAGGATATGTTCATCCAGGATAACCCAGTAAGCCTGCCTAAATCCCCTGTCTTAGTTTATGTGAAATACCTCCCAGGTTGTTTCTCATGGGGGATGCACCACAGGTAACTAGACACCTGCAGCTAACACATTGAGTATTTCCCCTGTAACCTATGACAGACCACCCCTAATTAATCATTTTCATTGTTCTCAGCTGCAAACTGCCTGTCAACTTCTCTCTCTTTTTTTTGCAATTATCCATTCTCATTGCCCTCAGCTGCTTACGTAGCTGCCAATGTTGTGTAACAGTGTAAATTGTCTATTTTAACAGTATAGACCCAAGAAACACATTCAAAAGCCATAAAAAGTGATTTTTTTGTAATATGGGACCTTTAACGAATGCATATTCATTTTCACTAGGTGCAATAGCAATACGAGTGCTGTCAATAGCACCGATTACATTTGGGAAATTAGACTCTTTGCTGCATATTGCGCTTTTTTATTTGCCTGTTCACCCACTGTGTAAGGGAACTTGATGTAGTTTGGTGAGAAAACACCTTCCAACACACGTGGTAAAATGCGACTGAAGGTCGGCTGGGAGATCCCTGACCGGTCAGCCAGCTCCCTCTGGACAGTGCCCATAGCCAGAGAGCTAATGCAAGTCAGCACTTGCAGGAGACTGGCAGGCATGGTTTCGGTGGTTACCTCTCTCCAACGCTGGGCCCAACTCAGCAATCAGTTGCAACAGGACAGGACGTGGCAAACTGAATCTCATAACGCTCATAAGCAACTCATAATCATTATCCAACACACTTGCTCTCTCCTTATTCTTCCATTTGCCACATCCTTTAGCAATGTCAAATATGCCACTTGTAGACCTGTGTCTGTAGTCATATCAGTAGAGCTTGTGTGTGTTTGAGCTTTTTTGTTTATTAGCAATTCCATCTCTTTTATCGTTTACGTCCAGAGGCACCTTGGCAGCCTGGCCTAGACTAGTGTCTGCATACCTCACTCTATATGAAGTGTGTGTTTTGTTTTTTTTTATTAATAAAGAGGAAATGTTGGAATAAGTGCTGCTGAGTCATTAAAAATTGTTATTTGAATAAACAAGTGACATCTTAAGGCCTACCACAGCAAATCCCTCATATTTGAGAAGTCAATCTACAAAGCAACGTGTGATAGCCTATGTGCAGCTTATTGAAAAATTACACATCATGAAAGCTATTAGGGGATGATTACCAAATGACACCCTACTGCAGTGGTTCTCAAAGTGTGGTCCGGGGACCACTGGTGGTCCGCGAACGAGCTCAAGTGGTCCGCGAGTTGATTACCATAATAATATGTGAATTTAGCCTGTGTCTTTTTGAAGGTCAAAGATTAGTTGTCCACTGAATATAAGAGGCAGACCTGTAATTTACTGTTATTAAAGGATTTGAAGTGCCTACTCTATGAATAACTTGGTTAAAGGGTAGCGGCATGTGACATGGCGAGGGGGCGCGAGGGCAGGTGGTCCCTGAAAATTTTTTTGGGTGGGCAATGTGGTCCTCGGTCTGAAAAAGTTTGAGAAACACTGCCCTACTGCCTATGTTGCCTATTAATTTTAAAAATATATATTTGATATGCTCCAAACAATCAACAGGATTAAAGATGTTACTGAATATTGATATCTGTGAACAACTTGCTGAAAAGAGATGGAAAGAGCATGTAAGAAAAATGTGCTTTAGTGAAGCATACAATGAATGCAGTCAAGATTCATACCCTCAACCCACATAGCTTCTACAATATTAATTAGTCTGTGTAACCACCATGCTAGCCTGATTGCCATCGACTTTCAAAGCTATGACAAAGCTAGACTTTGGTCTGACCAAGGCCTCGTTCAGATTGGCATCCCAAATCCATTGTATCTAGAATTGATTTCGGTCTGGTCTGAACGGCAGAAAACCACATGAATGCGGATTTTTCCGAATCTTTTACACACATACCTATGTGGTATCCATTGTGATTCACATCGGATATGCTGCGATTTGAACAGCTTTTCCACATGGGATAAGATTTCACCATGTCACTTGCGTCATCTGCCACATGACACAAACATCAACACGTGGAATGCAGATGGACGGAAGTATGAGATTAATGTTAATTCTCCTTTTAAAAAACGGCATCGTTTGCTATAACAATGTGTCAGTGCGCATTATGGATTTGTCGCAAGTTGCATATATGACCTGGAGTTTACCTCGCGTGTGGAAAGCAACGTCAGTGAAAGTTTTGAACCACGCATCAGGAAGGCAACTAACTGCTGTGCTGGACTGCATTGATGCACTGAAATAAAGATGAGTAACGCTATTCTTCCATCTCTGATACTTCCTTGTTACTTGTAATGGCCCCACTTAACCATCTGAGAGAGAAACAACCAACATTCTACCCTCGGCGGTTTTGTTTATTATTTGTGGGCATGATGAGCTAGGGTACCATAGTAACCCACGTGGACATGACAGGTAATTAGCGGACATGGAGATCTGATATGACAAGCAATGTGAACACGGTCGATAGAGAGATAAAATGTTGATCAGATATGCAAAAAATCAGATTTGGAGTGCAGTTTGAACATAGCCCTACAGCCTACAGCGCTGTAATTTCTCAAAGTGCATGGTTGACCCGCCCTGCCTCGGTTTGCTACTGGTCGATGTTACAAAATGTTACAAAATGTTTTCCGAGTTCCGTTCAGATCAGCAGTTGGCCAGACCAGCAACGGCGAAGGTGTTACGTCACTGGGAGGGCCTGCCAGGCTACCACCACGCCCAAGTGTATACTATATATTATTTATTTTAAAGCCTAGTTATGTTGCAAACGCTTACAATATGTGGCTCATTTATTTGTCTTTAATGCTTCAAATACAAGTTTTGACATGTAACAACAATCAAATGCGTTTCAGATTTTGTAGACAAGGCCTACATTATAAATGAAGCTTTGATGCGTGTTCGTTGAACTTCGAGTATGTTCCAACCAATTTTCATGAAGAGGTGAACTATTCCTTAAACCATCAGGATGACGAATCTTTAGATTAAAAAATAAATAAATAAAACATATCTGCACTCACATTGTAATAAAGATGTGTCTTTTAGAGGTCATCTGGAGAATGGCACAAAAGTCCAGGGGCTTCATTTATAAAGGATGTATAAATGCACAAAATTATGTGTACGCCACGTTCTACGCCATACCAGGAAAATGCAAGCTGAGACAAATGCTTTTACCGAGCAGGTGAAGGGGATGAATAACCAATGAAGATGTGAACTATTCCTTTAAAAGAGGAATTGGACATGTCTTGTTTTCTGTAAATTGTATTTAATGATTCTATTTGTCTATTGTATCGTATTTATCTATAGTATTGCACAAATGTCTTGATTACCGCGCCCAATGGGGTTGACTCTGTATGAGATGACGTAATCATGTGATCTGCATCACCTGTGATTGCCATTGGCCCCTAATTGGATACACCTTCTCTTGATCAGTTTAAAAGGTTGCTTCACTCAGCTGTTACTCTTTTGGCACTGAAGATACATGTAGTCAAGGACTGACATGTTAGCACGGCACTCCTGCACTCTATTGCACATTGTGTGCCTCTAAATTTGGTAAAAAATGTTTCAAATTCAGGCCTGGGGCTGTCCCAGTCAAATCCCAGACAATATATCAATAGCATCTATCAATTTATCTTGTAACTTAAACAATGAACTTGGCTGCCCATCTAACTCTTGTCAGAAAGTCTGTGTAACTTCTGTTCATTAAGTTTTCCAATTTCCGTTTTAAAAACTAATATGAAAGATCGTATAATGTTTTTTGTTTTTTTCTTCTTTTTTTGATTTCAGTAGCTGAATGAAATATAGAACATTCAGATAAACGAGACTGGCTATTTGTTTGTGTAGGAAATGGAATGAAACTCAGAGGCAAAACTCTAGAGCGCTCTTTATTCTAAACCACACTTTCTTTTCTTTTTGTTCACCCCAGTCCTCCTTAAAGGAGTCATATTAAAAAAAAAAAAAAACTTTTTAGGGCTTTTGCATGTGTTTCTTGGGTCTAATATGTCGCTACACACTGTACGTTTGATTAAAGAAAGCCTCATTCATTAAAATAGCACTGTTCAACTACTGTGTGCTTAAACTCACCTTTTTAGAATTTCCCTAACTACATGTAGGTTTGTAACAGGAGAAGATGGGTGAGGTCCCACAACATTGCCAGCCACATAAGCAGCTGAGGGCAATGAGAATAGACAATTGCTAAAAGAAAGACAGACAAGTTGGCAGCCACTTTGCAGCTGAGAAAAATGGAAAATGATTATTTGACTAATTAGGGGTGGCCTGTCATAGGCTACAGGGGAAATTCTCAATGTGTTGGCTGCAGGCGTCTAGTTACCTGATGCGCGCCTCAATGAGAAACAGTGGCCGTTTCTCAATATACATACTTGAATGTAATTGCATTCTTGTGGACTTGTGGACAACAGTTATTTATCAACGATGAGATGTGATCCGCACACCAGTTTGTTTGTTTGTTTGTTTGTTTGTTTACAGTTTTTAAAATATTTATTAGCAATGTCTCAAGCTACTGTTCTTCCTCAGGTTTACAACTTATGTCTTTAATAGCTCTTCAAAGTTGCCATTTCATTTTGCCAAACAGTACTTTGGAAGAAGTGAGTGCCTACCATTCTAGGTTATGATTGAGCTACAATCCTGACATTCACCCTGCGGTCCGCCCGCAGCCAGGCCACCAACGGCTCAATGCTCAAGATATAGAGCAGAGGGGAGAGTGGGCACCCCTGCCGCACCCCCCCGACAACCTGCCCTATCAGGCTTAGGGCCCCTGTGTACAGCAGCCGGACTCACCGACAAAAGGTGGGCCCGAACCCCAGCCGTTCTACCACTTTGAAAAGGAAGTTCCCTCTCTGGAACTCCACCCCCAGGATCCTAAGGCTCTCCCCCTCTCCAAACTTCCCGAGGTTAACCCTCGCCCTGGACGCCCTGCCAAGACGGCTGAGGATGTCTGCCACCGCCCTGAAACTGGTCCGGGTGGTCAGGGATGGGGTCAGGTCACCTTCGCCACTTCGAATTCGCCACAACCATGCGGCCGGGCGGCCATTATGTTGGCTTTTAGCCTGTTGGCAAAACTTTTCGGGCAATCTCTGTAGAGATGGTCAGAACTACCACAGAGATTGCACTTTCTGCCATTGGGACATTCTTCATAAATGTGCCCAATTTCTCTACACTTCCTGCACACAGTTTCTGTACACGCTTCGGCTAAGTGCCCAAACTTGCCGCAGAGCAGGGAAGCTAACATCAAAACCTTTGTTACCAGGCAGTCTCATCAAACAATTCAAATCCGAAGCTGTAAAACCAAGAGTGTGCTGGATGAGCTTTCTGGAGAAGTCTAACCGAGACAACTCCATTAGCCTCCCCTGCACACTCTTAAAATTAAAACGCACGCTATGGTGCCTCCGCATGCTGCCACAAGGAGCCGACATGGCTGGTGGAGGCACCAAGCTGCTAAAATGCTAAAACCACTAAAACAATAATTAGGCCAAAACAATCAATAAATAAATAAATAAATAAAACACAGTAACACCGTTACTGAGCCTCTTGCCTCCTGGGCCAGATGGAATGAAACTCCAAGGAGGGAAGAGCTAAAACACAAGCAAGTGAAAATGTGCAAAAATACAATTAAACAAATGAAAAAAGCTGTGCAATGTACCTTCAGTTTGTATGGGAGAAAACTAGAAAATAGACTCCGCCCACCAAACTGAAGTCAACATGGCTGGTGGAGGCACCAAGCTGCTAAAATACTAACTAAAACCACTAAAGCAATAAATAAGCTAAAACAATAAATAAATAAAACACAGTAAAACCACTAAAAAGGAGCTAAAAAGCACTTACCTGTGAGCCTCTTGCCTCCACAAAGGGAGCAGGTCTTAGGCCCTCCACACTCCCCAGCATGATGTTCCTCTTCTCCACATGCTCTGAAGCTTGTGCCAGGGCACCCGTCCTTCATATGGCCCTAGCCCCCACACCGCCTACAATACATGGGCTGGCCAGGGTAAAACAAAAAGCTAACTCTAGGTCCACGGAATTCTGTGGTGGACCCTGGCTTCGGTCTCAGCTGGCAAAGTAACCTATAGCGCAAGGTCCACACATGCCACCTATTCATAACCCTCTCACCAGTCTTTACAATGGTGACATGCCTCCCAAGTCATAGTTCAATCTCCCTCGTACGAAGGTGAGGATTGTAAAGGTGTATCATGATCGGCGCCTCTTAATGATAAAACAGCTTTTTCAGCATCAAACCTGCCAGGTTTTGATGCTTGGCCAGGTCCTCCTACATGCGCACGAAATTCAGACATTGTGGTAACAAAAGTCAATGGTTTGCAGTAAACATAATAAAACAAGCTGTTGCCTTATACAAACATCGTTTTCTGCATAGTCAAAATGTGAACAATTGTTTAAGTGCAAAATGTCAATGTCAGATTTATTTGTAAAGCACTTTATATTTGACAGTCAAACAAAGTTCTATAAAATAAAAACAAAGCAAAATACAATAAAAAAAGGCATCAAAAGCAAAATAGACAGAAACAAGAAACTTAATGCAGCTTAAATTAACTAGGGGTAGTTATTTATTTATTTATTTATTTATTTATTGGAAATGGAAGACTATTACCTTTTTCCAAATGAATTAAAGCAGTAGTCTTAACATTAACTCAGCTGTTTCCAACAGAGCATTAAATGCAGAGCATCTTGTCTGGGCATTGTCACATGGTTTGTTTCCAAAGTACATGAAGTTTGAGGATTTGCTGTCAGGTTAGGAATGAGCTGGTCATCATCACCTTCTTCATCTACAGCTTTATCCTTCATCAGATCCAAACAATCAAGATGGTCTCTCTCTGTTTCAGTTAATCAAACCCAAGAGAATTGAGAGAATGTTACATTGATGCTAAAGACAAATATTTTTATCATAATTGATATAGTACAATATTTCCCTTTGATAAAATAATTGAGACCAATGGAGAGTTCAGTGGCCTTTTGATTGCCAGCTGAAGAAATTGGCAACCTAATTTTGTCTGCTCTCTCCACGTTTTCATCGAATGACAGGAGCCGACATGGTTGGTGGAGGCACAAAGCTGCTAAAATGCTTAGACAATGAATCAGTTTTAACCGGTTACCACTATTTTAAAAAATCTTTTTTGTTCCAGAACATTAAAAATTAAAAAAAGTGCTCAGAGAGCGCAGACCTCCATCAAGGCAATGTGGTAACAGACACAATATACATTCCAGATCATGTTCTGGATCACCAATGGGCACCAAAATCGATTCAGTTCTTGCCCAATATACACATTGTCTGGATATTTCGTCCGAATCCGTGAAGAACTTTGAGTTATCCTGCTGACAGACAAACAGACAGACAAATAAACAAACAAACAAACAGACAAACCACCTTGGCGGAAGTAATGATAAAGGTTCTGGTTTAGTTTCTGTTCCACGCAAAATGGCCAAAGTTTCTGTTTTTCGTTTTCGTTCCGTGAACAGGTTCAAAGTCTTTGTTTAAATACTGCTTTTCTGTTATCCAACATTTTCCAGCTTTTTAATTTTTTCTTCTTTTTTTCCACACATTGCACCAAATCTGACATAATTTCACTAAAAACACACTTTACATTTAAAATGAAGATGTTCTGTCTCCATCCACGGGAGATGAGGGTTGTAGAGGTGCATGGTAATGGACACCTCCTCCCCAAAAAAGTTTCTTCTCAGGTCTCAATGCTTTTGAATGTGTTTCTTGGGTCTACACTGCCTTTACACATACTTGTAAGTTTGATTTTAAAAAGCCTCAATTGTTAAAATAGAGAATTTACACTGTTAGTACTTGTGTGTACTACTTGTACTAGTGTGTGCGTAAACCACCTGCAAAGAATTTTCCTAACTACTTTTGTCACAGGTGGCTGGGGTCCCACAACATTGGCAGCCATGTAAGCAGCTGAGGGCAATGAGAATGGATAATTGCAAAGACAAAAGAGACAAGTCGGCAGCCACTTTGCAGCTGAGAACAATGAAATTATCAATTGATTAAATAGGGGTGGTCTGTCAGGGGAAATCCTAAATGTGTGGGCTGCAGGGGGGCATTTCACAAAACCAAGATTTGCACAGTTATACTGGGGGGGTATTCCTGCAAAGTCGCTAATGATATCGGCGCTTATGTGATTAAGCCTCGTTTGAAGTAGCGTCAACTCAGAGATGAGGCTGAAGCCATTCCATCAATGCAAGTTAGCTGCGCCTGCCTCTCGTTAACTTAAACAAGGCTGCATGCACGAGCTCAACACTAGACCTAAATAGGTGATTTAGGAATACCTGATAAACTGCCGTAAAATTAAGGCAGAACTAAAAGAATTTTAAGAAAGAAACTTCGATATGCATACGTCATCTGTTGAATTTTGTGTGAAATAACTGAATGTCACATTTTTATAGTAGTAGGCCTACTGTCAATGCAGAAATTTGAAAAGGTGATTGAAAATATATTTTGAATCATAATGTTTGACCATTGCTTGTTGGAACAAATTGCCAGTCTCATGTTGTTCTGTCACAGCAGACTTGCACCTGCAACTGAAATCAATCAATCATTCAATTAAGACGTAGCCTACAACTCCAGACACCACGTGATGGGCCGGCATGTGACACGTCTCTGATTATGCATGGATTTGTTTTTAATTCGTAACTAAAATTATTCCTAATAGATACTTCAAAATATCAATAGTAACTTAGTAAAAAGGGGAATTCATGCATGATCACAGTGTTTGCAAAACCTATCAACCTTTCTTGGTGGGAAAGATTATTAAGCAGGTGTATGGAACCTTTTTGGGTGACTTGTGTTTCTGACTGATTGCATTTTCTGAGACACCGCTTTATTAAGCCTTGCAGTTAACCTGCCACGGAGCTGGTTAGTTTGGGAGCATATGTTACCCCAGCAACTCAGCGGCGATTACTGTTAGCGAGAGTAATGGAACTGAACTCACACTAAAACTAGCGCCGCTTGCCGAAATTAGCGCGGCTTAGCGAATAGCTCCGTTGATGGAATACCCCCTGGGTTATCCTGGATGAACATAGCATTGAGTTGTTTTCACAAACAGATCACATGTTAGGAGCTACATGCTTGTAGGTGCCAAGCATTGTTTACTCTGATAATTCTGGGATGGGCTTCCGAAAAAAAAAAAAAAAAAACGTAGCATTTTAGGAACATCTTACTATGTTAGTTCAAGCTAACCACTGAACTTATTCCCACGTGTCCCAAACCGAGATAACTAAGCAAGTACCTTCATAGTAAGAAGTTGTTTAGTAAGGAAGATGTTAGATGTTTTCGGAAGTGTCCGGAGGGTTCATGGGCAATTGCTACGATTAGCATCATGGGATATCAAGAATGTTACCTTATGTTTTCTAATGTGTTGTCATTAACAGTTGTGGATAATGTTCACTGTCTGTCCTATTTGCATCAAGTTTTAAAAATAGGAGCAATATCAACGAGTTTATGTTGGAATATGTTCACAAATAAAGCATATGGGCTTGGGGGAGGACGTGCTATTTGCCAATACAATGATATAACGCCAATGCAAGCTTCACAGTTATTTGAGAAAGTTAAGCATGGTCTATTTGGCCATAACAGTTGTATTTAATGAGCAATTAAACAAATTTATTGTTAATAACTCAAACAAATTTTGTACGATTTCAACAAGTGTTGCTACTTCTAATCAGTCAGTGGCACACATAGCTAAGTCTGTCACCTTGTGGTCGTCATGTTTTACCTGTTTTGTCAGTCAAAGTTTAAATCCAGCTGGGAGTACTGTAATGATGGCTTGATTTTGAATTAGGAATTGTAATATAATTGTGTAATTACATCAAAATGGTTATTTGAAATTTCTGTGAGTCAAAAAAAAAAAAACTTGTTTTGACAACATGCATGCTTAGGCTACATTTTAAAATTTTATTCAAAACTGCCGTAACGGTGCATAACGTTGAACCTAACGTAAACGATGTCGGGCTGATCATACTGTTGTGTCACGTCAGTGCAGCAACAATGGAAGCCTGGAAGGCCATTCTGCTCTTGGTGTCAGACAAGGAAATAGCTGAACTATACAACAACCTCAGTAGTTTAAATGCATCATTGTTAGGAATACTACAAAATATATTACCACTGTTTTTGCTGTCACCTGAGGACTAGCCAACACAACATGAATTTGTGTAATATTTAGCACTAGCGCTTTAAATCTCAGAGCTTCCAATACACCCACGTGCTGATTGGTGAACACCTCTGACACACCCATCAAACGAGAGTAAACTACCTCAGAAGCATGTTGCGCACCGGTGTGCAGCGTAACGAGCAAACTTATCATTCAATTAGGCTAATTGGGATGACCTGTCAAAGGCTACAGGGGAAATCCTCAATATGTTGGCTGCAGCTGTCTAGTTGCCTGGTGCATGCCCCCATGAGAAACAGCCTGTTCTGAACATTAGTTAAAAAAGCATAATATGGGACCTTTAAACATACACCAACCGAGTCTTTCAGAAATAAATCCGTCGCTCCTGATAAGAGCAGATCTTTCCTTTGAAAGAATTTTATATTCACCATAATTATATTAAAAGCTCTGACAAAAGTGCTTATATGAGTGCAACAGTTCAGGTGTGTTTAAAATGTACTGTTTAAAATAAAGTGAAGTAAAAGCCAATAAAATAGGTTAAAATTCCACGAAAGTTTCCATTGTGCAGGACCAGGGTGAGCCACTGGCTATGTCCGAAACTGGAAGGTAGTGGCTTGCTGCCTCGCTGCCTTCACTCTACAAAGTTACCTGCCGTAGAAGGTATCAAGGCAGCTGCTAAAAACATCGTTTCGGACGCCCTAGTTAGCAATTTAGAACGAAGTCTTATTGTTTATTTAATTGTCTGGGCACCGTTGCCAAGATATTGGTAGATTCTATAGAATGTTGGGCGCTGGAGGCAGCATGAAGGAAGCATCGATGCTTCCTTCAAAATTGGCCAAAACGAAGGTACCTTCGAAGGCCACCTTTCTTTCCAAGAGCCTTCTCCTCAGCTGCCGCCTCCGCAGTACCCCCATGCCGCGTTCGACACCCCTTCATCACCATGTGCTCCCCGAAATGTTTGGAGGCCATCTTGTCCTTTGTGTCTCACAATGCCAGCCCAACTCTTTGAGGGACATGATTTGTACAAATGACCCTCCTCTCCACACAAAGTACATGATTTGGGAACTGTACATCAGTCAACCCATGGTCCTCTGAATGGCAAAAGCGGCAAACGTTACCCCAGCATTGATCCCGCATATGCCCCACTCCACCACATCTCCTGCAGAAAACCGACTGCCCAGGGTAGGAAATGAATCCACCATCAGGTGCTGGACCCCTCCAGGAGTTTTCAATTCCGGCTTTAGCTTTACAACATAGCCTCTCTTCAAGGTCCAAAACCCCCCCTCATCAGTTAACTTTGTCCCCAGCTACCTCCTCCACTCTTCCAGGAACTCTCTGGCGAAAAACCTCCTGGTATCCTTCTTCGCCGTTGCCGCTACCATCACTCAAACTGAATTTTTCAACCACGCCGTAAAGGCCAGCATTCTACCGCCGGGCATCTCCATGCCCGCAGAATTTTTTAATAGGATGTAGAGCTGATAAGAACAAATTTTTCCTTTGAAAAGGATTTTATTGTCACCATTTCATATATATTTCAAACCGCATACCGGCGGCGGAGGGTCCAGAAGCCGTCCTCGTCAAGCAGTCGAGTACCCCCACAAACCCCCTGGACCCTCCACTCCAGGCAAGCCAGGACCACGTCATCAGCGATGAAGGGGTTGAAGACTCTCACCACCACTGGCACGAACCCCATGTCGTAAAGTGGACGCAGCCGAAGGGACTCCAGAGCCGGTACCTCCAGACGCCGCCGCCGAAATTCCTCCACAAAGTCCAAGGCCAGCCGCTGCTCAAAGAACGAGATGTCAAACGCTACACCACCTACACCACCAGGTCCTCCTGCAACGCCGCCAGGTAGAGCAGGGGGTCGAAGTCCCCGATCGCTGACCTGGAAGTACCCCCTTCACCCGCCTGGAGAAAGAGGTCATCCGACACCTACTCCCCAGATGACTGCGACTCTCTCTGCTCACCGTCTCCAGGCTCTCCTCCCTCCACCGGGGGCGACGCGTCCACCTGCGGCTCGACAGCAGCAGCGTCCTGCGGTCCTCCGTCCTCCGGGGGCGGCAAACCACCCGGCAGCTCGGCCCCAGCGGGTGCAGCAGCGGAGTCCTCCACCGGGGGCGCAGTGTCCTCGATGCACTGCAGCTCCTCCTCCTCCTCACCAGCCGACTCCCCCTCCCCCCGACCATGCGGCCTAGCATCCGGCGCAGCTAGCGTAGCCGCCTCAAACATTTCGGCCGCACGGTCGGGAGAGGCCTCCTCCAGTTCTCCCGGGTCCGGCACGGCAGCCAGCTCGTCGTCCGTGGGCACTGGTCTTTAAAATGGCCCAGGCCACCACACCGCCTACAGTACAAAGGTTGGCCCTGGTAAAACAAGAACCCCCTGTCACCCCCGATGGAGAAAGTCCCCGGGGGGTGGAGGAACTCGGTCAGTGACCCTGGTTTCTGCCGCAACTGGCACTGGAACCGGTAGCGGGAGGTCCATACCCGCCACCGGTTCAGCACCCTCTCCCCAGGCTTTAGTAACCCAACATGCCTCGCCAGCCACATCTCCACCTCCCTGCGAGGCAAGTGGGGGTTGTACAAATGAACAGTGATAGCCACGGCCTCCCTCTGGAACAACTTAGTCAGGCCTATGCCTGCCAGGTTTGGATGCCCGGACAGGCCCTCCCACAGTTCCACAAAACTCTGGCATTGAGGTAGCGTAAAGAATGTAAAATCTATCCAACCTGTCCGGGCGAAGTCCTGG